>CM066037.1:375696510-376267538 GCA_033557465.1 Ichthyophis bannanicus | reverse complement strand
AGTCTTATGAAACCCAGGACAAGGCGGGGACCGGCCCCTCACCTGGTGTTCTAGCCTACGAGAGTGGGAAGAGATTAGTAAGAGGGGTCTCCCATATGCCAAACATGAGTATCATAAAGGATCTCATGAACTGGCAAAAGTTTGGTGCCTCCTGGAGGAGCCTGAGGATATTGGCAAAATATTCCCAACATTTTTGGCCTCTAGGCTCTGACTCAGGGGCTACTGAATAGACCCCCCCGGAAGAGCGCTCTTGGCCACCTCTCTTATAAAGTCTTTGAAAAGACAAGTCCTCTGGAGGAGAAATTTCTTCTTTTTGGAGAAGAAGGCTCTTGAGGGAAGGAGTTTCATTGTACGATGCTTGACAGAAACCTCCGATGCATCAGAAGTCTTCGGAGGAATCGAAGTTTACGCCTGTATTGGATGCTTCCTGTAGAGCCCGATACGAGATACGCGAGTGGGATCGACTAGGGCTTGTTTTTTGATTCGGGATTTTTTTTTGGTGATCGGTACCGATGGGCATCATCACGACAGAGTGGGTACCGTTGCAGGTCGAACCACCGAAAAAGCGATGTCGAGTGCAATAATCGGTACCGGCACCGGGCCGTTAATGGGCAACGGAGCCTTGTTTGCGGTTAACACAGCGGCGTCGCAGGGCCATGAGCGATATGAATGCCCGTTGGATGGCCTGCTATGCGGCAACGGGTCAGAATATTCTGATTTCCATCGACGCCATCAATGTCTGGAAGCAATCGGTTACCAGCAGATGTGTAACCGGTACCCCCAGAACATTGTAACAGGGGTGAAAAATCGGTCGAGGGCCAATGACCACATCGATGTCAAACCCTGTGAACAATAGGGAGGAGCTTTGGAAGCGGAGGCTTCACAGCCGGGGTACTTTGATGGTGCAAGATCCTCGAGGGCAAGCCCGGAGGCATCTCGATGCTTAGAGGGAGATCTACCCTTCGAGGGCCGGCTGGATTTATGTTTGGTTACCTGAGATCCATAGGAGGAAGCAGCAGCCCTGGACGACGTCGATGCCACCGAAGCTGCATCAGAGGGAAACAGGGTACTGAGCTTAGCTGCTCGGTTCTGTAAACCTCTCTTAGACATCATGGAGCAGGACGCACAATCCGTGATGGAATGGTCAGGACCCAAACATTTAAGACACCAGTCATGGGTGTCGGTAACAGAAAAGGTACCGCTGCACTTAGTGCATTTTTTAAACTTGGAGGCGGGCTTTTCCATGAGGAAATTTCCCTTAGGCCTAAGGCCCAAAGAGACAAAAATATACACTAAAGTGGAACGGAGAATTATATTTTTTTAAGAAAAGACCGGCGGTACCGGTCCGACGTCGAAGAAGGCAGACGTGCGACCAAAGAAATTAAATAAAATAAAGAACTTCAGCGGTGACAGGAACACGACCTGCTGGCTCCGCGGAAAAGAAGAACTGGAGAGAGGCGGTTAGGAAAGGCGCTGTGGAGCGTTCCCGCGCAGGCTCCGTCGGTACCGATGTACCCATAGGTGAAGACTCATTCCTGCTTGTTCCTGGAGATCAGGAAGAATCAGTCTTCACATATGGGGTTTCTAGTCCCACAGGTGCTCCTTGTGGTCTTGGGCAAGCCACTTAACCCTCCATAGCCCATGTTCCCTGTTCCATAGCTATCTCCAAGTTATAATGCCCTGTTCATGTAATTTCAGTTTGTTTCATGTAAACCGCACTGATGCAGAATAGCGCGGTATATAAGAGAATTAAAATAAAATAAATAAATAAAATATGGGTGACCATCACTGACAGAGCCCATGCGTGAACGTTCCCTAGCGTCCAATACGGAAAGCCTTTGGGAGCACTCCACGGTGCCCCGTGTGCCTGCATTCCCAGCTCCTCTCTTCAGTTGAGTTTGAAGCTGTGAAGAAGAAAATAAAAGAAACCTAGAGGAGGGCGGGTTGTGAAGACCGATTCCTGCTGTTTCCAGAGTTCAAATGTTACAGGTGAGTAACTATACTATCTCCCGGAAGAAGCAGGCATGCAGTCTTCACAATTGGGACTCACTAGGTTCCCAGGTACCAAACTGGTATTGGGGGGAGGGGGGAGAGTGGTGAGATCCCTGAGGCAAAAAACATGTAGCCGAAGAGTCTGGAAGAGTTGTGGGCCATTGGACTATTACAGAAGACGATATTCCCCAATGATAGTCTGGTATCTTGTGGAAGTCTGGGATGGAGGGTAGGAGTTAAGTCCCAAAGAGGTGCTGGAGCATAGCTTGGCCAAAGGCAGCGTCCCAACAGTAGTCTCGGTCCAGACAGTAATGTGCAGTAGAAGTGTGAATGGAGGGGAGGCGTTCACTAATGTTCCTTCTGCTTTGTGAGCTACTTTGATTGGACCCTGTGATCCTGCTGACCCTGCTCTGATTGGGGCAGTGGGTGAGAGGGGCTTAAACATCTTGCCTCCACCGCGGGACGCGGTAAGCGGGCGCGTGCCCGAAGGGGCGTGACCAAAGGGGCAGGTCCTGCCCCTTTGGCGCACTTAGGCGTTTAGGAGATAACTTATGGGAAAACGAAAGAAGCGTGCTCCCCCGGCAGTTTCTACAAAGACAGTAAGATTGTAGGTCTTATGGATGCCCATCTTGCATCGGGGGAATGCCGGTCTCAACTCAGCCGGTTGAGACTGCTTTGGAGGATATTTCTTCTGTGAGTACTATTTCTCCCAGTATCTCCCCGCTTGGGAAAAAGTTACTTCCTAGTAGTCTAGGGATTGAAGTTTTGCCTGTGCATCCTTCCCCATTAAGTGATGGGGGGTTAGGGGAGCCCGGGCCTACGTCGCTTCCTTCTTCCTTTTTACGCATTGATTCAACTTCAGAGGTGTTATCTCCTCCCCTTCCAGCTGCATTAGTTTTTTCTCCGGTTGTTGAGGAAAATTCCTCCTACAGATGTGTCTCTGAATGATGTTTGGGTGGTGCTTTCTCGTTTGGAAGCGGCCCTGGGGTCTTCTCTTCAGAGAATTTCGGACTTTACCAGAGAGACAGTTGTTAAATTGACAGATCAGGAATCTAGGTTGAGTTCTGTTGAGAGATCATTGGAGGCACAGCAGATTCAAGCACAGGCACAGCAAGGTGTGGTATCTGTATTAACGCATGATGTTTCTGCTCTTCACCGTCAGGATGAAATTCTTGAGAACTCTCTGCGTGTGAGGAATTTGCGTCTCCTGAACTTTCCTCGGACGCATTTTCTTTCACCTGTGATGCTTTTACAGAAATATTTAAAAGAAACTTTATTGATTATGGATTGTACCTCAATTGCTTTATCTAGGATTTATTATCTTCCCTCACGGCGTTTGCTTGGAGCTGCAGAGGAGGGTGGAGGGGTACAGGGCTGATCACTTAGTATCTTCTACATTGGATCTCTCTGAGTTTTTGGAGTCATCCAAGATGAAATTCCTACAAGAGCACCTTATTAATTACTTTGGTCTCTGAGATTGATAAAGAATTTTTCGGGCTTATTTTAAGAAGAAATCCGAAAAGTTTTGTGGCCAGTGTGTTCAAATTTTCCCAGGATTGTCTCCCGAGCCACACAACTGCGGTGGAGGGCCTTTTTGGAGGTCCGCCAACGTGTTTTGGCACTTGCAGCTCTGTTTATTTAAAATATCCCTGTAAATGCCACATTACTTTTCAGGATAAAAGATAGTGTTTTTTCTTGAAATGAAACAATTATTGGAATTTTTGAAGGATAAGGAATAATTTTTGTATGTTTCTTTGACTACTAATGGAATTTATCACGGTCCAATTGAGGTTTTGTTTTTTCCTTTGACTTGACGCCTCCATTGATGTGGTCTAGTTCTTAATGTCCAGGTTTTGCTTGTATACTTTGTTATAGTATCTCTTTATGTATTTGGGAATCATGATTGTTCACTTAATAACTATTTCCAAATTAATAAAAAAAAAAAAAAAAAAAGGAAAAAAAAAAGAAGTGTGAATGGAGGACCAGATAAGCTGCCAAGCAAATGTCCTCAATAGCTACTGAATGGAGATTAACGATGGATGTTGCCCATAGCCCGCATAATATGAGCAGTGATATGACCCTCTAATGAGAGTCCCGCTTGTGCATAAGCAAAAGAAATGCAATCAGCTATCCATCTAGAGTACATTTCGTCACCAGTAGGCCCAGGTGACTAGGATCAAAGGAAATGAATAATTAAGAAGATTTTCTGTGAGCATTGGTTCTATCCAAGTAGTAGGCCAATGCTCACTTGTGGTCTAACAGTGGGTAGTGCTGCTCCAGCCATAGAGTGCATGTGGTCTAGGGAAGAAAATTGGAACGATTACAGACTGGTTTAGGTGGAAGGAGGAAACCACCTTAAGAAGAAAATACAGATGGGTATGCAGAATCACCTTGTTATGCTGGAACCACGTATAGCGTAGTTACTCACCTGTAACAGGTGTTCTCCAGGAGCAGCAGGAATCAGTCCTCACTTATGGGTGACGTCGGCGCCGACGGAGCCCTCGCGGAGCAATTTTCCCCAGCTTTCAAAGAAAGCCTTTGGTAATTGCAGCTCTCATGCGCGGTCGTCTTCCCTCCCGAAGGTGCGATCTTAGCCAGTCAGATGACATAGCTAAAAAAGACAGCATAAAAATTTGCAAAAGACCATAAGCAGACGATTGCAACTCCAAGGGGAGGAGGGAGGGTAGTGAGGACTGATTCCAGCTGCTCCTGGAGAACACCTGTAACAGGTGAGTAACGACGCTTTCTCCAGGACCAAGCAGGAAGTCAGTCCTCACTTTAGGGACTCCCAAGCTCAAGGCAAACGGAGACCCTAAGCACAAAAATGAGCTCCCTCTAGCTCAGCAGCACAGAAGGATAGAATCTTCGCTGAATTATCACCCCCGGTAGCCCACATCCGGGATGGAGGGTAGGAGTTGCTCAGACCTCAAAAGAGATTACGGAGGACTGCCTGTCCGAAAGCACTGTCCCTACGGGACTCCCTCTCGAGACAGTAATGGACCGCAAAAGTCTGGCTCGAAGACCAAGTAGCGGCCCGGCAGATGTCTGCCAGCGGAAACAGAGCGGAGGTAAGCCACTGACGTGGCCTTTGCCCGAACGCAATGAGCCGTGGACTCGACTTTCCAAGGCGAGTCCGGCTGCCCCATAAGCCCAAGAGATAAAGTCCGCAACCCATATTTACAGAGTACGCTTGGTGACCTGGAGCAACAATTTATTGGGGTCAAAAGAAACAAAATGCTTATCAGCTTTACGGTGCTCACGAGTACGGTCATGTAGAAGTTCAATGCCCTTATACAGTAGAGGGTATGGAGGAACTTCTCAGCTCGGCTGGAGTGTGTTCTTTGAAAGAATGTTGGAATTACCACCTCCTTATTGATGTTAAAAGGGGAGACCACTTTAGTCAGAAACTTTGGGTGAGTCCGTAGGACTACCCTATTCTTGTAGAATCTATTGTAGGGGGGATCAGACACGAGGGCCTGCAATTCACTTACGCGCCTAGCGGCAGTGAGGGCTATCAAGAACAGTGTTTTCCAAGACAGAAAACGGAGAGAACAGGTAGCCTTAGGTTCAAAAGGCGGACAGGTGATCCGCTGAAAAACCTATTTCAGGTCCCAGTCCGGCGCTGTCGGGCGCAGAGGTGGTTTAAGTCGAAGGAGACCTCGGAGAAACCTCGCTACGAGATGGTCGTTGGAGAGTGGTCTGCCGTCCACCGGCACATGATGTGCTGAAAGAGCACTGAGGTGAACTTTGACGGAGTTGGACTTAAGTCCCAGATTAGAGAGGTGTAGCAAGTACTGTAAGATCACCGACACCGGGCAGGAGAAGGGATCCTGAGACTGTTGGGAACACCAGATTGCAAAGCGACGCCATTTAAGGGCGTAGCATTTGCGGGTAGAATGCCGTCGCGAAGCCAAGACGACCTCCTCCACCTCCGCCGGCAAGAGAAGAGGAGCAAGGACTACCCTCTCAGCAGCCAGGCCATGAGGTGGAGAGACCTGAGGTTGGGGTGCAGTAGTGACCCCT
Organism: Ichthyophis bannanicus; assembly: GCA_033557465.1. Lineage (NCBI taxonomy): Eukaryota > Metazoa > Chordata > Amphibia > Gymnophiona > Ichthyophiidae > Ichthyophis > Ichthyophis bannanicus. The sequence goes on along the minus strand of CM066037.1, from coordinate 376,261,523 downwards.
GATCCTGAGTGAGGAGATCCGGTTGTACCCCCAGAGGGATGGGATCCTCCACCGCCAGTTGCAGCAGGAGCGGAAACCACGGCTGCCTGGGCCAGCGAGGGGCCACCAGGATCATGAAGGCTTTGTCTCGGAGAACCTTGAAAAGAGTCCGAGAGACTAACGGGATGGGAGGGAAAGCGTACAGAAGGCTCCCCGAACATGAGATCAGAAAGGCGTCCGCCGCAACCCGAAGGGGGTGTGGCTGACGAAAGCAGAAGCGAGGAAGCTGCCGGTTGTGAGGACTGGCAAAGAGATCCACCGTGGGGAGGCCCCACCTGAGGAAGAGCTTCTGAACGATCAAGGGATCCAGACGCCACTCGTGCGGCTGGAGGACCCTGCTGAGTTTGTCCGCCAGGCAATTTTCTTGGCCCGGGAGATAAACTGCCCTGAGGAGAATGCCGTGACTGACGGCCCAAGAGCAGAGCTTCTGTGCCTCCCAGCAGAGGAGGAAGGAGCCCGTGCCTCCCTGCTTGTTCACGTAGAACATGGCAACTTGATTGTCCGTCTGGACAAGGACGGACTGTTGGGAGGTCAGGTGGGAGAAGGCCCTGAGAGCTAGGCGGATCGCCCTGAGCTCCAGGAAGTTGATTCTGCTGAGCAGACTCCCACTTGGTCCAGAGGCCCTGAGTACGTGCCTCTTGGCAATGGTGCTCCCCAGCCCAGGAGGGATGCATCGGTGGTCAGCACCCGGGTCGGCTGAGGTGACTGGAAAGGCATTCCCAATATCAGGTTCGGCTGCCGGAGCCACCACCGGATAGACGAGACCAGCGGCTCGGAGACGCGCACAAGGTCTGCTAGGCCGCCCGTGGCTTGTCGCCACTGCCGGCGGAGACACCATTGAGCAGACCGCATATTCAGGCGGGCATTGGGGGTCACATGGACGGTGGTAAGCCATATGCCGAGCAGTCTCAGGAAGCGCCTGGCGGAGACCAGGGGCTGGCTGCGAAAGCGGTCGGCTAGGTCCTCATGAGCCGCTGAGCCCTGTCGAGCGGATTGGTATGGTACGCCCGCGCCTGAGGAGTGTGCAGCCTTGCGCCGATGAACTTCGAGATCCTGTGAGGGGAGCAAAGTGGACTTTGCGAAGTTTATGACAAAGCCCAAGTGCTGCAGCAGAGTCACCGTGCGGCACGTGGCGTTGGTGACCTCCTGAGCGGACGCTGCTCTGATGAGCCAGTCGTCGAGGTACGGAAAGACAGAGGCCGTGAAGCCGGAGATGGGCCGCCACGACCGCGAGACATTTTGTGAAGACTCGCGGTGCGGAGGACAGGCCAAAGGGCAGTACTCTGTACTGGTAATGATTTCCTGCACCACAAACCTTAGGTATTGGCGGTGGCTTGGGTGGATGAGGATGTGCGTGTAGGCATCCTTTAGATCCAAGGAGCATAGCCAATCTCCCTGCTGGAGGTAGGGCAGAAGGATTCCAAGGGGTAAGCATTTTGAAACTTCTCCCGCACAAGGAACTTGTTGAGGTTGCGCAAGTCCAGGATGGATCTGAGGCCTCCTGTTTCTCTTTGGTATCAGAAAATACCTTGAATAGAAGCGTTGACCTCTCAGGTGGTGGGGCACCGGTTCCACCGCCTGTTCCTGCAGAAGACCTGCTATCTCCTGAAGGAGCAACTCCCGTTGCAGAGGGGGGCGCGAAGGTACTCCCGGTACATATGAGTGAGGGACCTGTTGGAATTGGAGACGGTAGACATCGCGCACCACCTGAATTACCCAGGCATCATCGGTGATGCTGGACCACCTGTGGGCGAAGTGAACCAGCCGGCCTCCGGTGCTGGGGGGGAACCAATCGGGGGGGGGGAGAGGCTATGCTGAGCGAGTCAAAACCCCCACCCTGCTGAGCAGGGACTGGTGGTGCAGGCTTGGGGGCTTGCTGCCTACGGGACCCGTTACCCCGTCCCTTGGCCTGCTGGCCCTGTTGGGGAGCTGCAGGGGCCTGATAATGGGGGTATTGTTTGTAGGCAGCTGCCTTCCTCGGGTAAAGGACTTTTTTCCCGAGCCCTTCTTTTTCTGGGAAGGGGCGGAGGTCTTCCTAGAAAAGCCTGGTCCTGGTGAGAGTCTCAGTCTCCATTTCTGCAGCCTTTTCCGCCTTGGGCTTGCCAAAGAGGTTTTCGCCTCGGCAGGGGACATCGACCAACGTGTCCTGTACCCAGGGCTCAAGGTCGGACGACTGAAGCCAAGCCTGTCGGCGGGCACCGATGCCGGCTGCGGCTACTCGAGCCGAGGCTTCAAAGCCATCATAGGCTGCTCGGGACATGAACTTTGAGCATTCCCGAATACCCGTGGACAAGGCTAGGAACCTCCGCAAGGGCTCCTCGGAGAGACCAGCGGAGAATCCGGCTAGCTCTTTAGCCAGATCCCTGAGATACATGCCCATGTATAGCTGGTAAGTCTGGACACGACAGGCGAGCATAGAGCCCTGGAAGCACTTCTTGCCAAGGCCATCCAGGTTACGGGCCTCCCTTCCAGGAGGCACCGAGGAGTGCATCTTCTGGCTCTTAAGACGATGCATGGCCGATTCCACTACCATGGAATGGTGTGGCAGCTGTGCCTTTTGAAAGCCAGGGCTCTTGCGGACTCGATAGATAGAATCGACCCGCTTGCTCAGGACCGGCGAGGAGGCCGGACTCTCCCACATGCGGAAGAGTAGTCGTTCCAGCATAGGAGGAACCGGCACAGTAAAGTGTTCCCTCGCGGGAGAGTCATACTGGAGGGCGTCGAGCTCTTCGGCTCGAGGGCTCCTCCTCGGGACCCGCAGGGAAGGCCAAAGCCTTGGCCATATCCCTAACGAAGTCCGAGAACCGGGCATCCTCGGGGGGGACTGCTTCCGAGGCTCGGACTCCGGAGAGTCCGATGGGACACACCGAGTCCGGAAAGAATCAGGTGACTCTTCCTCCTCAGACTCCCAGACCGACTCCGACGAGGACTCGGTGGGGTCGGCCCGGGCAGGGTGTGGCGCCAGCCGCCCCGACGCCGAGGGAGTCGGCGTCGGCGACCTCGGTCCCGAACGGGAGGCCGAGGGCGACCTCGACCGAGGATCGACTCGAGTTCTCATCGACTCGAGGATCGGCTCGGTCTCCGGGGTCGACTTGGACGTCGACGTCCCGGCGGTCGGGGCAGCGACGGCAGCGACGCCAGCGAGCAGTGCCCGCTGCTGGTCCATGAAGGCAGACAGTCTGCTCTCCAAGGCCGTCAACCTGAGTCCGAGCTCAGGTGACCCAGCAGCCCCCGACTCGGGCCCCGACGGCGTCGGGCCCGACGTCGGCTGTCGCGGAGGCGAGTCCAGAAGGACTACGGGACTTACCCGGGCAGGCATCTCCGACTCCAGGCGAGGTCGCTTCGGGAGGTGTTCCTTCTCCATGGACCCGGGGCGGCTGTGCGACCTGGCCCTCGCGGAGCCAGGAGCGTCCACCGACGCCGCCCTCGCGGGTTTTTCCTTCCGACGATGGTCCCCGGAGGGAGAACCCCGGTCGGAGGAGCTCCGGCGACGGTCCGAGCTGGAGCCTTTCGACACGGAGGCCTCCGACGAGGTCCGGGTACGGCTGGGGTCAGCGAAGATTCTCTCGCGCTGATGCCGCCGACTTCTCAACGCCTTCGAGGACAGTTTGCTGCAGGGCCCACAGATCAGTTCCTCATGATCCGGGCCAGGCAGCGGAGGCAAAAGTCGTGTGTGTCGGTTAGTGACATATTTCGGTCACACCGACCACACCGCTTAAAGCCACTGGCAGCCATCGGGGGAAAAAGGGCCCCTGCGAGGTCAAAGGACCGGGCTGCCAGGGAAAACGAAAACGAAAGCTGACTAAGTCAGAAAAACCGAAAAAACGGAAGAGGACTCGAGACCGGCGTCGCGAGTCCGGGCGGGAAAACGATCGGCGTCGAACCGAAAGAAAAAGGTATAAAATGAAGAGGAAAATCAACTTTTTCGCGGGGACAAGACGGGGACGTCTGTAGGGCTCCGCGGAAAAAAGAAGACTGGCTAAGATGGCACCTTCGGGCGGGAAGACGACCGCGCATGCGCGCTGCAATTCCCAAAGGCTTTCTTTGAAAGCTGGGGAAAATTGCTCCGCGAGGGCTCCGTCGGCGCCGACGTCACCCATAAGTGAGGACTGACTTCCTGCTTGGTCCTGGAGAAAGAGGGGATCCGCAACTAGAGCCTGCAGCTTGTTGATGTGGTGAGATGAACTGAAGGCAATAAGGAAGTTGACCTTCCAATATAGAAACTTCAGTGATGTGGTGGCTACAGGTTCGAAAGGGGGCTTTAGAAGTTGCGCCAGAGACACGTTCAGATTCCAGGCCACTGGAAGCGGCTTAATGGGTGGCTGGGAAAGCAGGAGACCCTGCATGAAGCATGCTACTTAAGGGTATGAGAAGATAGGCTGTCCATCCACTGGTCTGTGAAAGGCCACAATGGCACTAAGGTGAACTCTCACTGAGTTAGTCTTAAGACCTGTCAAGGTTAAGTGGAGGAGATATAGCGTAGTTACTCACCTGTAACAGGTTTTTCTCCAGGGACAGCAGGAATCAATCCTCACTTATGGGTGACGTTGGCACCGACGGAGCCCACGTGGAGCAATTCCCCAGCTTTCAAAGAAAGCCTTTGGGATTGCTACCACGCATGCGTGGTTCTCTTCCCGCCCAATGGTGCCATCTTGCTCAGTCTCCCTTTTTCCCCCGCAGAGCCCTTCGGACGCACATCCTCGTCCCTCTGAAAAGGTTTTCATTTTCTTCGCTTTAACAGGCTATATCTTTTTTTTTCCCGGTTGCACCAGTCCTCTACCCGACCTCCCCTGCTCCCTTGTGGAGCTTGCAGGAATATCCTTCCTAAATGTTTTCTTCCAACCGCTGGCCGCGTGGGTCTTTGACCTCGCAAGGGCCGTTTTCGCCCCCATGGCCACCGGGTTTAAAAAATGCAATAGATGCTCTAGGAACATGTTGCTTACAGACACTCATGACTGCTGTCTGAGGTGTCTGGGAGCCGACCATGACCCAGAGCTCTGTTTGCTCTGTAAGAAAATGTCCTCCAAGGTCCTGCTCAGCCGTAAGCAGAAGTCCAAAGGCATTTTTCGAAAGGCTGCCTCAGAGTCCCCGGTGGCACTTCGGTCGTCTCCCCTCCAGTGGGTTCTTCCCCTGTGGCACCACGTTCCAGGCAGCATTCTGACCAGGGGTCCCCTGAGGTGGAACGGCGCAAAAAGGCGGTGGCTTTGAAGTCGCTGTCCAGGGCCCCCGACAAGCACGAGCATTCTTGCGCCCAGTCGCTTAGTCCCATTCGGTGTGCCCGAGAGTCGGACAAGGAGTGGCCTTGCAAGGTACCTCGCAGAGAAACGGAGGCTTCCAGCGAAGGCGCCCAGTCTCCTGAGGGCCGTCCCGGTGAGGACCCCCTCTCCTCCTCGACACCCGATCCGGTGACCCCGGTATCAGCATCCCAGGGCCCCATGCCCACGTGGGAGTCATGTATGCAGGCGCTAAAACGCAGTGTTTCTGCGTTCATTGCTTCCCAGCAGGCACTCATGGCCAGCTTTGCTGACTTGCACCCAGAGACCACGGGTCCCTTGCATGGGACACCCCAATCTGTCCAGAATATCCCCGAGAGCCACAGGGCTCGTGCAGGTTCTCGACATCGGTCTCGCTTGCTCTCCTGTTTCTCGGGGGCGAGGTCGTCCAGGGCCTCCGGCTCCAGGCCGCTGGCCATTGGACCGGCGAACCACCCGGCTCGGATCCCTCCACCGATTTCTTGGACTGGGAATCCGATGGGGAGACATCCCCGGAAACACGCACATGCGTGGATCTTCCGTCGGACCCCTCGCCGCCTGGTCTCCAGCGGTGTTCACCACCCTCCTTTCTGGTGTTTATCCGTGACAGGGCTCGGGCCCTCAACCTGGTCACCCAAGCTGAGGAAGACCCTCGTGCTGAAGAACTCGATATTCTTCAGTACGAGGCCCCCCAGGGAATCCCTCACCGTACTAGTGCTGTCGATTCTCTCCCGGCTATTGCTCCACACGTGTGAGGCCCCCCTGCCTCGATACAAGGTGCAGCGAGTGCCAGGCTTCTGTAAGACTCAACTTCCACACACCTCAATGGTGGAGGAGTCAGCCATGAGGAAACAGAAAAGCCCAAAGTCCCACTCATCGGTACCACCGGGCCGAAAATCAAGAACCCTCGATGCCGACGTCACCCATAAATGAGGACTGACTTCGTGCTTGTTCCTGGAGAATGGGTCTTCCAGGAGAGTTCTCATTTCCCAGGTATCGGAGAGTCCAAAGACTCAAAGTATCGACGGGCAGAATATTTGCGCTCTGCACATACTCGATACCGTTCAAAGCCAGTAGCTGAAACTTGTGGTGCAGGCACCTCAGTACCGGAACAGGTTTTCTGAGGGCTGGCATGGGTGGCAGCATGGTAAGCAGCAAAAAAGTCAATGCAGGGTCTTTTGGTACCGTAGCCAGTACCGATGTCTGAGGAATTGACTGTAAAGACATTACCGATACGGAGGCTGCCAGTAAGGCTGATAAGCTGTGCTCGATGGCCAGGATACGTTGATCCGTGGAGGTTGCCGATGCTTGGGTATCAGTACCAGAATTGCGGGCCACGATCCCTGAACATGGCAACAGGAGCTCTCCGGAGATGGAGGCTTCGGGAGCATCCTGGGACCAATGTTCCCTCTAATTTTCTGTAGGCTGTGTGCGCATAAAGCATAGTTACTCACCTGTAACAGGTGATCTCAAGGAACAGCAGGAATTTAGTCCTCACCTATGGGTATCGTCGGTACCGACGGAGCCTGCGTGGGAACGCTCCCCAGCGTCCAATCAGAAAGCTTTTGGGAACATCCCACAGCGCCTGCGTGCTGCCTTCCCGCCTTTCCCAACTGCCTCTCTCCAGTTGAGTTTTAAAGCTGAGACAAAGAGAGAGAGAGGGAAAGGAAAGAGATAGAGAGATACAACCCCTAGGGGAGGTGGGTGGGTTCTGAGGACTAAATTCCTGCTGTTCCCGGAGATCACCTGTTACAGGTGAGTAACTATGCTATCTCCAGGAACAAGCAGGAATCTAGTCATCACATATGGGGACTCCCTAGCTTTAGGTGCCAGGGAGAGACACCAGAAGTTGTGTGTCCCTGAGAAGGGCTCCACTTCCCCCCATGGATCTCTGGCATCCTACCAGGGATGGTGGGTAGGAGTTGATTAGGTATGGAACAGGTGTTTGAGAACAGCCTGACCAAACAAGGCATCCCGGCGGGAGTCCTTGTCCAAGCAGTAATGGGCTGTGAAGGTATGAACAGAGGCCCAAGTGGCTGCTCGACAGATGTCATCAATAGACACAGAGTTCAGATGAGCCATTGAGGCTGCCATGGCTCTCACGTTCTGAGCTGTGACATGGCCCTCCAGAGAAAGGTTCTTACTCTGATAGGCGAAAGAAATACACTGAGCAATCCAGTTAGATAGTGTTTCTCTGGAGCCTGGAAGTCCCAAATGAGAAGGGTCAAAAGCAACAAAGAGTTGAGAGGACTTTCTATGTTGCTGTGTCCTTTGTATGTAAAAAGCTAGAGCTCTTTTATAGTCCAGGGTATGAAGATTCCTCTCTGCATTTGATGCATGAGGTCCTGGAAAAAAGACAGGTAGGTAGACCTCTTGGTTGAGATGAAAAGGCGAGACCACCTTAGGCATAAAGTGTGGATGAGTCCTAAGGACTACCTTGTCATGATGGAACCTTGAATAAGGTGGATTAGCTACTAGTGCTTGCAATTCACTGTGCTTGCAATTCACTAATGCGGCGTGCTGATGTGATTGCAATGAGAAAGATAACCGTCTAAGAAAGGAATTTCAAGGAGGTGGTAGCTAAGGGTTCCAAAGGTGGCTTCATGAGCTGCCCAAGAACCAGGTTCAAGTCCCATGCCACCGGAGGTGGTCTAATGGGAGGCTTAGTTAGAAGGAGGCCTCTCATGAATCTTGCTATAAGAGGATGAGAGGAAATAGGTTGTCCATTTAGAGGTTTAAGAGAAGCTGCAATAGCACTCAAATGGACTCTTACTGAATTTGTCTTAAGGCCTGCCTTAGACAAATGAAGGAGATACTCCAGTAATGATTCCAGAGGTATAGCAAGGGGGTTAAGACCCTTTTCTGAACACCAAATAGTGAACCTTTTCCACTTGAAAGCATAAGAACGTCTACTGGAAGGTTTTCTGGAAGCACAAAGAACATCTTTCACTTGCTGAGAAAGATGAAGATCTTGGAGATCTAGGCCTTCAGTAACCAAGCCCTGAGATGCAGAGACTGGGGATTGGGATGCCATAACATCCCGTTCTCCTGAGATAGGAGATCTGGAACAGACCCTAACAGCAGGGAGGGAGCTTGAGAGAGATGTAGAAGCAGAGGGTACCACACTTGCCGTGGCTAATGTTGAGCTATGAGAATCATATGGCCTCTGTCTCTCTGAAGCTTGAACAGGGTTTTGGGAATTAGGGGAATGGGTGGAAAGGCATACAGGAAGTCTTGACCCTAGTGAAGGAGGAAAGCATCCTTTGCCCGAGCTCCCTGAGCCAGAGCTCTGGAACAGAACTGGGGAAGTTTGGCATTCCACAGACTTGCAAAGAGGTCTATGTCCGGGGCTCCCCAAAGTTGAGAAATCCTGGCCACCTGGTCTGCATGCAGAGACCACTCGTGTGGAAGGAGAACTTGACAGTCTGTCTGCCCAAGAGTTTTGAACGCCTGGAAGATACACTGCCAGAAGATGAATCTGATGCTCTCTGGCGAAGGCCCACAGTCGCAAAGCTTCGTTGCAAAGCGACAGAGAGTCTGTTCCCCCCTGCTTGTTCACGTAGAACATGGCTACTTGATTGTCCGTATGAATAAGCACTGTCTTGTGGCTGAGCAGGGCGTGGAACACTCACAGAGCAAGGAAGATTGCTCTGAGCTCCAAGAGACTGATATGTAGACAACTCTCTTGTGGAGTCCAGGTGCCCTGGGTGGAGAGGTCTTGCAGATGAGCTCCCCAACCCAGTGGAGAAGCATCTGTTGTAAGAGTTCCTTGGGGCAGGGTTGCTGAAAGGGGGACCCCAGCAACAGGTTTTGAGTGGACCTTCACCACTGAAGAGACAAAATGTGGCGACTTGTGTTTGCTATTTTGTCTGACAGGCAACTGGATGCCTGGGTCCATTGGGTGGATAAAGTCCACTGAGCTGCCCTCATGTGAAGGCGAGCATATGGTACCACATGCACGGTGGATGCCATGTGGCCTAGTAACTAACATATCTCGAGCAGTTAGGAAGGGTTTTAGCACTGCTTGAGAAGCTAATTGCACAAAGCGAAGGCAACGGGCCTGGGGAAGATAGGCCCTTGCTTTTGTTGTATCCAGCAAGGCTCCTATGAACTCTAGAGACTGAGTAGGAGTTAGACTGGATTTTGGGATGTTTATTACCAGCCCTAAATACTGAAGGATACGCATTGTGCAGGATAGAGAGGTCTTGGCCTCTGACTGTGTTGGAGCTCGAATGAGCCAGTCGTCCAAGTAAGGGAAGACGAATATTCCCAGAGTGCGTAGAAATGCTGCTACCACAGCCATGCATTTCGTGAACACCCTTGGTGCAGAGGCCAGACCAAAAGGAAGCACCCTGTATTGGTAGTGCTTTCCTTGAAACAAGAACTGAAGGAACCTCCTATGGGTTGGATGGATGAGAACATGGGTGTATGCATCCTTGAGATCTAGATAACAAAGCCAATCCTGACTCTGAAGGTATGGAAACAGAGCTCCGAGAGAAATCATTTTGAATTTCTTTGACAAGGAATTTGTTCAATTCTCTGAGATCTAGGATAGGTCTGTATCCCCCTGTTTTCTTTGGGATATGAAAATAAGGGGAATAGAATCCTGTGCCCTGTTGATGAGGAGGCATTTCCTCTATTGCCCCTTGGGCAAGAAGGATGGTAACCTGACCTAATAGGTCGATGAGAGAGGTCGGAGAATTGAACTGCTTCACTACCGTGGGAGGGGGCATGCTTGAAAAATGAAGTTTGTACCCCTCTTTTATGATGGAGAGTGTCCAATGCTCTGCTGTTATTTGCCCCAATCTGGGAGCAAAATGACATAACCTTCCTGGAATGGTGGATGGTTCTGGTCCTTCCAGAGCCAGAAAGACTACGTTCTCTAGCTGAAAGTCAAAAGCCCTGAGGAGGCTGAGACTGCTGGGCCGGTTGAGGCCTAGCAGCCTTTGCTTTCTTCTGTTTGGGTGGTTGCTGACGTTTGGTTGAAAACTGACCTGTAAAAGATGCCTGCTGACCATAAGCAGGATAAAATCTTTTCTTTTTAGAAAAAGGTGTTTTCTTGAACAACTTTTTCCTAACAGGATCAGCAGTAGACTTGGATAGTCTATCCAAAGTGGAATTTTCAGCATCCATTTCATTGGCTTTTTCTTGCCAATCTTTACCAAACAGGTTCTCACCAGTACAAGCGATATTTCCCAATTTATCTTGTACCCAGAGCTCTAAATCAGATGCTTGGAGCCAAGCAATTCTACGTGCATCTATGGCAATAGCCGAGGTTCTGCTTATACATTCAAAGCAGTCGAAGGCTGCACGGTTGGAGAATTTAGAGACATCTTGGGCATGTTTGAGCCAAGTGAGAAATTCCTGCCTTTTATCCTCAGAGATGAAAGGACTTAAAGTCTGCAGATGATCAGTAACTTCCTTTAGGAACATTCCCATGTAGAGACTATAGGAACTGATTCTTGCAGCAAGCATGGAAGCTTGAAAGACTCTACGTCCAAAAGCATCCAGAGTTCTGCATTCACGTCCTGGAGGATTAGAGGCATGTCTTTTTGCACTTCTAATCCTTCTCATAGCAAATTCCACCACAATAGAGTGGTGAGGAAGCTGAGTTTTATGGAAGCCAGGACAAGGAGGTACACGATACATAGTATCTAACCTACGAGAATGAGGAGAGGTGGTAAGGGGTGTTTCCCACATCCTCAACATGAGATCATATAGAATCTCATGAATGGGTAGGGTAGCTGCCTCCTTAGGAGTTTTGGGATATTGTAAAATATCCAACTCCTTGGCCCTTGGCTCTGCCTCAGGGGCCACAGTGATAGACAGGCCCCGAGCCACCTCTCGAATGAAGTCTTGGAAAGACATGTCCTCTGGAGGACACATCCTGCGTTTAGGGGAGGAGGACTCCTGTGGAAGAAGCATCGCTGCATCGACAGAACTTTCAGAGTCCTCAGATTCTTCTGAGGAATCGAAGTACCGCCTGTCCGGATGCTCTTGCAGAGCCCGATATCCGTACCGAGCAAAATCGGTATCGGAAATAACCGGTACTGGGGAACCGGTACCGGCAGGCATCAGAGGACAGGGTACCGGCATAGCAGACACCGATGCCGATGCTATCGGTACTGGTGCCGGTACCGGTGGAGTTGTCTACCACGGTACCAAGGGCGTCTATGCCACAAGGAAAGCCGCTAGACTGTGTTCTATGGACAGAATTCTCTGGTCCATAGACGCTGCCAATGCCTGGAAGTCGGTACCGGTGGAAACAGCCGGTACCCCAGAGCATGGCACCAGGAGATCTGTCGAGGCCGAGCTATTGAGAACATCCTGGAACCCCGATGATGGTGCTTTGGAAGCCAAAGCCTCCCGCCGGGGTAATTTTGCCAGTGCAGAATCCTCGAGGGCAACGCCAGAGGCATCTCAATGCTTAGAAGGAGATCTACCCTTCGAGGACCGGCTGGATTTAGGTTTAGTTACCTGAGATCCACGGGAAGAAGAGGAAGCCCTGGAAGACGTCGATGCCACCGAAGCCGCATCAGAGGGAAACAGGGTAATGAGCTTAGCAGCTCGGTTCTGTTGACCTCTTTTAGACATCATAGCACAGGACACACAATCTGTGATGGAGTGGTCAGGACCTAAACATTTCAAACACCATTCATGGGTGTCGGTGACGGAAATGGTACCGCCACATTTTGTGCACTTTTTAAAACCTGAGGCAGGTTTTTCCATGTTAAGGAAAATTTTTGGCCCTAAGGCCCAAAAAGGCGGGTGCACGTGAAGAAAAGGAAAAACAGATTTCTATTCTTATAAAAAAAAAAAAAAAGATAAGAAAGACCAGCGGTACCGGTAGAGTGTCGGGGAAGGCAGACGCGACCACAAAAAGAAATAAAGAAATAAGGGAATTCTTCTGCGGTGACAGGAACACGACCTGCTGGCTCCGCGGAAAAAGAAGAACTGGAGAGAGGCAGTTGGGAAAGGCGGGAAGGCAGCATGCAGGCGCTGTGGGATGTTCCCAAAAGCTTTCTGATTGGACGCTGGGGAGCGTTCCCGCGCAGGCTCTGTCGGTACCAACGATACCCATATGTGATGACTAGATTCCTGCTTGTTCCTGGAGATAATATCAGCTGTGTGCAGCTTTTGAAGGAAGGTTAAATTTTTGTGCGCCACATAACGACACTCGGAGTTATATACTTTAAAATTTGACTACACGTCAGAATACAGTATGTACACCACATTGATTTTAATCAAATTAAATGAAAATAGATGATTACTAAATGAAGCAGGAAATTTCTAGTAATTACAATCATAACTTTTAAATTTTAAGACGTCTGTGTTGTTTTCTATCAGAATCAGAGCCGTAATTTTTATGCGCTCTGTTGTAAAGTATGTGCGCTCGCTCAGCGAGGTGCATGCGCGCGCACACACGCACAGCTTAGAGTGAACAGTGCCTGGGACCCCCACTAAGGCTTTGGAGGCAAGGTCCTCCCACCAGGATTGTTTGGCCAGTGTGTCCCCCTCCAGGGTAATGCCCAAGGCATCTCGATGCTTAGGAGGAGATCTACCCTTGGAGGGTCGGCCAGTCTTCGATGAAGACCTAGGTTTCAATACCCAAGATCATTAGGAGGAAGATGAAGCTCTCGATGACGTTGATGCTAAAGACACTGCATTGGAGGCAAAGAGGCTGCCCAGTTTTGCAGCTAGATTCTGTAGGCCTCTCTTTGTTATCTTCCTATAGAGAGGACTTTCTGACAGTTATTGATCTGGTCCTAAACACTTTAGACAGTCATCTGTGTCTTAGGCCGAAACTGTACTGCCACATTTGGAACACTTCTTAAAACCACTGGTTGGTTTTTCCATTTTGTCTGCGACAAAAGAGTGAGGCCTAAGTCTAAGATGGCATCGATGCGCCTGAAGGATGAAAATTTTCTTCCCTCACTGAAGACTTTTTTTTTTTTTAAAGAGAAGAAAGCAAGCAAGCAAGCACTGAAGGAGTCGTTACCAGCATTGACAGGAAGGCAGACGTGACCACAAAAAATAAGAAAAACCCCCAAAATTTTCTGCAGTGATAGGAATTGCTTCTTGTCGGCTCCATGGAAAACGAAGAAATGAGGGAGAGCTAGAAAGGCAGGAAGGCAGCTACGCAGGCGCAGTGGGTTGGCTCCCAAAAACTTTCCTATTGGATGCTGGGGAGCGTTCCCACGTGGGCTCAGTCGGTACAGACATTATCCATATGTGAAGACTACATTCCCGCTTGTTCCTGGAGATCACTAATAACATTTAAACTCATTAGGGAAATAGGCTCATCCTACCCTCACCTCCATCATCATCAAACCAGAAGACTCATGACTTCCGTAAAACCAACAGAGCTACTAACAGAGCATTCTCACATTTCACATCCATTCTATGGGACAAATAATCTAATGAACTAAGAGCAATCACAGATCTATCCACATTCCGGAAAGAACTAAAAACACACCTTTTTAAACTTCACTTTGGAAACTCACACAAACCCATAAACACTGACCCTACCTAATACCACACCTAAAATACACAGACCACCACCACAACAAGCAAGCATTCTTATCACTGTAATTTAGCTCACTAGTAGACTACAAGCTTAGACCCAAGTTATGTTTCATTATATATAGTTCACAACAGGAGCGTCAGACTAGTCCCAAGTTCACCGTTTAATGTACATAGTTATTGAACTGTTATATGGAACTGACATATTTCTCTTGGTCAATGTAAACCACATTTGATCCCTGGAAAAAGCGGTATATAAATGCAAATAAATAAAATAAACCACCACTTGTTCCATGAATTCAATTCTTTTGCAATTATAGTAGCTACAACAAACCTTCCCCCCCCCCCATTCCCTTCCTCTTCCCTTCCCTCCCAGCCCCATTTCCATACCCTCTATTGGAGGTTCTCCATCCCGACCCCCCCACCCCATCATTCTTGTAAACCTATCCTCCCTCCCCTCCCCACTCAATCCCTGTCCACACATTCCACCCTCAATCACAGTCTCCCTCACACTCCTCACTCCCATTCATCCCCCTCAATGAGTGCAACTTAAATAAGCAATTGTGACGTGAGCTACAATTGTCAGTCCATATAGCGTAGTTACTCACCTGTAACAGGTGTTCTCCAGGAGCAGCAGGAATCAGTCCTCACTTATGGGTGACGTCGGCGCCGACAGAGCCCTCGCGGAGCAATTTTCCCCAGCTTTCAAAGAAAGCCTTTGGGAATTGCAGCGCGCATGCGCGGTCGTCTTCCCGCCCGAGGGTGCCATCTTAGCCAGTCAGATGACATAGCTAAAAAAGACAGCATAAAAATTTGCAAAAAAAGAACATAAGCAGACGATTGCAACTCCAAGGGGAGGAGGGAGGGTAGTGAGGACTGATTCCTGCTGCTCCTGGAGAACACCTGTTACAGGTGAGTAACTACGCTTTCTCCAGGACCAAGCAGGAAGTCAGTCCTCACTTATGGGACTCCCAAGCTCAAGGCTACCGGAGACCCTAAGCACAAAAATGAGCTCCCTCTAGCTCAGCAGCACAGAAGGATAGAATCTTCGCTGAATTATCACCCACCGGTAGCCCACATCCGGGATGGAGGGTAGGAGTTGCTCAGACCTCAAAGAGATTACGGAGGACTGCCTGTCCGAAAGCACTGTCCCTACGGGACTCCCTCTCGAGACAGTAATGGACCGCAAAAGTCTGGCTCGAAGACCAAGTAGCGGCCCGGCAGATGTCTGCCAGCGGAACAGAGCGGAGGTAAGCCACTGACGTGGCCTTTGCCCGAACGCAATGAGCCGTGACTCGACTTTCTAAGGAGAGTCCGGCTGCCCCATAAGCCCAAGAGATACAGTCCGCGACCCAGATGGACAGAGTACGCTTGGAGACCGGGAGCCCCAATTTATTGGGGTCAAAAGACACAAAAAGCTGAGCAGTTTACGGTGCTCCCGCGTACGGTCAAGGTAGAAGTTCAATGCCCTTCTACAGTCCAGGGTATGGAGGACCGTTTCAGCTCGGCTGGAGTGTGGTCTGGGAAAGAAGGTTGGAAGTACCACCTCCTGATTGATGTGAAAAGGGGAGACCACTTTAGGCAGAAATTTTGGGTGAGTCCGTAGGACTACCCTATTCTTGTAGAACCGAGTGTAAGGGGGATCAGACACGAGGGCCTGCAATTCACTTACGCGCCTAGCGGAAGTGAGGGCTATCAAGAACAGCGTTTTCCAAGACAGAAAACGGAGAGAACAGGTAGCCATAGGTTCAAAAGGCGGACAGGTGATCCGCTGCAAAACCACATTCAGGTCCCAGTCAGGCGCTGGCGGGCGCAGAGGTGGTTTAAGTAGAAGGAGACCTCGGAGAAACCTCGCTACGAGAGGGTCATTGGAGAGAGGTCTGCCGTCCACTGGCACATGATGTGCTGAAAGAGCACTGAGGTGAACTTTGACGGAGTTGGACTTAAGTCCCAGATTAGAGAGGTGCAGCAAGTACTGCAAGACCACCGACACCGGGCAGGAGAAGGGATCCTGAGACTGTTGGGTACACCAGACTGCAAAGCGACGCCATTTAAGGGCGTAGCATTTGCGGGTAGAAGGCCGTCGCGAAGCTAAGACGACCTCCTCCACCTCCGCCGGCAGGAGAAGGGGAGCAAGGACTACCCTCTCAGCAGCCAGGCCATGAGGTTGAGAGACCTGAGGTTGGGGTGCAGAAGGGACCCCTGATCCTGAGTGAGGAGATCCGGTTGTACCCCCAGAGGGATTGGATCCTCCACCGCCAGTTGCAGCAGGAGCGGAAACCACGGCTGCCTGGGCCAGCGAGGGGCCACCAGGATCATGAAGGCTTTGTCTCGGAGAACCTTGAAAAGAGTCCGAGAGACCAGCGGGATGGGAGGGAAAGCGTACAGAAGGCTCCCCGACCACGAGATCAGAAAGGCGTCCGCCGCCACCCGAAGGGGGTGTGGCTGACGAGAGCAGAAGCGAGGAAGCTGCCGGTTGTGAGGACTGGCAAAGAGATCCACCGTGGGGAGACCCCACTTGAGGAAGAGCTTCTGAACTACCAAGGGATCCAGACGCCACTCGTGCGGCTGGAGGACCCTGCTGAGTTTGTCTGCAAGGCAATTTTCTTGGCCCGGGAGATAAACTGCCTTGAGGAGAATGCCGTGACTGACGGCCCAAGAGCAGAGCTTCTGTGCCTCCCGGCAGAGGAGGAAGGAGCCCGTGCCCCCTTGCTTGTTCACGTAGAACATGGCAACTTGATTGTCCGTCTGGACAAGGACGGACTGTTGGGAAGTCAGGTGGGAGAAGGCCTTGAGAGCTAGGCGGATCGCCCTGAGCTCCAGGAAGTTGATCTGCTGAGCAGACTCCCACATGGTCCAGAGGCCCTGAGTACGTGCCTCTTGGCAATGCGCTCCCCAGCCCAGGAGGGATGCATCGGTGGTCAGCACCCGGGTCGGCTGAGGTGACTGGAAAGGCATTCCGAATATCAGGTTCGGCTGCCGGAGCCACCACCGGAGAGACGAGAGCAGCGGCTCGGAGACGCGCACCAGGTCCGCCAGGCCGCCTGTGGCTTGTCGCCACTGCTGGCGGAGACACCATTGAGCAGACCGCATGTTCAGGCGGGCATTGGGGGTCACATGGACGGTGGAAGCCATATGGCCGAGCAGTCTCAGGAAGCGCCTGGCGGAGACCAGGGGCTGGCTGCGAAAGCGGTCGGCTAGGTCCATGAGCCGTTGCGCCCTGTCGAGCGGTAGGTACACTCGTGCCCGAGGAGTGTGCAGCCTTGCGCCGATGAACTCGAGATCCTGTGAGGGGAGCAAAGTGGACTTTGCGAAGTTTATGACAAAGCCCAAGTGCTGCAGCAGAGTCACCGTGCGGCGCGTGGCGTTGGCGACCTCCTGAGCGGACGCTGCTCTGATGAGCCAGTCGTCGAGGTACGGAAAGACATAGAGGCCGTGAAGCCGGAGATGGGCCGCCACGACCGCGAGACATTTTGTGAAGACTCGCGGTGCGGAGGATAGGCCAAAGGGCAGTACTCTGTACTGGTAATGATTTCCTGCCACCACAAACCTTAGGTATTGGCGGTGGCTTGGGTGGATGAGGATGTGCGTGTAGGCATCCTTTAGATCCAAGGAGCATAGCCAATCTCCCTGCTGGAGGTAGGGCAGAAGGATTCCAAGGGTAAGCATTTTGAACTTCTCCCGCACAAGGAACTTGTTGAGGTTGCGCAAGTCCAGGATGGGTCTGAGGCCCCCTGTTCTCTTTGGTATCAGAAAATACCTTGAATAAAAGCCTTGACCTCTCAGGTGGTGGGGCACCGGTTCCACCGCCTGTTCCTGCAGAAGACCTGCTAACTCCTGAAGGAGCAACTCCCTGTGCAGAGGGGGGCGCGAAGGTTCTCCCGGAAAATAGGAGGGAGGGACCTGATGGAAGTGGAGAAGGTAGCCTTCTCGCACGACCTGAAGTACCCAGGCATCTGCGGTGATGCTGGACCACCTGTGGCCGAAGTGAACCAGCCGGCCTCCGGTGCTGGGAGGAACCAGCGGGGGGGGAGAGGCTATGCTGAGCGAGTCAAAAACCCCCACCCTGCTGAGCAGGGGCTGGTGGTGCAGGCTTGGGGGCTTGCTGCCTACGGGACCCGTTACCCCGTCCCTTGGCCTGCTGGCCCTGTTGGGGAGCTGCAGGGGCCTGATAATGGGGGTACTGTTTGTAGGCAGCCGCCTTCCTCGGGTAAAAGGACTTTTTTCCCGAGCCCTTCTTTTTCTGGGAAGGGGCGGAGGTCTTCCTAGAAAGCCTGGTCCTGGTGAGAGTCTCAGTCTCAATTTGTGCAGCCTTTTCCGCCATGGGCTTGCCAAAGAGGTTTTCGCCTCGGCAGGGGACATCGACCAACTTGTCCTGTACCCAGGGCTCAAGATCCGACGACTGAAGCCAAGCCTGTCGGCGGGCACCGATGCCGGCTGCGGCCACTCTAGCCGAGGCCTCAAAGCCATCATAGGCTGCTCGGGACATGAACTTTGAGCATTCCCGAATGCCCGTGGACAAGGCTAGGAACCTCCGCAAGGGCTCCTCGGAGAGACCAGCGGAGAATCCGGCTAGCTCTTTAGCCAGATCCCGGAGATACATGCCCATGTAGAGCTGGTAAGTCTGGACACGACATGCGAGCATAGAGCCCTGGAAGCACTTCTTGCCAAGGCCATCCAGGTTACGGGCCTCCCTTCCAGGAGGCACCGAGGAGTGCATCTTCTGGCTCTTAAGACGATGCATGGCCGATTCCACTACCATGGAATGGTGTGGCAGCTGTGCCTTCTGAAAGCCAGGGCTCTTGCGGACCCGATAGATAGAATCGACCCGCTTGCTCAGGACCGGCAAGGAGGCCGGACTCTCCCACATGCGGAAGAGTAGTCGTTCCAGCATAGGAGGAACCGGCACAGTAAAGTGCTCCCTCGCGGGAGAGTCATACTGGAGGGCGTCGAGCTCTTCGGCTCGAGGCTCCTCCTCGGGATCCGCAGGGAAGGCCAAAGCCTTGGCCATATCCCTAACGAAGTCCGAGAACCGGGCATCCTCCGGGGGGGACTGCTTCCGAGGCTCGGACCCCGGTGAGTCCGATGGGACACACCGAGTCCGGAAAGAATCAGGTGACTCTTCCTCCTCAGACTCCCAGACCGACTCCGACGAGGACTCGGTGGGGTCGGCCCGGGCAGGGTGCGGCGCCAGCCGCCCCGACGTCGAGGGAGTCGGCGTCGGCGACCTCGGTCCCGAACGGGAGGCCGAGGGTGACCTCGACCGAGGATCGACTCGAGTTCTCATTGACTCGAGGATCGGCTCGGTCTCCGGGGTCGACTTGGACGTCGACGTCCCGGCGGTCGGGGCAGCGGCGCCAGCGAGGCCAGCGAGCAGTGCCCGCTGCTGGTCCATGAAGGCAGACAGTCTGCTCTCCAAGGCCGTCAACCTGAGTCCGAGCTCAGGTGACCCAGCAGCCCCCGACTCGGGCCCCGACGGCGTCGGGCCCGACGTCGGCTGTCGCGGAGGCGAGTCCAGAAGGACTACAGGACTTACCCGGGCAGGCATCTCCGACTCCAGGCGAGGTCGCTTCGGGAGATGTTCCTTCTCCAAGGACCCGGGGCGGCTGTCGGGGCTATGCGACCTGGCCCTCGCGGAGCCAGGAGCGTCCACCGACGCCGCCCTCGCGGGTTTTTCCTTCCGACGATGGTCCCGGAGGGAGAACCCCGGTCGGAGGAGCTCCGGCGACGGTCCGAGCTGGAGCCCTTTGACACGGAGGCCTCCGACGAGGTCCGGGTACGGCTGGGGTCAGCGAAGATTCTCTCGCGCTGATGCCGCCGACTTCTCAACGCCTTCGAGGACAGTTTGCTGCAGGGCCCACAGATCAGTTCCTCATGATCCGGGCCCAAGCAGCGGAGGCAAAAGTCGTGTGTGTCGGTTAGTGACATATTTCGGTCACACCGACCACACCGCTTAAAGCCACTGGCAGCCATCGGGGGAAAAAGGGCCCCTGCGAGGTCAAAGGACCGGGCTGCCAGGGAAAACGAAAATGAAAGCTGACTAAGTCAGAAAAACCGAAAAAACGCTAGAGGACTCGAGACCGGCGTCGCGAGTCCGGGCGGGAAAACGATCGGCGTCGAACCGAAAGAAAAAAGTATAAAATAAAGAGGAAAATCAACTTTTTTGCGGGGACAAGACGGGGACGTCTGCAGGGCTCCGCGGAAAAAAGAAGACTGGCTAAGATGGCACCCTCGGGCGGGAAGACGACCGCGCATGCGCGCTGCAATTCCCAAAGGCTTTCTTTGAAAGCTGGGGAAAATTGCTCCGCGAGGGCTCCGTCGGCGCCGACGTCACCCATAAGTGAGGACTGACTTCCTGCTTGGTCCTGGAGAAAAAGTCCCATTCCTTCAGAATGGTGCATGCTGCAAACTGGTGCTTCCTTTGCCAGTTCTTTTTTCCTTTACCTGGATCCCTCCTTGAACACTATGGACCAGCTGCTGCTCTTCTGCTTGTGCACCTTCTGTGCCGCAGGTCTCGCCAAGTCTTGCATGCTATATATCCACCATGTGCTGCCTTCTTTTGTGAACACAAGTCCAAAAGGATACAGCCATCTATACTTTAACTGTTCCTGCCACAGCTTTCAGGTTATGTCACCCATTTCCTTCCACCTTTGCAAAGTTCCCTTAACCAAGTTGGCGTAGATGGCTATCTGGTATCCTTGTCACTCAAATTTGTAGATGGCCCATACTCTTGCAGCAATCCACTTTTAATAGTAAAGTCGTGTATGCAAATTACTATGGCCCTGGGGGCATTGCCCTTATGAGGCCCCAAATCATGATGCACCCTGTCAAGTTGAATAGATGGTGGTGCCTCTCCTTCCTCGCTCCACTGCAGGATCTCCTTGAACAATGTCTCTGCTATTTTCTTGCAGTCAAAGAACTCAGGCTCCTCCAATACTTCTCTGATGTGAAAATTATTTCTCCTCAAGCAGGTTTCCAAGTCCAACTTGAGCAATATGTCTTTCCACTCCTCATTTGCACCTGGGCTTTCAGGGCTGGCTGCCGGCCTGCTCCTCTGTTAGCTTTTTAAAGCACTCCTCGTGGTCTCCAACCCTGAGGGGCTCAACTCCTCCTTCACCTCACGAACCAAGTCTCCCAGTTTCAGCTTTACAGTGGTGATCTCCTCCTTCAGGTCTTTAAGCCACTCTTTAAGCTCTGCTCTCATTACCTATGCTACCATCATTGCTCCTCTCCCATCGCTATCTTCTCTCTCAGCTTCTTCCTCCATATCAGAGCTTCATGGCACACCGGCCGCTTTCTTGCATTCGCCGCTAGGCACATGCTTTGACGCCATATAGGCAAACGCCCGCAGATCAGTGGTTTTCTGCCTTGTTGCCATGCCGCTGCCTTGGGGCTACTAATCACCAGCTTCCTGCTGAATTTTAAGCCGTGGATTCCCTCAGAGCTCGCCGTTCAAGCTGCCATCGGGATGGCTGATGTCACTTCCTTTGCTATCTTTGATCTTTAAAGGAGTGGAGAGACTATCAGAATTTGCCCCAGTAGAGAAAGTGTCCCTGCCGTGTTCTGAATTAATTGAAATATTTTAATGCCGTTAAGGGGAATACCAGCAAGAACAGAACTGCAATAATCTAGTCTGCTAAGGATAAGGAAATGAAGAATATTCAAGGTCTTCAGGTTTAAAGGGACATTATGAGCATAAGTGCAACCAATGAATTTCTAATCATCATGGAGATACAGGAGCTAAATGATAACGAAGAATCTAACAAAATGCCTAATGATAAAACTCCTTCAGTGGCATATGTATGCCTGCCAGAACTGGAGTAAAGGGAGGATTAAGCGTAGTTAGCTCACCTGTAACAGGTTCTCCAGGGACAGCAGGAATCAGTTCTCACATATGGGTGATTTTGGCACCAATGGAGCCTTTACAGAAGAATCTCCCCAGCTTTCAAATAAAGTCTTTGGGAGATGCCACCACACATGCATGGTCCCCTTCCCGCCCAAGGGTGCCATCTTGCTCAGTCTGATGACATAGCTAGGATGGTAGTGAAAATAAAACAAGGTAGGGAGGCAACTCCTAGGGGAGGAGGGAGAATTGTGAGTACTGATTCTTGCAGTCCCTGGAGAACACCTGGTTACAGGTGAGTAACTATGCTTTCTCCAGGAAAAAGCAGGAAGTCAGTCCTCACATATGGGACTCCCTAGATCCAGGCTGCCAAGGACCAAACCACAACAGCACCAGCAGGTAGCCATGAGGTTCAGAAGATGAGTTCCGAACTGAGAGACTCTGCCAGACACTAGCGTCCAGTGGCACTATCATTCCTGAACACAGAATGGTCGGAGGGCAGGAGTTGCCTACACCCAGAACAGATTGCCTGGCCGAAGGCACTGTCCTGATGGGACTGACTGTGTTGCAACTTTGCAGATCTCCGCCACTGGTACTGAGCACAGGTTTGCCACCGATGTGGCCATCGCTCTCATGCAATGTGCTGTGATACGGTGGTATAAGGAGAGCCCAGCTTGCTCACAGGCGAGGTCAGTATAGTCCACTACCCAAGTGGACAGAGTTCACTTAGTCATAGGAAGCCCCAAGTATGTTGGGGTCATAGAAAATGAAAAGCTGAGGAGCTTTGTGATGGCCATGTGTCCACTGTAGGTAGAAGGACTGAGCCCATTTGCAGTTGCAGTGTATTAAGTATCGTTTCCTCCTGACCAGCATGAGGCCATGGGGAAAGGTGGGAAGGACTATCTCCTGGTTAAGATGGAAAGGAGATAACATCTTTGGGAAGAATCTGGGGTGAGTGCGGAGCACCACCCTGTTCTTGCAGAATCTTGTGAAGGGTGACTCTGCCACCAAGGCCTGAAGTTCACTTACTCTGTGAGCACATGTGAGAGCTACCAGGAAGGCCACCTTCCATGACAGATACCACAGATGGCGAGTAGCTAGAGGCTCGAATGGCAACCTGGTGAGCTGTGAGAGCACCACATTGAGGTCCCATTCTGCCACTGGAGGGGTGGATGGGGGCTTAGAGAGCAGGAGGACCCTGGGGAACCAGGGACTGACCAGAGAGAGATTTCTTTTTGATAGAGTGATGGTGTGCAGCAATCGCACTGAGGTGCACCCTTACTGAGTTGGACCTCAGTCCAGTGTGCAACAGATGCAGGTGGTTTTGGAGCACCAGTTGCACCGGGCTGGAGAATGGGTTCTCCCACCTCTCCGCACATCATATTGAGAATCTACGCCACTTAAAGGTATAAGCTCGCTTTATGGAGGGCTTGCAGGAGGCCAACAGGACTTCCTCGACCTCTCGTGGGGCCAAAGCTACCCTTTCAGCAGTCACGCTGTTAACATTAGAGACCCCAGATTGGGATGCAGAAGGGAGCCTACCCCCCTGAGTCAGGAGGTCTGGGGCACAGCCCAGCAGCACCAGGAGTGCTGCCAACAGGGAGAGCAGCAGTGGGAACCACGATTGTATGGGCCACCTGGGGGCAATTAGTATCAGTACTGCCCTCTCGCGCTGGACCTTGAAGAGGGTCCTGGTGACAGAGAGGTCGGCGGAAAGGTATAATGGAGGCCGCCTGTCCAGATCAGGAAAGCATCTGCCACTACCCTCACCAGATTCTGCTGCCACAAGCAGAAGCGGAGTTATTTTTATTTATTTATTTTATTTATAGCTCTTCTATACCGCGCTCTTTTTCATCAGCGCGGTTTACAATGAACAAGAATACTCACAGCAAGCAACAGGTTTACATGAAACAGGAGAATTCAACTGGGATTCAACTTGGTGAAACTATGTACATATATGTTATGAAACTATATACAATGAATAGAGAAACATGCACGTCGTGCGTGGTATTTTGAAACCCGCATTCAAACGACAGAGCCAAGTTGCTGAATAACCCTGCTGTGATAGAGTTGAGTTATTAAGAAACCGCACTTCTGATAAAGTTAAGTAGTTGTATAACTACTTTCAAGTTTTGATTAAAAGGGATGTAACTGAGTGGAGGGCACAGATTAAAGTGTGCCCTCTTCAGGGGCATCCGACAAAAACAAATAAATAATTTTTTAGGGGGTATTTTTGTGGATAGTATATTTATTTATCACTAATTCGGGGCTTTTTTGGTAGACAAGCAGAAGCGGAGCAGCTGCACATTGTCTGGGGTGGCAAAGAGGTCCATTATGGGCATCCCCCAGAGGCGGAAGAGCTGTGAGGCCACCCTGGGGTTCAGGCACCATGTGTGTGGCTGGAAAGCCCTGCTGAGTCTGTCTGCCAGGAGGATGTCCTGGCCCGGAAGGTAAACTGCCTGCAGGAGCATATTGCTGCGAGTTGCAAAGGACAGAGGGAGTATGACCCCATGCCCCCCTGCTTGTTGCCATATTACATGGTGACCTGGTTGTCCGTCTGTACCAGTACTGACTGGTGTCACAGGCCTTGGCAGAACACCTGTAGGGCCAGGAAGATCGTCCTGAGTTCCATTTGTAGCAGGGACTTCGCTTGGGAGCAGCTGCCTTGTGTGCAATGGTCCTCGCAATAAGCTCTCCACCCGAAAAGTGTCTGTGGTCAGGACCCTCCGGGGTGGGGGGTGCCTGGAAAGGCATTCCAGCCCGGTGGTGGCAGGGAAGTTGCCACCCATTGAGGGACTGTCAGCTAGCAGGTTATCCTGATCCTGCCCCGCAATCTGCCCATAGCTTGCGCCCAACTGAGCGCGGAGGCACCACTGCGCTGTTTGCATTTTTTAATGAAATTTTTTATATATAATCCAAACAAAATATAAGGAAAACCATCCAAACACCAGCAAGTAACAATACTAAACAATAACCACTTTAAATCAATTACGGCAAAGCCCACAACTAGGGAGTATATACCTGATACTATTGTAGCAGCGAAGTGCAGACAAATGAATAAATCCAGGAGTCAATTTACAGGGTCCAAGCCAATTTATTGTGCACAAGGCCCGGTTAGTCAAAGCTTCAAAAAGGACTGAGCAAAGTTCTTACAGAAACATATTCATTTATACATTTCTTTTCAGTTTGATACATGCAAACTTTCTATTGGCCCCAACGCCCCTACGTTTGTCCAATCAGAGATCCCTCCTGGGCCTAGCACCTAGCTCCCTTCTCTAGGACTGTTCTAACAATGGTGCAGTTTCTAGGTTTGGATACTTCTCTACTGCAAGGTCGTTTCTGGCTCTAGGAATGCAAGTATTGAAACATTTCTATTTTCACAGCACAAGAGAATAATGAAAGATTTATGCATTCATGAAAACTTCTTATTAAGCAGTTTTAAAACAGTTTTCTCAAACTTTTACAGACTTTGGTTCTTTACTGAAATGGAGGTTGGAATCAGGGTCTAACTTACAGGCCTTTTATATTTGCAGACTATTATAGGCCATAGCCTGCCACACTATAACAAAGTATACAATTCAAAAAGAAAGGAAAACAAGCGCAATTATGTATTACAATTGGAGAGATTTACTTTGTTACCTTACATCCATTCCAAATTCTTAACCCTGCATCTCCTTGTCCATAACAAATTTCTGTAAATGAGATACATCAGTAGATATCCTGCAATGCAACAAGGCATTTACAAGGGAATTTCAGAAAATAAGTAGCTCCCAGGCCTAAAAACCCATGGCTTCAGCTCTAAAAACTGTCGCTGCCGGGCCTGGGTAGCATGAGTAACGTCAGGAAAGATATTTATCTTCTGACCACAAAACAAGGCTTCCTTGTGTTTGAAAAACAACCTTAGAATCTTAAGCTTAACAGACTCACAAGCAAACGTCACCAATAATGTGTTACGTTTGGTAATGTCCATGGAATACTCCAGGAAAGCCGTTTGATTCTCTTTGCCCTACAGCTAGCCGGGATCTAAGTCCCCTTCCCCTGAGACCAAAGCCTGGACCTTATGAGGTATATACTAAGCTTGAACCACATCGGTTTCTTCCACAAATTTCAAAACTTCTACAAAATACTTTAAGAAGAATTTGAGGAGATAGCAAATGAGTTACAGGAAAATTAAGAAACTGAAGACTCATTGCTCGAGTACAATTCTTAAGGGCTTAACGCCTCCCATGAATAAGCAAAGAAAGCAGTTACTTACCTGTAACAGGTGATCTCTGGGAACAGCAGGAATAAGTCTTCACATATGGGTATCGTCGGTATCGACGGAGCCTGCGCGGGAACGCTCCCCAGCGTCCAGTAAGAAAGCTTTTGGGAGCATCCCACAGCGCCTGCACGCTGCCTTCCCGCCTTTCCCAACCGCCTCTCTCCAGTTCAAGTTTTAAAGCTGAGACAAAGAGAGAGAGAGGAAAGGAAAGATAGATAGAGAGATACAACTCCTAGGGGAGGTGGGTGGGTTGTGAAGACTTATTCCTGCTGCTCCCAGAGATCACCTGTTACAGGTAAGTAACTGTGCAATCTCCAGGAACAAGCAGGAATGAGTCTTCACATATGGGGACTCCCTAGCTGCAGATGCCAGGGGAAGAACCCAGGTTGTGTGTCCTTGAAAAGGACTCTACCTCCCCTCACTTATCTCTGGCATCCAACCAGGGTAGGTGGGTAGGAGTTGATTAGGAATGGAACAGGTGTTTGAGAACAGCCTGACCAAACGAGGCATCCCGGCGGGAGTCCTTGTCCAAACAGTAATGGGCTGTGAAGGTATGAACCGAGGCCCAGGTGGCCGCTCAACAGATTTGGTCGATGGACACAGAGTTTAGATGAGCCATTGAGGCTGCCATGGCTCTCACATTGTGAGCTGTGACATGGCCCTCCAGAGAAAGGTTTCTACTCTGGTAGGCGAAACAAATACACTGAGCAATCCAGCTGGACAGTGTTCTCTTAGAGACTGGAAGTCCTAAATGAGAAGGATCAAAAGCAACAAAGAGTTGAGAAGACTTTCTATGTTGCTGTGTTCTTTGTAAGTAAAAAGCGAGAGCTCTCTTACAATCCAAGGTATGAAGATTCCTCTCTGCACTTTATGCATGAGGTCCTGGAAAAAAGACAGGTAAATATACCTCTTGGTTCAGATGAAAAGGCGAGACCATTTTAGGCATAAAGTGTGGATTGGTCCTGAAGACTACCTTATCATGACGGAACCTTGTATAAGGTGGATTAGCCACCAAAGCTTGCAACTCAATGATGCGGCGTGCTGAGGTGACTGCAATGAGAAAAATAACCTTCCAAGAAAGAAATTTCAAGGAGGTGGTGGCTAAAGGTTCAAAGGGTGGTTTCATAAGCTGGCCAAGAATCAGGTTTAAGTCCCATGCCACTGGAGGTGGTCTAATGGGAGGTTTAGTTAAAAGAAGGCCTCTCATGAATCTTGCTATAAGAGGATGAGAGGAAATAGGTTGTCCATTGAGAGGCTTGAGGGACGCTGCAATAGCACTCAAATGGACTCTTACTGAATTCGTTTTCAGACCTGCATGGGATAGATGCAGGAGATACTCTATTAGAGAATTCAGAGGTATTGCAAGAGGGTTTAGAGTTAGACCCTTCCCTGAACACCAAATGGTAAATCTTTTCCATTTGAAAGCATAGGAATGTCTAGTAGAAGGCTTTCTAGAGGCATGAACATCATCTCTGACTTGCTGAGAGAGATGAAAATCTTGAAGGTCTAGGCCCTCAGCAACCAAGCCCTGAGATGGAAAGACTGGGGGTTTGGGTGCCACAACGTTCCTTCTTCCTGGGATAGGTGGTCTGGTGCAGAGCCCAAGTCCAGGGAAGGAGCTTGAGAGAGATGCAGAAGTAGAGGGTACCACACTTGGCGTAGCCAATGTGGTGCTATGAGGATCATGGTCCCTCGATCTCTCTGAAGCTTGAATAGTGTTTTGGGAATTAGGGGAATTGGTGGAAAGGCATAAAGGAAGTCTTGACCACAGTGAAGGAGGAAGGCATCCTAGGCCTGAACTCCCTAACACGGAATTCTGGAACAGAACCGGGGAAGTTTGGCATACCACGGACTTGCAAAGAGGTCTATGTCGGGGTTCCCCAAATTCGAAAAATCCTGGCTACCTGGTCCATGTGGAGGGACCACTCGTGTGGAAGCAGAACTCGACTGAGTCTGTCCGCCCAAGAGTTCTGAACGCCTGGAAGATATACTGCCAGAAGATGGATGTGATGCTCTCTGGCGAAGGCCCAGTCGCAAAGCTTCGTTGCAAAGCGACAGAGCGCCAGTCCCGCCCTGCTTGTTTACAAAGAACACGGCTACTTGGTTGTCCGTATGGATGAGGACTGTCCTGTAGCTGAGAAGGGTATGGAACACTCTGAGAGCTAAGAATATTGCTCTGAGTTCCAATAGATTGATATGCAGAGAAGTCTCCTGTGGAGACCAGATGTCCTGGGTGGAGAGATCCTGAAGATGAGCTCCCCAACCCATTGGAGAAGCATCTGTTGTAAGAGTTGTTTGGGGTAGCGACTGCTGAAAAGGGGACCCCAGTAACAGATTTGAAGAGGACTTCCACCACTGGAGAGACCAAAAAAGGCGACTGGAGTTTGCTATTTTGTCTGACAGGCAACCTGATTCCTGAGTCCATTGGGTAGACAAAGTCCATTGAGCTGCCCTCATGTGAAGGCGAGCATATGGAACCACATGCACGGTGGATGCCATGTGGCCTAATAGTTGTAACATCTCTCGAGCAGTTAAATGGGACTTTAACTATATCTGGGAGGCTAACTGCACCAAGCGTAGGCAACGGGCCTGAGGAAGATAGGTCCTTGCTGTTGTGGTATCCAGCAAGGCCCCTATAACTCCAGAGACTGAGTAGGGGTGAGATTGGATTTTGGGATGTTTATTACCAGTCCCAAATACTGAAGGACACGCATTGTGCAGGTTAGACAAATCTGGGCCTCTGACTGGGATGGAGCTCGAATGAGCCAGTTGTCCAGATATGGGAATACGAATATTCCTAGAGTGCGCAGAAATGCAGCTACCACTGCCATGCATTTCGTGAACACCCTTGGTGCAGAGGCCAGACCGAAAGGAAGCACCCTGTATTGGTAGTGCTTTCCTTGAAAAAGGAACCGAAGGAACCTTCTGTGTGTTGGATGGATGAGGACATGGGTGTACGCATCCTTGAGATCTAGAGAACAAAGCCAATACTGACTCTGAAGGTATGGAAGCAGAGCACCTAGAGAAATCATCTTGAATTTCTCCTTAGTAAATTCGTTTTTATTGTTTTCACATAAACATACAATTACAGTTACCGTTAAAGTTAAATGAGCTGGTACATCACACAACTAGAACAACCAAAGAATGCACAGTTTCAAATACAAACTTTCAGGGGGAATTGCTGGGGGTAACTAGTGAGCAGTCTTATAGCCTGAAAACTAGACTGTACAAATAAGACAGCAATGAATGCATCACAGAACAGTAAAGACAAGAAATTTAAAGGCATAGATTAAAATTCAAAGGAGTTAACGCAGTATTCTTCAGCTTCACAGGGGCTGCCTTAGGTCTGTAGGGCAAGGCTAGCATTGAACGGTCCAAAGCCAAGGGTCTACCCCCCCAGGCACCAGCCAGAGCAAGCACGACTACCTAATCATCCACCTAATCAACCTAATCAACCCCCTCCCCGCCCCCCACCCTCTTTACCCCTAACCCACCCCCCCACCAGAACCAGAAAAGCCCCCCAGGTCTCTCCAGCCATGTTCAGGGAACACCACCCCCCCATGGAGTCAGGGCCCAATCTCGTAGGTCTGACCTACTCCTGCGCCAAATCCCTCTCAGAACCCGCCCCTGGGGGATTGAGCAAGGGAGCCCAGATGAGAAGGAATCGGGACAACACAGGACCTCCCAGTAGCCGGGCCGTTCGGCCCTCCATCCTCATGAGATCCCCCATCAGAGCTTCCCACACTCTCTTATCCCCGGACCACTCTCGGAAAGCCACTGCCGGAGGATACAGTGTTTGGCCACCAAGAAGCTTTTTGCACACAGCTGCCTCTGGGCATCCGCTCCCTGCACCCCTGAGGGTCCGACATGAAACAAACACCACACAGGGTGTAGGGCCACCCCCCCCTTCACCCAATGGAGTAGCCTGCCTCGCACCGCGCTCCAAAATAATTGAATCTTAGGGCAAGACCAAAATCGATGGAACAAAGTTCCCACTTCGTTATTACAGAGGGCACACACATCAGACAGCAAAAGTCCCATCCTCCTCGCCCCAGCCTCAGATACGTATGCTCTCCACAGAAGTTTGAACTGCAGCTCCCTGTACCGAACAGCCTCAGAGAGCCCCCGGATTCTGCAAAAAGCCAGCCCCACCAGTTCCACCACCGTCAACTCCACCAAACCGTCCTGATGCCAGCGCTCCACCAATCGAACGAAATGCCCCAGGCCGCTCGGGGGGGGACAACAGCAGCCGTAGCTGCCCAGCAGCAGGGGAAGCCTGACATTGTTCCAGTACCGACCAGAGGCTGCTGTCAGAGATCAGAAAGGCCCTCTTCCCAGGAATGCTATCCACGTAGTGGCGCACCTGCAGATAGTAATAAAAAGTCTCCTTTGGCAAATCATATTTTCTGCGCCAGCTCCTGAAATGAGGCAAGCCGATCCGAACCCTCCAGGCGCAATTGTCCAAGATACTCAACCCCAGCCCTCCTCCAAAGCCGTCCGCCCCCACCAAGCCTTCCCGGCGGAAAGTCTCCATTCCCTAGCAAGGGCAGACAGTCCGTCACTCGCCAGGGCCTAGCCCGTTGACGGCAGAGAAATTTCCATCCTACTCGCAGGGTACGCAAATAGTAGGACTCCCGCCATGCCCGCGGTAACATCGCGGCCCCACAATGAAGCAAGTACACTCTATGCCACTTCTCAGAGAATTGGTCGAGCAGGTCAATCGGCAGTCGTTCGGCATTTCCCAAAACCAGATCACTTATCCTTCTTGTCATATAGCACAAATTAAATAATCTCAGGGAAGTCAAGCCCAGACCACCCTCCTCGGCTGGTCGCATAAGTGTCTCCAACGCAACACGGGCTCTCTTGGCTCTCCACAGATATCGCCCAACCTGTCCATGCAATTCCCGCAAGTCCCGTCTGCCCAACCAGAGGGGAAGGTTCCTTAGCAGATAAAGCCATCGTGGCCACTCTATCATCCTCACCAGGGCAACCCGTCCCATCAGAGACAAGGGTAGATCCCTCCATCTCCGTAGCCGTGAAATCGTAGAGTGCAACAGGGGGCGAATATTTACCTCAGAGAGGGAGCGTAGACATGTCGGAATATGGACGCCTAGATAACGTATGTGTCCCTCCGCCCATTGCAGCGGGAAGGCACCCCCCCATCTACCCCGCGACTGATTCTCGACATCTAGAACCATCGATTTTGTGCGATTAATACGAAGCCCCGAGAACCCACCAAAGCGCTCAATCAGGTCTAAAGCTTTCGGGAGGGATGCCATCGGGTCCGTCAAACACAGCAGAAGGTCATCCGCGAACGCACTCACCTTAAGGCAGCCACCTTGCCAGGTAGCCCCTTTAATCTGCTCAGATGCCATCAACGAGAGTAAGAGAGGTTCTAATTGTAAGACGTAAAGAAGAGGAGAAAGGGGACAACCCTGCCGCGTACCACGCTGCAACAAAAAGGGGGGAGAGCATGTTCCGCCAACATCGACCACAGCTCGGGGAGCAGCATATAAAGCTTGCAGTCCCCGCAAGAACATTCCTTGAAAGCCGAAGCGCTCCAGGGCCGCAAACATATAACGCCATGACACTATCAAAAGCCTTTTCGGAATCTAGGCTAACAAGTATCATCGGGTTCCTCGCCAGCTGTGTTTGTTCCATACCCAGTAGCACCCTACTAATGTTCACCGAGGCATCCCGGCCTTTAACGAAGCCTGCTTGATGGGAGCCCACCACTCCGGCAAAAACAGCTGGAGCCGCGCCGCCAGAATCGAGGCAAAGAGCTTCTGATCGACATTTATTAACGAGATGGGTCTGTAAGAGGCAGGGTCCTCCAGGTCCTTGCCCTGCTTCGGAATTAAAGTAATGCGGGCTGTGCGCATATCTCTAGGGAATGAACCGAAGTCCACCACCTCGGCAAACAATGCTGCCAGGGTCGGGACCACCGAGATTTCCAACAATTTATACGCCTCATATGTAAAACCGTCAGGGCCGGGAGCCTTGTGCGTTTTGCCAGCACGAATCGCTTTCTGAATCTCCACACCCGTTATTTCCCGATTAAGCACGTCCAGTTGCGCCTTCCCCACACAGGGGAGCGACACACGTCCCAGAAATTCTTCTATGGAGGACGCATCTCCCTCCTCGGAAGTATATAGTTGTTCGTAGAAGTCGCGGAAGACACGAGCTACTTCCACCGCCCTAGTATGTCGCTTCCCCTCAGTGTCCTTAATCCCCAGGACCCGACGGGAACCCATTGAGTCCTTCACTAAATGGGCCAGCAATTTCCCAGACCGGTCTCCATATCGGAAAAACTGATGGCGATAATATTGCTGGGATTGGATGGCCCGTTCCTGCAACAAGTCATTCAGGCTCTTCTGTAGCTCCAAGTAGACCGGCAAACCACTCCGCCGCCCAGAGGCCGTCGTCTGGGCCGCACGGAGTTCTCTTGACAGCCGAAGTATCTCGGCATTAGCTCTCTTCCGCTCCGCTCCGACATAGGCTATTATATGCCCTCTGAGAACTGCCTTCCCCGCCTCCCAAAAGGTAGCCAGCGAGGCAACCGTCCCCTCATTGAACTCAACATATTCCGCCCAGCGCTGGGTCACAAAGTCTCGAAACTCCGTCTTATGCACCAGGTGGCTAGGAAACGACCAGTTGGCGGAACTCTCCCGCTCCCCGCGCCAGGTCAAACCAACCATGGCATGATCTGAGACGATAATGGGCCCAATCTCTACACAGGACACCTTCCCAAACCATTGCTGCGGTACCAAGAAGAAGTCAATTCTCGACCAGGTTTGGTGGGCTCGTGAGAGATGCGTGTATTCTCTGCTGGTAGGATTTAACACTCGCCAGACATCCACCAACCCCCCCAGCTCACAGAGGTACCCTATGCCCCGCTTACTCCATCCCCTCCCTGTGGAAGGGTGTGAACGGTCTAAGGAAGGATCGTGGGGACAATTAAAATCTCCAGCTATTACCATCGGGATTTTTGGGGCCCCCAAAATTTTATGCAGAATATTCTTAAAGAAATCATGATTGTAATTATTGGGGGCATATACAGTCCCAAGAAACATTTCTTCTCCTTGGAGTTTGACATGGGCAAACAGAAATCTACCTTGGGGGTCAGAATCTACCTTGAGGACCTCGCAAGCTAGACCTTTGTGTAACAGAATTGCCACCCCTTTTTTCCGAGAATCCGAGGGCGCGGACAGGACCGTCCCGACCCAATCCCGCTTTAATTTGGCATGCTCTAGAGCAGTCAAGTGTGTCTCTTGTAGCAGAGCCACCTGGGCTTTTTGCCGCCTGAGGGCCTGCAGAATTTTGGTGCGCTTCACTGGAGTGGTAATGCCACCGACATTCCATGTTACAAAGTGTAAATCAGGGAGGGTAATGTATTCTCTCGATGCAGACCTTCCTAGGATGAAACAGCTGGGATTGTGTGCGGGGCAGCCCAGCCTCTACCCCACCATTACAGAGTTGAGCTCTATGCTCCGGGTAAAACCACCCATGGAGAAAACCAGTTCTGGCCAGAATTGGGAGGGAGGGAGGGAGGGAGACGACGCACCCATATGTCTCCCGTTGTCTAGAATCCCCCCACCCCCCCCTCCCCCTCCACCCACAGCCCCCCACCCCCCCTCCCCCTCCCCCCCCCTCCCCCCAATCCACCTACCTCCTCTTTCCAATCTTTACCCCCCCTAAAACTATCACCATCCATACCCTCAGTGCCTCGACTGAGGCCCGAGTCTTAGCAATGCCTCGGGGCAGCCCCGAGGTACTTCCCCTCTCCCCACGCACTCCAGCAGGAGTGCTAATGCAGGGCCATATCAGCGCAGCCCTTGGAAACATAACCCCGGATATCAGAACAGGATAATAAAGAGGAGAAAGGAGAAAAGATGAGAGAGAAAACAAATGATATTATTGCATAAAGCACAGTGTACTAATCTGAAAGTCCAGGGTTCTGTCCAATTCCTCCTCTTCCTCCAGGACAAAGATCAGTGCCCTCCATCTCCAGGCCGCCATAGCAAGGGCCCATCTAAATGCAGAAACGTGCTTTTCCATGCAGATTTGCTCAGCGCGCCACCGGGGCAGTAAACAAGACTCTCACTCCGTCGTTGGTTCAGCAGGCAATTGCGCCAGAAATTGTTTTGCCTTACCGGCTTGTTCAAATTGGTGTACTTTCCCATGCAGGGTAACTCTCAGGTGGGCCGGAAAAGCCAGTGTAAAGCGCACTTTGCGGCGGAACAGCTCCGCACAAACAGGAGCAAATTCCCTCCTTTTTGCGGCCACCTGCGCAGAGTAATCTTGAAACATTAGGATTTTCCGGTTTTTCATCAGCAGCTCAGGCAGTTTTCGGTAGGCTTGCAGGATTAGAACTTTGTGTTGGAAATTGAGGACCTTCAATATCACCACACGTGGCCTGGCATCTTCTGTTCTGCGGGCTCCCAGCCGATGAGCGCGCTCAATTTTAAGAAGGCCTCGCAGGTCCTCCAGGCCCAAGGCCTCCGGGAGCCAAGATTCCAAAAATGGGAGCAGCTCGCCCTCAGGTTGCTCCTCACCTATGCCCAGGATACGGAGATTATTGCGGCGCGATCTGTTTTCCAAATCGTCAATCTTTAGCTGCAGGTCTTGTAGTTGCTGCGCATGTTGTGCCGCCTCTCTCTCCCGCCGTCCCTCCTCGCTCTCAAGGCTAGCGACCCGATGCTCCACTTCATCCACTCGTTTCCCCAGATCAGCTAACGAATCCTCTAAGTTATCCAGCTTTTTTAGGAGCAGGTCGAACTTCGGGTCGAGAAGCTTCACCACTTCCTTGGCGAGCTCCGCTGGCGCAGAGTCGATGCTCTCCGCTCCCGGAGAGGCCGGCTGAGTTAGCCCCGGGGTCGCAGGCCCGGCTTTGGAGGCCTTCTCCCTCTCCTTCCGCGGTGCCAGAGGCATGGTCAAGGCTGAGAATGCACCAGTGAGTAGGGGGCAGCGTCCGAGACACCCTCCGAGAGTGGGGGAGCGTTAGAAGGCAAAATGCAGATTTTTGAGCAGATTTATCCTCGCGGCTGCCCCGGAGCGAGCGGGAAGCGTCCGCACTCACTCACGCATCACGTGACTCTCTTGAATTTCTCCTTGAACAGAAACTTGTTCAATTCTCTGAGATCTAATATGGGTCTGTAGCCCCCTGTTTTCTTTGGAATAAGAAAATAAGGGGAGTAGAACCCTGAGCCCTGTTGAAGAAGAGGTACTTCTTCTATTGCCCCTTGGGCAAGGGTAGCAATCTCCTGACCCAGAAGGTAGAGGAGAGATGTTGGAGAATTGAACTGTTTCACCATGGTGTGAGGAGGAAGGCTTGAGAAATGAAGCTTGTACCCTTCCCTTATGATGGAGAGGGTCCATTGCTCTGCTGTGATTTGCTCCCATCTGGGAGCAAAGTAAGCCAACCTCCCTGAAATGGTGAGGGGCTCTGGTTCTTCCAGAGCTAGAAAGGCTAAGTTCTCTAGTTGCAAGTCAAAGGCCCTGAGGAGGCTGAGGCTGCTGGGTCGTGGGAGGCCTGGCAGCCTTTGACTTGGCCTGTTTAGGTGGTTGCTGACGCTTTGCAGCAAAACGACCTGCAGAAGATGCCTGCTGACCATAAGCAGGATAATATCTTCCCTTTTTAGAAAAAGATGTCTTTTTGAACAATCTTTTCTTAACAGGAGCAGAGGTAGACTCTGAAAGTCTATCCAAAGCAGAGTTCTCAGCATCCATCTGAGTGGCCTTTGCTTGCCAATCCTTGCCAAAAAGGTTTTCCACCTGTACAAGGAAGATTTCCCAATTCATCTTGGACCCAGAGTTCCAAATCAGAGGCTTGTAACCAAGCAATTCTGCGTGCACCTATGGCAATAGCCGAGGCTCTGCTTACACACTCAAAAGAGTCAAAGGCTGCACGGTTGGAAAATTTGGAAACATCTTGGGCATGTTTGAGCCAAGTGAGAAATTCCTGCCTTTTATCTTCTGTAATAAAAGGAGCTAAAGTCTGCAGATGATCTGTGACTTTTTAGAAACATCCCCATATAGAGACTATAGGAGTTGATTCTGGCAGCAAGCATATTAGCTTGGAAAACCCTTCGGCCAAAAGCATCTAGGGTCCTACATTCACATCTTGGAGGATTAGATGAGTGTCTCTTTGCACTCTTTATTTTCCTCATGGCAGACTCTACCACAATAGAGTGGTGAGGAAGCTGAGTCTTATGAAAGCCAGGACAAGGAGGGACACGGTACATGGTGTCTAACCTACGAGAATGAGGAGAGGTGGTGAGAGGAGTCTCCCACATGCCCAACATGAGATCATAGAGTATCTCATGAATAGGTAAGGTAGCTGCTTCTTTAGGAGCCTTAGGATATTGCAAAATATCTAATTGCTTGGCTCTAGGCTCTGACTCAGGGGCCACTGTAATGGAGAGGCCCCTAGCCACTTCCCTAATGAAGTTTTGAAAAGACAAGTCTTCTGGAGGAGACATTCTTCGTTTTGGAGAAGCAGACTCCTGAGGAAGAAGTACCGGTGCCTCGACAGAATCCTCTGACTCAGAGTCTTCGGAGGAATCGAAGTATCGCCTGTCTGAATGCTCCTGTAAAGCCCGATACGCATACCGAGTGGGATCGACATCGGGAGTAAGCGGTACCGGTTTGGTACCGATGGGCATCATAGGACAGGGCACCGTTGCAGTCGACACCGGAGCCGATGTCGGTACCGGCAACGGAGATTGTTGCGGTACCAGAGGCATCGAAGCCTGCATAAACGCCATTAGGGTGCGCTGCATGGACAGAATCTTCTGATCCATCGACGCCACCAGAGTCTGGATGTCGGTACCAGTGGAGGCCACCGGTACCCCAGAACACGGCAACAGGTGATTGGTCGAGGCCGAGCCATCGATGTCAACCTGTGACCCCATAGACAATGTTTTGGAAGCCGGAACTTCCCGCCGGGATAATTTTGCCGGTGCGGAATCCTCGAGGACAAGCCCGGAGGCATCTCGATGCTTAGAGGGAGATTTGCCCTTCGAGGACCGGCTAGATTTATGTTTGGTTACCTGAGATCCATGGGAGGAAGAAGCAGCCCTGGAAGACGTCGATGCCACAGAGGCTGCATCAGAGGGAAACAGGGTACTGAGCTTGGCTGCTCGGTTCTGCCGACCTCTTTTAGACATCATGGTACAGGACACACAATCCGAGATGGAATGGTCAGGACCCAAACATTTTAGACACCAATCATGGGTGTCAGTGACAGAAATAGTACCGCCACATTTTGTGCACTTTTTGAACCCGGAAGCGGGCTTCTCCATGAGGAGAAAAATATTCAGGCCTAAGGCCCAAACTGAAAATGCACAGTTGAAGAAAGAAATTTTATTTTTTTTTTTGAAGAAAGAAAGCACAGTTACTTACCTGTAACAGGTGATCTCCAGAACAGCAGGAATTAGTCTTCACACGTGGGAGATGTCGCCGACGGAGCCCGCACGGGAAAATGCTCCCCAGCATCCAATCAGAAAGCCTTTGGGAGCATCCCCCGCGCCTGCGCGGTGGCTTCCCACCCTTCCTACTGCCTCTCCCCAGTTGAGTTTCATAGCTGAGCCGGCAGGAGAGGAGAGGAAGGAATAGAGAAAAAGAGAGATACAACTCCCAGGGGAGGTGGGCGGGTTGCGAAGACTAATTCCTGCTGTTCCGGGGATCACCTGTTACAGGTAAGTAACTGTGCTATCTCCAGGAACAAGCAGGAATGAGTCTTCACACGTGGGGGAGATCCCATAAGCGCAGTCCAGACGGGATGGCATTTGCCCAGCCTGAATCTCTGGCATCCCCTGAGGGATGGAGGGCAGGAGTTGAATAGAGGAACAGCAAATCCAAAGACTACGGAGGCAAGTCTTTAGAGTGCAGAACAGGTACCATTAGGATACAGCAAAAAAAACCCAGGCTACGGGAGTAGGCAGAGGGGAGCATGAAGAGAATCATTAATCATGTAATGAGTAAATAACCTAGTACCATACAGAGCTTACCGGCCATTAAGTTTCTAATGAATTAATGGTTTAGAACCCTGTACTGCTTACCCACCGGGTTGTCGGAAGTAGTCCTGTGATGAAGGCACTGTAGACGCAGTAGCGAGGTCATCAAGGAAACTTCACCGCAGCGAGGAGGAAGTTCCAAATCCGGAAGGCCATGGGATCCAGGCGTCAGCTGGGTCAGGAGAAGGACGGCAGGTCTTCCAGGGGGCTCACGGCAAGCTGAGCACTCCCTTAGGAGTAGAGTCCATAACTCAGAGGACCAACAGTGGAAGACAGGCCGAACTAGAGAGCCTATCACGGAGAAGAGTAGAGGTGTACCCCGGAGCAGAAGGGGTACACAGTCTGCCCTAGCGAGAGATAGGGAGACAAGGGTCCGGACCTCCGGGAGGAGGACCTAACTGAAAAGGGGACTGTTGACTTCACAGCAGTAGGGTGCCACCAGTCCGCGGCCCGACGGGGAATAGGCAGGTGGACTGGCCGGACCCCTTGGGGGGGGGGGGGAGAGTACCGGCCATAGGGGGAAAAAGGCGGTAAACACAGGTACTGTGGGGATCCCCCAAAGGCGCCTGCCAAGCAGGTGATATCTAGTAACAAGTACAGCTCTCCTCAAAAAGCAAACAACAGACGAAAACCTAAGGACACAGGCGTCACCCTATCAGAACATCACAAGCTACCAACATGCACACCACATACTTCCTCCCACTATACCTACTAGTCACACAACTCCTCCCACCAACTACACACCCCCACTACCCCCAAACAAACACACCATGGTACCCACCAACTGCACTGCCATATCTCGGTCCACAACACACACACAAAGAGACACTCGCAACCTCCCAAACAAAGAGACAAAACAGACACAAATCAAACCCCAACACCGGCCCTAAGGAAGCACAGGTCGCAACAACCTCTTCCACAAAGAAAACATCAATTGAGCTCATAAACGCCAGATCCATCTGCAACAAGATACACACTCTGGTAGACCACATAGAGCGACAGCCCGACATAATATGCATCACAGAGACATGGCTCAACCCTACCGACAGTGTACTACTCAACCAACTAGTACCGAACAACTACTCAGCATACAACTGCCCACGCATCCACAAGCGTGGAGGAGGAGTCCTAATAATAGCAAAAAACAGAACTCAAGTTCAAGACACTGAACCTCACAGATACAAAGCAGAGTAAACACAATTAGCATCAAGAACAAGAATATTGCAATC
Source organism: Ichthyophis bannanicus (assembly GCA_033557465.1). Lineage (NCBI taxonomy): Eukaryota > Metazoa > Chordata > Amphibia > Gymnophiona > Ichthyophiidae > Ichthyophis > Ichthyophis bannanicus. The sequence goes on along the minus strand of CM066037.1, from coordinate 376,222,359 downwards.
TGCCTAACCTACAGAGCACCCCGTGCTCCACCCGACGAACTAGCCTTCATACTCGAAGAAGCCTGTGCCATAACGTCAAACAACAAACCAGCACTACTAATCGGAGACTTCAACCTCAAGTCCACCAATACAAAAGATGCAGAGGCCTTCCTTCAGGCAATGTCATCACTTCAATTCACACAGATAGTCAATGCACCAACACACAGACTAGGATCATCCCCAGACCTCATCTTCGCATCAAACTACCTAACCTCAAGAGACCTAATCTCTACAACCCACCATCACCCCAGTACCATGGTCTGAACCATTACTTAATCGAGACGAATCTGCAATCACAAGAAGACTGCACAAGCGAAAGAGCGAACTTCCCACACACACAAAGACGATTCAAGTCCTTTGACAAGGACGAATTCATCCAGGACACAATACAACACTTGAACATTGACTCAGAGGAATTGGAGAGGAACAAGTTTTCCAACTGGAACAATGTCCTAGCTAACGCCGCCAAACCATCCGTTGACAGGACCAAGAAACACCACCACAACAAGAGACAAAACAAACCATGGTACTCAGCAAAAATACGACAGGAAAAGAGGGAGCTCAGGAAAATTGAACGGAGATGGAGAAAAAACAAAACTACTTCCGACCAACATCTTTACCTAACAAAGCAAAAACAATACAATGAACACATCAACCAATCAAAGAGAGAATTCCACACAAACCTGATAAAATTCTTCCATCAACAAACCCAGAGAACTTTTCGAAATAGTAAAAACCCTAACAAAAGAGCAAGCAGCAGAAAGAGAAATACAAGTGGATCCACAGATATTCGCCGACCACATCAAAGACAAATTTCACTCCACAGAGCGCACAACACCAGTAGAACCAACAGAACGAACGTCCACCCCAAAACCTGGGGCACATTCCACTCACCCTCAAAAGAGCAGATATCAGACATCATCTCCACAATCAACACAAGCACTGCTCCTACAGACCCTTGCCCAGTGTCATGGGTCAAAGCCACCAAAGCAAGCCTCATACCAAACATTCATAAAATGGTACACAAACTCACTCACTCAAGGACTCATGCCACAGCAATTAAAGCTTGCCTCAGTAAGACCAATCACAAAGAAAACTTCTCTCGACAAAAAGGACCCAGCAGCATACCGACCAATCTCCAGCATACCCTTCCTCGCAAAAATAATCGAAAAGACGGTTCAACTACAACTACAGGAAACACATTGACGAACACGGAACTCTCGACGACAACCAACACGGATTTCGTCCCAACCATGGAGTCGAAAACCTCCAGATCTACCTCTTCGACAGCATCATAAGAATAATTGACGACATCAGGAATGGAATTATAATGATCTTCATCGACATCTCCTCAGCGTTCGACACAGTTGATCACAATATACTCCTGGAGAGACTGAAGAACACTGGTATACACGGTACCGCTCTAAAATGGTTCCACTCGTACCTAACAGAAAGACAGCTACAGGTCAAGGTGGGACAGGACACCTCCCGGCCCATAAACGTCCAACAAGGAGTACCACAAGGATCCGCACTCTCAGCACTCCTTTTTAACATCTACATCCAACCAATATGCAACATTATGAAAGAGAACAACATCCAATACACAATATACGCAGACGATATAATGGTATACTCCCCGATATCAATCGAAAACCCGGACTTCTCTAAGATAGCAGACTGCCTTACCCAAATGGCGAAGTGGTGCCAAAACAACAATCTAGCTATAAACTACAACAAGACTGAAGCTTTAATCATCACTCGAAACCAAAGCTTCACACACCCACCAAACATAAAGATACAAAGCACCACGATACCGATAAGATCGGAGGTGAGATACCTTGGGGTTACTCTGGACAGTAACATCAACCTCAAGCCACACATAGACAAAACAATCCAAAAAGCATATTACAGGATGCGAATCATCAGGAGACTGAAACCACTCCTCGCTCCAGAACACTTCCGTACAGTCTGTCAAGCACTGATAACCCCAATACTGGACTTCTGCAATCCGATATACCTCGGACTACCAAAACAAGCTCTCAAACCACTACAGCTGGCACAAAACACTGCAGCTCGAATCATATCCGGAGCCGCAAGGCAGGAGCACATCACACCTACACTAAAGGACTTACACTGGCTCCCAATCATTGCTCGCATCAGATACAAGACTATCATAAACCTATTTAAGATAAAAGAACACACATCAGCCAACAGCCTCCACCTGCTCATACAACCGGAAACCAGCGCACGTCCCAGAAGAAGTCAAACACGCAACCGAGTCAGCACCCCAAATGAGTACAAGCACACACGCAAGGACACAACAGACAGAGCTCTCTCCATGGCTGCTCCAACAATATGGAACAATCTACCGGACGATCTAAGGGCAACTCCAGACCTCAAAGACTTCAGAAAACAACTGAAAACCATGCTGTTCATAGAGCACTATGGTCACATCACATAACCTAAGAGAATGGATAACAGCACTCCAATCCTCCCAAACAACTGAATATATATAAAATATGATTCTAGCACCACTGTAAATAGCCCACCCTGTAAATAGCTCAAACAAATCAAGCACCCAACACATCCCTTACACAACTAAGTTTTATCCTCACTGCATGTACAACACACACACTTTACCTGATTGCTTGCTGTGATACCACCTTGATTATTAAGATAAGGCGGTTTAGAAATACTGTTAAATAAATAAATAAATAAATAAATATCTAAGCCGGTGGACATGGGGACGCCCCCTCCGGTACTAACGCAGGCACGCCGGGGGGCCTGCCTCCATGAGCAGCACTCAGGTAAGGCGGATCTGCCATCGATCCCCAGAACGTCCACCTGGAGAGGTGGCCGCAAGATCCGTCAGGGGAGGGATCTTTCCCGGAGGGCAAGGGCAGATCGGCGAGCTAAGAGTGCGGTAGCGCGGGGGACGGAGGAGAGCATCAGTCCGGTAGAATGCCGCAGGGGTTGGAGGCCCTAATGTGTCCCCAGGACCTGCGCGTAGAAATTGTCCCCCGCACAATCGGGGGACATGAGGGTATAGTCCCTGGTGAGTATAGGGGGATTATAGCGGCTGGAGGGGAATTCCAGTACGGAAGCAATCAGCAAGAGGATACTGGCTGAGAGGGGTTCGGGGACGTACCGAAGAGTAAGTAGGGTGACCGTGGGCCAGAGCGATCACGGCGTAAGGTGGTCTCCCTTTCCCACGGAGGAGAAGACCTGAACCCCTAGATAAGTCCCCGAACCATTTTCCAACTGGACGAGCCCCAGAGTATAGCTCTAGTCTAAAACATCTGCTAAGGAGGTTAAGAGCAGGCAGCCGCCCACCTGAGCCTAAAAAACCTTATTATGAGAGTCCTGGCGCGCGGGCCTGGGGACATCAACCCGGGGTGAGAGGTCCCTTGCTTGGGCGCGCCTGGAGGGTGGGCGGAGGGCTGACATTTCCTCTTCCTAGGGAAGGGGGGTCTGGAGGGGCGTTTACCACCACCGGGGGGAAGCCGGGCCCTAGGCTGGCTGCTAACTCTGGGAAGGTTAGCGAAGCACTGTGCGACCTGACGTAAGGCTTCGCTATTGAAGAGGTGATCTCCGTCGCAGGGAGAATTACCCAGGATGTGCTGTGCCCGTCGACACAACTCGGACGCCTGCAACCATGCCGTGCGGCGTGCTCTAATGGCAACAGCAGAGGCTCTGCTGACCGACCGGAAGGAGTCCAGCGAAGCACGAGAAAGGAACCCAGAGATATTCCTGCAATGATAAAGAAGCAGGGAATATTCAAAGGCCTTGGTTGCAGATACGAAGGTGGATAACCGAGATAACCTCTCGGTGACCTCCCAAAGCGACAGACTCATAAAATATATATGAAATAATTCTGGCCGCCAGCATAGACATTTGGAAGGCTTGACGTCCTAGAGTATCTAGCGTCTTCGAGGCGCGGCCTGGAGGGCGAGAAGCATGCCTCTCCTTGCTTCCGGCCTTCCTCAGCGCCTATTCCACCACAATGGACCGATGTGGAAGCTGGTGCTGCCGAAACCCCAGGGACGGAGGCACCCGGTACAGAGCCTACATCGCAGTCGGCGGCGCCGGAACCCTCAAAGGCGACCGCCAAGCCCCCAGCAGGAGATCCTGCAGGGCAGGATGCAGAGGAAGCATCGCGGCTGCCTGTTCCGCAGGGCCTGGGCTCGGATCTGGGATAGGGATGGCCAGCAAGTCCGCCATGTCAAGGAGGAAATCCTGAAAAGGCGGCTCTGCCGGAGCAGTTATGGCGGGAGAGGCCGCCAGGGCACTAAGAGGCCGCCAGGGCCGATGCCCACTGGGCAGAGGGGACCAACCGACCCGGATCGGGGCAGTCAACATGGCGTTGGCTCCTGGAATTGATTCCAAGCTAGGCATCGAAGAAGTCGATGGCACCGACGGTGCCGCAGGAACCGGCGTCGGCCCCGAACCTGGGGGCGGTGCTTCCCCCCGTGACTGGAGCGAATCCGCAGCCGCCGGAGGGCAGGGGCCAGCGGTCTCTGCTCTGCGCTGCGGGAGAGGACAGGGGCCGATCCCGAGACGTGCCATGGCCAGGCTTTCAAGGCTGGACGACTCCAGGCTGGGCATCGAACCGAGCGAGGAGATCGACTCCGTCCTCGAGGCCCCCGGCGGGAGGGACCACGCCGGTGGTGGAGATCCTGGAGCGTGGATTGGAACCGCGCCGACCGGTGCCGCGAACATCAAGGGCCCCCGAGGATGGTGCTCGGAGGAGAGGGGGTCATCTGATGCCGGCGCCGATGTTGATCGGCGGGCACTGCCTGGTGCCGGGCTCCCTCTCGAACCCGTCCGACCCAGAGAGAAATCCTTCCGGGGCATACGGCCCGTCCCCGAGGGGACCCCGGTCACCCGACGACGAGTCCCTGCGGGGGGGGGGGGGGGGAAGTGCAAAGCCCCTGCGCCGACGTCGGGGTACCGTAGCAGGGCGGCGCAGACCCAGATTGGGTCGAAGCGGTCGAAGACCCAGAGGCCCCTTCTCTAGGGAAGGGCGGGGGCCCTCGACGGCCGCGTCAATGCCGGGGAGTCGCCCGTGCGCTGGCCGACATACCCTGAGGTCCCCGGGGAAGGTCGATGGCGGTCCCTCGTGCTCGACGCCCCTGCCGTCGCCGGTGGAGCGGCGCTGCTCGAACCCGGTACCACCCTTGCGCAGGGCTGGGATACCGGTGACCCGGCGCGGGTCGAAGCGAGCGACCCCGAGGGGAGGGAGGCCAGATGACCATCCCCGGCGCGGGGCGGAACCACCGACACCCACGCCCTCGAAGCGGGTACTACCCCCGCGCATGACCTGAACGTAGGGCCGTCAGACAGTGTCGAGTCGATCGGCCCCCGAGGTGCCGAGGGCAGCGGCTGGCGTTCCCCGGAGGGGAGCGGGTCACTCGACATCGACGCCGGAGGGTCGGCACCGCCCAAAGCGGATACCACCCCCGTAGGAACGCCATACCGGCACAAGTCGGTCGGCCCCAGAGGCGCCGAGGACCGCAGCCGCCAATCCCCGGTGAGGAGCGGAATGCTCGACACCGACGCCGAGGGGTCGGTACCGCCCGAAGCGGGTACCGCCCATGCGCATGGCAGTGCTGAAGGAAAGCCAGGCTGGACTGAGTCGATCGGCCCCGGAGGCGCCGAGGACAGCAGCAGACAATCCTCGGTGAGGAGCGGAGCGCTCGACACCGACGCCGATGCCCGGGGCTCAGTACCGCCCGGAGCGGCTACCACGCTCGAGCATGGCTTGGATGTAGGGAGGTCAGACCCGGTCAAGTCGATCGGCCCCGAAGGCGCCGAGGACACCGGCTGATGATCCCTGGCGAAGAGTGAAACACTCAACGCCGACGCCGGGGAATCTTCCAACGCTCGAAGCGGGTACCTCCCTCGCGCATGGCTCGGGAATGTTCTGTGAGGAGCGAACCTCAGGAACATCCCGAAACCCCATAAATGCTTTGGAGCCCGAGGACTCCCGTCGGGGTATATCAGCCAAGGAGGACTTGAGGGGTTGGCCGGAGCCGTCGCCATGCCGCGCATGAGACTCGCCCCTCAAGACTCGGCTAGTCTTAACAGACTGTTGTGTGGTTACCTGATCCTGGAGAGAAGAACAACCCGACGACCACACCTTGGGCGCGAAGACGTTGTCGAGGGATACCCGAAAGAGGGAGGGTCTTCTCCCGACACTGTAGCCCGGGGAATCCGGGGAAAAAGGTTCAGGCCCCAAACAGGAGAGGCACCGGGCATTGGAGTCCACGTGGAAAATTAAGTCCCCGCCGTGAGGCTGGGGGGAATAAGGCTCCATGCCCCGGTCCTCAGCGCCCGAAGGGGGAGACGAAAATTAAATGAAAACAATTAAAAGAAAGAAAGAAAAAAGGGGGGGGCACGGAGGTGCCACCGTCGGCGGGAAAGCTGCGACTACAGAAAAAAGGAAAAATTTCTGCGGTGGCAGGAGGGACGTCCTGCCTGCTCCGCGGAAAATGAAAAACTGGGGAGAGACAGTAGGAAGGGCAGGAAGCCACCGCGCAGGCGCGGGGGATGCTCCCAAAGGCTTTCTGATTGGATGCTGGGGAGCATTTTCCCGTGCGGGCTCCGTCGGCGACGTCTCCCACGTGTGAAGACTCATTCCTGCTTGTTCCTGGAGATAAGAAAAGACCGGCGGTACCGGTCTGACATCGAAGAAGGCAGACGCAACACAGAAAAATAAAGAAAAAAAATAAAGAACTTCTTCTGCGGTGACAGGAGCACGACCTGCTGGCTCCGCGGAAAAGAAGAACTGGAGAGAGGCGGTTCGGAAAGGCAGGAAGGCAGCGCGCAGGCGCTGTGGGATGCTCCCAAAAGCTTTCTTACTGGACGCTGGGGAGCGTTCCCGCGCAGGCTCCATCGGTACCAACGATACCCATATGTGAAGACTCATTCCTGCTTGTTCCTGGAGATTCATTAATACAGGAAACAGAGGCAACACATGGTTTAACCCGAGAGCCCACTTGAGCAACCACCTTATCTAAAATTGCCACTTTATCCAAATCATTCAGCTTATCTATCATCTCCACAGTAAATGAACACAAAGTCGTCACTGTCGCAGATAAACACACATGAATGTTCTGTATTGCACACCATAGATCTTTTAAAGCAATATTCCCCTCAGGAGGAGAACATTCATTCAAACCAGATAGCGTAGTTACTCACCTGTAACAGGTGTTCTCCAGGAGCAGCAGGAATCAGTCCTCACATATGGGTGACGTCGGCGCCGACGGAGCCCTCGCGGAGCAATTTTCCCCAGCTTTCAAAGAAAGCCTTTGGGAATTGCAGCGCACATGCGCGGTCCTCTTCCTGCCCAAGGGTGCCATCTTGCTCAGTCAGATGACATAGCTAAAAGACAGCAAAAATTATCAAAAACGAAAGCACATAACTGCAACTCCAAGGGGAGGAGGGAGGGTTGTGAGAACTGATTCCTGCTGCTCCTGGAGAACACCTGTTACAGGTGAGTAACTACGCTTTTTCCAGGACCAAGCAGGAAGTCAGTCCTCACATATGGGACTCCCAAGCTTAAGGCTACCGGAGACCCTAAGCACAAAAATGAGCTCCCTCTAGCTCAGCAGCACAGAAGGAAGGAATCTTCTCTGAATATGACTCCAACCGGTAGCCCAACATCCGGGACGGAGGGTAGGAGTTGCCTATACCTCAAAGAGGTTACGGAGGACTGCCTGTCCGAAAGCACTATCCCTGCGGGACTCCCTCTCAAGGCAGTAATGGGCTGCAAAAGTCTGGCTTGAAGACCAAGTAGCGGCCCGGCAGATGTCTGCCAATGGAACAGAGCGGAGGTAAGCCACCAACGTAGCCTTCGCCCGAACACGATGAGCTGTGACTCTACCTTCCAGCACGAGGCCGGCTGCCTCATAAGCCCAAGCGATACAGTCCGCAATCCAGATGGACAGAGTACGCTTGGAGACAGGGAGCCCCAACTTGTTGGGGTCATAAGACACGAAGAGCTGAACAGTCCTTCGGTGCTCCCCCGTACGGTCAAGGTAGAAGGTCAACGCCCTTCTACAGTCCAGGGTATGCAGGACCATTTCAGCTCGGCTGGAGTGTGGCCTGGGAAAGTAGGTCGGAAGTACCACCTCCTGGTTGATGTGAAAAGGGGAAACCACTTTGGGAAGAAACTTAGGGTGAGTCCGTAGGACTACCCGGTTCTTGTAGAACCTAGTGTAAGGAGGATCGGAAACCAGGGCCTGCAGCTCACTAACGCGTCTAGCAGAAGTGAGGGCTACCAAGAACAAGGTTTTCCATGAAAGAAAACGCAGCGGACAGGTAGCCATAGGCTCAAAAGGCGGACAGGTAATCCGCTGCAAAACCACATTAAGATCCCAGTCCGGGGCCGGCGGGCGCAAAGGTGGCTTAAGGAGGAGGAGGCCTCTGAGAAACCGAGCCACCAGAGGGTGGCTGGAAAGAGGTCTACCATCCACCGGCCTGTGATGCGCAGAAAGAGCACTGAGGTGGACCTTGACCGAGTTGGACTTAAGTCCAAGGTTAGAGAGAGAGAGCAAGTATTGCAAGACCACTGATGCTGAACAGGAGAAAGGATCTTGAGACTGCTCAGTGCACCAGACGGAGAACCGACGCCACTTGAGAGCGTAGGCCTTTCGGGTGGAGGGCCTCCTGGAGGCCAAGACGACCTCCTCCACATCTGGAGGTAGCTGCAGAGGAGCAAGGACTACCCTTTCAGCAGCCAGGCCATCAGATGAAGGGACCGGAGATTGGGGTGTAGGAGAGTCCCCTGATCCTGCGACAGGAGGTCGGGCTGAAATCCCAGTGGAAGAGCAGTGTCTACCGCTAGCTGCATCAGAAGCGGGAACCAAGGTTGTCTCGGCCACCGGGGAGCCACTAGGATCATCGATGCTTTGTCTCTGAGAACCTTGAAGAGCGTCTGAGACACCAGTGGCATGGGAGGAAAGGCATACAAGAGGCCTGTGGACCATGGAATTAGAAACGCATCCGCCGCTACCCGGAGAGGATGCGGCTGTCGAGAGCAGAATCTGGGCAGCTGCCAGTTTAGAGGACTGGCAAACAGATCCATGGTGGGGAGGCCCCACTTGAGAAAGATCCGCTGAACCACCAGCGGGTCCAACCTCCACTCGTGTGGCTGGAGGATCCTGCTGAGCTTGTCGGCCAGGTAATTTTCTTGACCTGGGAGACAGACAGCCCTGAGGAGGATGCCCTGGCGTACTGCCCAACAGCATAGCCGTTGCGCCTCCCGACAGAGGAGGAAAGAGCCTGTTCCGCCTTGTTTGTTTACGTAGAACATGGCAACCTGGTTGTCCGTCTGTATCAGCAGCGACTGGTGGGACACCAGGTGAGAGAAGGCTTTGAGCGCTAGGCGGATGGCTCTGAGCTCCAGGAAGTTTATCTGTTGGGCAGACTCCCAAGGAGTCCAGAGTCCTTGAGTACATGACCCTTGGCAATGTGCTCCCCAACCCAGGAGGGAAGCATCGGTCGTTAGGACCTGAGAATGCGGAGGGGGCTGAAAAGCCACTCCTAGCACTAGGTGGGTAGATGAAGCCACCATCGTAGAGAGGAGACCAGCTGGTCGGAGATCTGCACAGAGTCCGCTAGGCTCCCCGTGGCCCGATGCCATTGATTGCGAAGGCACCACTGAGCAGGACGCATGTTCAGTCGGGCATTGGGGGTCACATGGACCGTGGAAGCCATATGGCCGAGCAGTCGCAGAAAGTGCCTGGCGGAGACCAGCGCATTGCTGCGAAAGTGGCTGGCGAGATCCATGAGCCGCTTGGCCCTGTCCAGAGGGAGGAAGGCCCGCGCCTGAAGCGTGTCCAACCTGGCGCCTATGAACTCGAGATTTTGAGAGGGGAGCAAAGTGGACTTTGCGAAGTTTATGACAAAACCCAAGTGCTGGAGTAGAGCCACAGTACGATGAGTCGCTTGAGCGGCCTCTGGTGAAGATGGGGCTCTGATGAGCCAGTCGTCCAGGTATGGGAACACAAACGGAGTCTCAGATAGGCCGCCACCACTGCGAGGCATTTGGTGAACACCCTGGGTGCGGAGGATAGGCCAAAGGGCAGCACTCTGTACTGGTAATGATTTCCTCCCACAACAAACCTGAGATATTGTCTGTGGTCCGGATGAATGAGGATGAGTATACGCATCTTTCAGATCCAAGGAGCATAGCCAGTCTCCCTGCTGGAGGTAGGGCAGCAGGATTTGAAGGGTAAGCATCTTGAACTTTTCCTTTGCAAGGAACTTGTTGAGGTTTCACAAGTCCAGGATGGGTCTGAGGCCTCCTGTTCTTTTTGGAATCAGGAAGTACCTGGAGTAAAACCCTTGGCCCCTCAGGTGGTGGGGCACCGGTTCCACAGCTTGTTCCTGAACAAGACTTGCTAACTCCTGAAGGAGTAAGTCCCTGTGCAAAGGTAGTTTGGGAGGCTCCCCTGGAAAGTAGGAGGGAGGTACCTGGTGAAAGTGAAGAAGATAGCCCTTTTGAACTATGTGAAGTACCCAGGTATCTGTGGTGATGTTGGACCACCTTTGGGCAAAATGGACCAGCCGGCCTCCTGTGCTGAGAGAAACCAGCTGAGGGGGAGAGGCTATGCTGATGAAGTCAAAAACCCCCACCCTGCTGAGCAGGGGCCGGTGGTGCAGGCTTGGGGGCTTGCTGCCTACGGGACCCATTACCCCGTCCCTTGGCCTGCTTTCCCTGTGGGGGAGCTGCTGAGGCCTGATACTGAGGGTAGTATTTATAGGCAGCACCCTTCCTCGGGTAAAGCGTAGTTACTCACCTGTAACAGGTGTTCTCCAGGAGCAGCAGGAATCAGTCCTCACTTATGGGTGACGTCGGCGCCGACGGAGCCCTCGCGGAGCAATTTTCCCCAGCTTTCAAAGAAAGCCTTTGGGAATTGCAGCGCGCATGCGCGGTCGTCTTCCCGCCCGAGGGTGCCATCTTAGCCAGTCAGATGACATAGCTAAAAAAGACAGCATAAAAATTTGCAAAAAGAACATAAGCAGACGATTGCAACTCCAAGGGGAGGAGGGAGGGTAGTGAGGACTGATTCCTGCTGCTCCTGGAGAACACCTGTTACAGGTGAGTAACTACGCTTTCTCCAGGACCAAGCAGGAAGTCAGTCCTCACTTATGGGACTCCCAAGCTCAAGGCTACCGGGAGACCCTAAGCACAAAAATGAGCTCCCTCTAGCTCAGCAGCACAGAAGGATAGAATCTTCGCTGAATTATCACCCACCGGTAGCCCACATCCGGGATGGAGGGTAGGAGTTGCTCAGACCTCAAAGAGATTACGGAGGACTGCCTGTCCGAAAGCACTGTCCCTACGGGACTCCCTCTCGAGACAGTAATGGACCGCAAAAGTCTGGCTCGAAGACCAAGTAGCGGCCCGGCAGATGTCTGCCAGCGGAACAGAGCGGAGGTAAGCCACTGACGTGGCCTTTGCCCGAACGCAATGAGCCGTGACTCGACTTTCTAAGGAGAGTCCGGCTGCCCCATAAGCCCAAGAGATACAGTCCGCAACCCAGATGGACAGAGTACGCTTGGAGACCGGGAGCCCCAATTTATTGGGGTCAAAAGACACAAAAAGCTGAGCAGCTTTACGGTGCTCCCGCGTACGGTCAAGGTAGAAGTTCAATGCCCTTCTACAGTCCAGGGTATGGAGGACCGTTTCAGCTCGGCTGGCGTGTGGTCTGGGAAAGAAGGTTGGAAGTACCACCTCCTGATTGATGTGAAAAGGGGAGACCACTTTAGGCAGAAATTTTGGGTGAGTCCGTAGGACTACCCTATTCTTGTAGAACCTAGTGTAAGGGGGATCAGACAAGAGGGCCTGCAATTCACTTACGCGCCTAGCGGAAGTGAGGGCTATCAAGAACAGTGTTTTCCAAGACAGAAAACGTAGAGAACAGGTAGCCATAGGTTCAAAAGGCGGACAGGTGATCCGCTGCAAAACCACATTCAGGTCCCAGTCAGGCGCTGGCGGGCGCAGAGGTGGTTTAAGTAGAAGGAGACCTCGGAGAAACCTCGCTACGAGAGGGTCATTGGAGAGAGGTCTGCCGTCCACTGGCACATGATGTGCTGAAAGAGCACTGAGGTGAACTTTGACGGAGTTGGACTTAAGTCCCAGATTAGAGAGGTGCAGCAAGTACTGCAAGATCACCGACACCGGGCAGGAGAAGGGATCCTGAGACTGTTGGGTACACCAGACTGCAAAGCGACGCCATTTAAGGGCGTAGCATTTGCGGGTAGAAGGCCGTCGCGAAGCTAAGACGACCTCCTCCACCTCCGCCGGCAGGAGAAGGGGAGCAAGGACTACCCTCTCAGCAGCCAGGCCATAAGGTTGAGAGACCTGAGGTTGGGGTGCAGAAGGGACCCCTGATCCTGAGTGAGGAGATCCGGTTGTATCCCAGAGGGATTGGGCCTCCACCGCCAGTTGCAGCAGGAGTGGAAACCACGGCTGCCTGGGCCAGCGAGGGGACACCAGGATCATGAAGGCTTTGTCTCGGAGAACCTTGAAAAGAGTCCGAGAGACCAGCGGGATGGGAGGGAAAGCGTACAGAAGGCTCCCCGACCACGAGATCAGAAAGGCGTCCGCCGCAACTCGAAGGGGGTGTGGCTGACGAGAGCAGAAGCGAGGAAGTTGCCGGTTGTGAGGACTGGCAAAGAGATCCACCGTGGGGAGACCCCACTTGAGGAAGAGCTTCTGAACTACCAAGGGATCCAGACGCCACTCGTGCGGCTGGAGGACCCTGCTGAGTTTGTCTGCAAGGCAATTTTCTTGGCCCGGGAGATAAACTGCCTTGAGGAGAATGCCGTGACTGACGGCCCAAGAGCAGAGCTTCTGTGCCTCCCGGCAGAGGAGGAAGGAGCCCGTGCCCCCCTGCTTGTTCACGTAGAACATGGCAACCTGATTGTCCGTCTGGACAAGGACGGACTGTTGGGAAGTCAGGTGGGAGAAGGCCTTGAGAGCGAGGCGGATCGCCCTGAGCTCCAGGAAGTTGATCTGCTGAGCAGACTCCCACGTGGTCCAGAGGCCCTGAGTACGTGCCTCTTGGCAATGTGCTCCCCAGCCCAGGAGGGATGCATCGGTGGTCAGCACCCGGGTCGGCTGAGGTGACTGGAAAGGCATTCCGAATATCAGGTTCGGCTGCCGGAGCCACCACCGGAGAGACAAGAGCAGCGGCTCGGAGCGCCACTGCTGGCGGAGACACCATTGAGCAGACCGCATGTTCAGGCGGGCATTGGGGGTCACATGGACAGTGGAAGCCATATGGCCGAGCAGTCTCAGGAAGCGCCTGGCGGAGACCAGGGGCTGGCTGCGAAAGCGGTCGGCTAGGTCCATGAGCCGTTGAGCCCTGTCGAGCGGTAGGTACGCTCGTGCCCGAGGAGTGTGCAGCCTTGCGCCGATGAACTCGAGATCCTGTGAGGGGAGCAAAGTGGACTTTGCGAAGTTTATGACAAAGCCCAAGTGCTGCAGCAGAGTCACCGTGCGGCACGTGGCGTTGGTGACCTCCTGAGCGGACGCTGCTCTGATGAGCCAGTCGTCGAGGTACGGAAAGACATAGAGGCCGTGAAGCGGAGATGGGCCGCCACGACCGCGAGACATTTTGTGAAGACTCGCGGTGCAGAGGATAGGCCAAAGGGCAGTACTCTGTACTGGTAATGATTTCCTGCCACCACAAACCTTAGGTATTGGCGGTGGCTTGGGTGGATGAGGATGTGCGTGTAGGCATCCTTTAGATCCAAGGAGCATAGCCAATCTCCCTGCTGGAGGTAGGGCAGAAGGATTCCAAGGGTAAGCATTTTGAACTTCTCCCGCACAAGGAACTTGTTGAGGTTGCGCAAGTCCAGGATGGGTCTGAGGCCCCTGTTCTCTTTGGTATCAGAAAATACCTTGAATAAAAGCCTTGACCTCTCAGGTGGTGGGGCACCGGTTCCACCGCCTGTTCCTGCAGAAGACCTGCTAACTCCTGAAGGAGCAACTCCCTGTGCAGAGGGGGGCGCGAAGGTTCTCCCGGAAAATAGGAGGGAGGGACCTGATGGAAGTGGAGAAGGTAGCCCTCTCGCACGACCTGAAGCACCCAGGCATCTGCGGTGATGCTGGACCACTGTGGGCGAAGTGAACCAGCCGGCCTCCGGTGCTGGGAGGGACCAGCGGGGGGGGAGAGGCTATGCTGAGCGAGTCAAAAAACCCCCTCCCTGCTGAGCAGGGGCTGGTGGTGCAGGCTTGGGGGCTTGCTGCCTACGGGACCCGTTACCCCGTCCCTTGGCCTGCTGGCCCTGTTGGGGAGCTGCAGGGGCCTGATAATGGGGGTACTGTTTGTAGGCAGCCGCCTTCCTCGGGTAAAAGGACTTTTTTTCCCGAGCCCTTCTTTTTCTGGGAAGGGGCGGAGGTCTTCCTAGAAAGCCTGGTCCTGGTGAGAGTCTCAGTCTCCAATTGTGCAGCCTTTTCCGCCATGGGCTTGCCAAAGAGGTTTTCGCCTCGGCAGGGGACATCGACCAACTTGTCCTGTACCCAGGGCTCAAGGTCCGACGACTGAAGCCAAGCCTGTCGGCGGGCACCGATGCCGGCTGCGGCCACTCTAGCCGAGGCCTCAAAGCCATCATAGGCTGCTCGGGACATGAACTTTGAGCATTCCCGAATGCCCGTGGACAAGGCTAGGAACCTCCGCAAGGGCTCCTCGGAGAGACCAGCGGAGAATCCGGCTAGCTCTTTAGCCAGATCCCGGAGATACATGCCCATGTAGAGCTGGTAAGTCTGGACACGACATGCGAGCATAGAGCCCTGGAAGCACTTCTGCCAAGGCCATCCAGGTTACGGCCTCCCTTCCAGGAGGCACCGAGGAGTGCATCTTCTGGCTCCTAAGACGATGCATGGCCGATTCCACTACCATGGAATGGTGTGGCAGCTGTGCCTTCTGAAAACCAGGGCTCTTGCGGACCCGATAGATAGAATCGACCCGCTTGCTCAGGACCGGCGCGGAGGCCGGACTCTCCCACATGCGGAAGAGTAGTCGTTCCAGCATAGGAGGAACCGGCACAGTAAAGTGCTCCCTCGCGGGAGAGTCATACTGGAGGGCGTCGAGCTCTTCGGCTCGAGGCTCCTCCTCGGGATCCGCAGGGAAGGCCAAAGCCTTGGCCATATCCCTAACGAAGTCCGAGAATCGGGCATCCTCGGGGGGACTGCTTCCGAGGTTCGGACCCCGGTGAGTCCGATGGGACACACCGAGTCCGGAAAGAATCAGGTGACTCTTCCTCCTCAGACTCCCAGACCGACTCCGACGAGGACTCGGTGGGGTCGGCCCGGGCAGGGTGCGGCGCCAGCCGCCCCGACGTCGAGGGAGTCGGCGTCGGCGACCTCGGTCCCGAACGGGAGGCCGAGGGTGACCTCGACCGAGGATCGACTCGAGTTCTCATTGACTCGAGGATCGGCTCGGTCTCCGGGGTCGACTTGGACGTCGACGTCCCGGCGGTCGGGGCAGCGGCGCCAGCGAGGCCAGCGAGCAGTGCCCGCTGCTGGTCCATGAAGGCAGACAGTATGCTCTCCAAGGCCGTCAACCTGAGTCCGAGCTCAGGTGACCCAGCAGCCCCCGACTCGGGCCCCGACGGCGTCGGGCCCGACGTCGGCTGTCGCGGAGGCGAGTCCAGAAGGACTACAGGACTTACCCGGGCAGGCATCTCCGACTCCAGGCGAGGGCGCGTCGGGAGATGTTCCTTCTCCAAGGACCCGGGGCGGCTGTCGGGGCTATGCGACCTGGCCCTCGCGGAGCCAGGAGCGTCCACCGACGCCGCCCTCGCGGGTTTTTCCTTCCGACGATGGTCCCCGGAGGGAGAACCCCGGTCGGAGGAGCTCCGGCGACGGTCCGAGCTGGAGCCCTTTGACACGGAGGCCTCCGACGAGGTCCGGGTACGGCTGGGGTCAGCGAAGATTCTCTCGCGCTGATGCCGCCGACTTCTCAACGCCTTCGAGGACAGTTTGCTGCAGGGCCCACAGATCAGTTCCTCATGATCCGGGCCCAAGCAGCGGAGGCAAAAGTCGTGTGTGTCGGTTAGTGACATATTTCGGTCACACCGACCACACCGCTTAAAGCCACTGGCAGCCATCGGGGGAAAAAGGGCCCCTGCGAGGTCAAAGGACCGGGCTGCCAGGGAAAACGAAAAATGAAAGCTGACTAAGTCAGAAAAACCGAAAAACGCTAGAGGACTCGAGACCAGCGTCGCGAGTCCGGGCGGGAAAACGATCGGCGTCGAACCGAAAGAAAAAAGTATAAAATAAAGAGGAAAATCAACTTTTTTGCGGGGACAAGACGGGGACGTCTGCAGGGCTCCGCGGAAAAAAGAAGACTGGCTAAGATGGCACCCTCGGGCGGGAAGACGACCGCGCATGCGCGCTGCAATTCCCAAAGGCTTTCTTTGAAAGCTGGGGAAAATTGCTCCGCGAGGGCTCCGTCGGCGCCGACGTCACCCATAAGTGAGGACTGACTTCCTGCTTGGTCCTGGAGAAAAGGGCTTTTTCCCCGAGGCCTTCTTCTTTTGAGAAGGGGCAGAGGTCTTCCTTGAGAGACGAGTCCTGGTGAGAGTCTCCGTCTCGATTTGTGCAGCCTTCTCATCCATGGGCTTGCCAAAGAGGTTATCACCTCGGCAGGGGACATCGACCAACTTGTCCTGTACCCAGGGCTCGAGGTCGGACGTCTGAAGCCAAGCCTGGCGGCGTCCACCGATGCTGGCCGCAGCTCCTCGAGCCGAAGCCTCAAAACCATCATAGGCTGATCGAGATATAAACTTGGAGCACTCCCGAATACCAGTAGACAAGGTTTGGAACCTCTGCAAAGGTTCGTCGGAGAGACCAGCAGAGAACCCGGCTATTTCCTTAGCCAGGTCTCGGAGATACATGCCCATGTAGAGCTGGTAAGTCTGGACTCGACAAGCAAGCATAGAGCCCTGGAAGCACTTCCTACCGAGGGCATCCAGGCTTTGGGCTTCCCTACCAGGGGGCACCGAGGAGTGCATTTTTTGACTCTTAAGTCTATGCATGGCCGATTCCACCACCATGGAATGGTGCGGTAGTTGTGCCTTTTGGAAGCCGGGGCTCTTGCGGACTCGATAAATGGAATCGACCCGCTTGCTTAATACCGGCGACGACGCCGGGCTCTCCCACATGCGGAAGAGAAGTCGTTCCAGCATCGGAGGAACCGGTACAATAAAGGCCTCCTTCGGTGGAGAGTCATATTGGAGGGCATCGAGTTCTTCGACTCGAGGCTCCTCCTCGGGATCCGCAGGGAAGGCCAAGGCCTTGGCCATATCCCTCACGAAGTCCGAGAACCGGGTATCCTCCGGGGGGGACCATCTCCGAGGTTCGGACTCGGGGGAGTCCGAAGGGACACACAGAGTCCGAAAGGAACCAGGTGACTCTTCGTCCTCAGATTCCCAGGCCGACTCCTCGGAGGAGGAGTCGAGCGGCTCCGGTCAGGCGGGCACCGATGCTATCCGCTCCGACGACCTCGGTACCGAACGGGAGGCCGAAGGAGACCTCGACCGAGGATCGACTCGAGCCCTCATGGACTCGAGGATCGGCTCGGTCTCCGGGGTCGATTTGGAGGTCGACGTCCCGGCGGTCAGGGCAGAAACACCGGCGAGGCCAGCGATCAATACCCGCTGCTGGTCCATGAAGGCAGTCAGACTGCTCTCCAAGGCCGTCAACCTGAGTCCGAGCTCAGGAGACCCAGCAGCCCCCAACTCGGGCCCCGACGGCGTCGGGTCCTTCGGAGGCGAGTCAACGAGGACAACAGTACTCACGTGAGCGGGCAAGTCCACCTCGAGTCGAGGATGTTTTGACGGCCTCTCCATTTCCGAGGACCCGGGACGGGAATCGGGGCTATGCGACCTGGCCCTCGAGGAACCAGGAGCGTCCACCGATCCCGCCCTCGCGGGTTTCTTCTTCCGATGATGTTCCCGGGTAGGAGACCCCCTTTCAGAGGAACTTCGACGATGCTCAGGACCAGAGTCCCGAGACGTCGAAGCCTCTGACGAGGTCCGAGCCCGGCCGGAGTCAGAGAAGATACGCTCCCACTGATGCTGCCGACTCCTCAACGCTTTTGAGGACATTTTGCCGCATGGCCCACAGATCATGGAGTCATGATCTGGTCCGAGGCAGCGGAGGCAGAAGTCATGAGTGTCTGTAAGAGACATGAGTTTCTTACAGAGATCACACTTTTTAAAGCCGCTGGCAGCCATCGGGGGAAAAAGGGCCCCTGCGAGGTCGAATGACCGGGCTGCCAGGGAAAAAGGAAAAAGGCGCGAAATCTGTCACGAAGGACAAAAAACCGAAAAATAAGGAACGGACTCGCAACCGGCGTCGCGAGTCCGGGCGGGAAAAGAACCGGCGTCGAACCGAAGAAAAAAGAGAAAAATAGAGAAAAAAATCAACTTTTCGGCGGGGATTCACAGACAACGTCTGTAGGGCTCCGCGGAAAAAAGAAGACTGAGCAAGATGGCACCCTTGGGTGGGAAGAGGACCGCGCATGCGCGCTGCAATTCCCAAAGGCTTTCTTTGAAAGCTGGGGAAAATTGCTCCGCGAGGGCTCCGTCGGCGCCGACGTCACCCATATGTGCGGACTGACTTCCTGCTTGGTCCTGGAGAATCTACCGGAACAACTGGCACAGGTAATGGTACTAAAGTTTCAGAGGGCATGAAAGCTTCTTCAATTCCTGTCGAGGACAAAGCAGGCACAAGGGGAAGGGGGGTGGAGTCCAAAAGCCAGAGCTTAATGTAGGCTCCATCCGGAGACAGAGGACAAGATACCATGGGTGCCAAATGTTTATCCATAGGGCCCAGCAGTATGTAAAATTCTGATATATCATCCCCTACAATTTTTGTCAGAGTTAGTCAGCCCAGTAGCCAAAAGGTCCTCTGACCACCACTGTGACCGCTCCTTTTTTTTATATATTTGAAAACACTATAAAAAGTGAAAAATTAAATACTTAGCTTCGTTCGCTGACATTAAACAAGCAAGCAATTCCAACTTGAAAGATTCCCCAGAATTCAGAAATGCTGACGTGCCACGTTTCGGGTGCTGCCAAAAAGGACCTTGCTACCCTCTGAAGCGGGTAGCAAGGTCCTTTTTGGCAGCACCCAAAACATAGTACGTCGGCATTTCTGAATTTTGGGGAATCTTTCAAGTTGGAATTACTTGCTTGTTTAATGTCAGCGAACGAAGCTAAGTATTTAATTTTTCACTTTTTATAGTGTTTTCAAATATATAAAAAAAAGGAGCGGTCACAGTGGTGGTCAGAGGACCTTTTGGCTACTGGGCTGCCTAACTCTGACAAAAATTGTAGGGGATGATATATCAGAATTTTACATACTGCTGGACTTTAATTTGGGATTCTGATTAGGTTTTATAGATTGGATTTGTATCCATAGGGCCCACCACTTTACCTGGCTGCACTGCAAAATCCATCTTAGTGCCTCCTTTATTCTTCCTTTTCCCCATCGCAGTGATCACTCCAGATGCCAAAAGACATTGCTATAATGCTCCGGTACACTGAAGGGGCACATCCAGCCCTTTGAGTCGCGAAACGTGGCCACATATAGCACATGCTGGTTCTTATCAGAGAGAAGGGGAGGAGTCCTACCGGCAGCTGGGTTTCCCCCTCAAAACCTGCCTGATGAAAGGCAGAACTAGCTCCTCACAGCAGCACAGCATCCAGCAGGGTAGGTGTTAATCCTGCAGCCAATTCTCTCTCACACTCAGGAGCCTCTGTGAAGTTTTACTAGGTTTCTCTGGTGCAACCTCGGCAGACTGACTTCTTCTCTGGCTCTGGGGTCCTCTCAGAAGCCCCGTGGCCGCAGGATTCAACGGATGCCCAGGCGTCTCGGGATGTGCTGGGTTGGAGCTCAGTGCCAGGGAGGTGGGTGCCGAGTCGGAACTGGGGAACAACTTTTCCTGCAACTCTGTTTCCTGTTGGTTTTGGCCGACATAGCTTGGCAGAGGTCTCAGGAGGTGCTGCCATGGTCTGAGTGCAAGCTACTTGGTCTATTTCATTGAACGTATTACTACACTTGCTATTTGATCATTCAACATGAAAAATGTGTTGTAAGCTAGAATGTTACTTCAGCACACTTCTAACGGGTCTTCAATCCTTTTTCATTCCTATTTTCTTTCAACTTTCATTTCAAATCGTTTTCTTTATTGAAAAATCTTCTTCTTTTTTTTTTTAAAGGAAAAACAGTTTTTATATAGGAAAAACAGTTCGTCCATTGCGGGTACGAATACGTGAGCACAGAAGTCGTCTAAAATGTCAACGTTTAGAGGCGCCTATGGTTGCTCATTGTCTGGCTCATAAGCACTCTTTTGATCAGCTTCGCTGTATAGCAATTGAACAAGTACATATTCCTCTGCCCGGCCGTACAATAGATGAGACTCTTATGTTTAAAGAACAACGGTGGATATATAAGATCAACACTGTTAGCCCGGAAGGCTTAAATCTCACTATTGATTGGCAATTATGTGTTTAGAATAGTCCAACATGAAAGCAAGTCCGGAGGGCTTGAATAGGACTAGTGATTGCTTTCTGTATATTTAAGAAAGATTGATATACAGTAGTTCAGTGTTTGATAATGATACGGTAGCTGAAAACCTAATTGGGAATTGTCAGGAGGATTAGTAATGATATCATACTAATACGTTTTTGCTGACTGCAGTATTAAGAGGTTTTTTCATCCCCTAGGTATATTACCAACATTCATTGACAGCGAAGGGTTCTTTTTAAACTCTGTATATGGACTGAATAATATTGGATAAGACTGAACAAATGTTAATAGTTACGATTTTTTAGATTCATTGTTTATTGACTCCGCATTCATCCTGACTAGTTAATAGGGAAGTTAAGCTCTTTATACCATTTCCATGTGATATGAGTACTTAATTACATAGGATAATATCAGAGGGCTTTAAATAAGGGAAGCTGTAGCTTGCACGCATGCGCGGCGTCTTTTCCAAGATTGAATACTGTTGGGACGTGGGCAGCATCCGTTGCGAAAGTAAGTTAGTTTAGATGATTATAGTTAAGTTTTTTAGGATAAGGATGGGAACACAATGGTAGAGGGGGTTAGTTTTAAATAATTTGTTTATGTTTTTAAGGTAAAGATCTCCTGAAGAAAGACCAAATTTTGAAACGCCGTGAAGGCGCCCTATGAGAGCGTCGAGATCTGTTGAATAAAATTGAACATAGGGGTGAAGATTTTTAAAAGGAAGTCCTCTAATAAAGTTTATATATTGAAGTTTAAGCACTAGGGTTTGTGACACTGAGTTTTTTTAAAAAAAGAAGAAGATTTTTCAATAAAGAAAACGATTTGAAATGAAAGTTGAAAGAAAATAGGAATGAAAAAGGATTGAAGACCCGTTAGAAGTGTGCTGAAGTAACATTCTAGCTTACAACACATTTTTCATGTTGAATGGTCTGAGTGCAGGCAGCAGTCATGGGTGTCAGTAAGGGACATACTTTAACTGCAGCAGTCACAATTTTTGAACCCACCGGGAGACATGGTGGGAGACACCCGGTCGGGGTCAATGATCCCCAGGTGAAAGAAGGCACGAAAACCAATCGAAGGAGACCTCAATAATAAAAGAGGCCGAGAACGATGCGGGGAAGTGCTGTCTCGAGGCAGGAAGAGGAACTGGTAAGCCCACCAGAAAAATAAGTTTTAGGAACAATTTCAAGGATTTTTTCAGGGGCACAGGACATACATCCGTTGGGCTCCAAGGAAAAAAAGACGACTGAGCAAGATAGCACCCTTTGGCAGGAAGGGGACCATGCATATGTGGTGCCATCTCCCAAAGGCTTCCTTTGAAAGCCGAAGAGATACTTCCATGCAGGCTCCATCGACACTGCTGTCACCCATACGTGAGGACAAACTTCCTGCTTGTTCCTAGAGAAACTTTCTTGCTGCTAAGCATAAGACATCTGATTTTTCAGGGCCAAGTACTAATCTATAGGTCTTAATTCATTCTTCAATTAAGCACAGTGTGTGTAAAGAATTGGCTTGGAATTGAGAATACAAGTTATCATGGGATATAAGGATTAGAATGTCATCTGAGACAATATAGGGACCAAGCCCCAGGCCTTGAATAAAAGATTCCATTGGTATAAGATAGATATTAAAAAGCATAGGGGCCATATCTGAGCCCTGTGGAATATTACTAGTAAAATGGAAAAATGGCTGATGAGGAAACAACAATCTTAAAATGTGCAATGAAGCAGTGTACCAGACACCCACACTTCTTGCAAAGAATGAAATGTTATGACAGACTTAAGCTCTGCTTTTGACCAGTTTAACTGAATGAAAAGATCATCATATCACTTCTCACTCAGTTTATATAGATTTCATTGAGAATTGATCTTACTGCCAACTCTGTGCTATGCTCCTTTCTGAATCCAGAATGCATAGGATATAATCCATTAGTGGCATTTAGACACAGACAACTGTTAAGCTACCACTTTTTCAGTTAACCTGGCTAGGAGGGACAAATTATAAAATGGGTGATAGCTAGAAAAGAAAACTGAATCTAAACCAGCTTTTTTTTTTTAAATAAACCGTAGTTACTCACCTGTAACAGGTGTTCTCCAGGGACAGCAGGAATCAGTTCTCACTTATGGGTGACGTTGGCACCGATGGAGCCCGCGCGGAGCAATTCCCCAGTTTTCAAAGAAAGCCTTTGGGATTGCTGCCACGCGCATGCTTGGTCCTCTTCCCGCCCAAGGGTACCATCTTGCTCAGTCAGGTCCCTTAGCTAGAGCCCTATCCAAGCAGATTGCAAGGGAAAGAAAAAAAGAAAATCAGCAACTCTTCAGGGGAAGCAGGAGGGTAGTGAGGACTGATTCCTGCTGTCCCTAGAGAACACCTGTTACAGGTGATTAATTACGCTTTCTCCAGCAACAAGCAGGAAGTAGGTCCTCACTTATGGGACTCCCCAGCTACAGGCTACAGAATCTGTAGTTTAAAAAAAATGCCTCTGCGAGGCCTGAGCAGGCCAATGCCCGAAGGAGCCCGAGTCCTCGGGTCCCCGGGGCGAAGCTCTCAGTAGACGTCGAAGAAGGGTCAGAGGGTAGGAGTTGCTTATACCCCAAACAGATTAGGGAGTACAGCCTGGCTGAAGGCACTATCCCAGCAGGACTGCCTCTCCAGGCAGTAATGTGAAGCAGAATAGTTACTCACCTATAACAGGTGTTCTCCAGGGACAGCAGGAATCAGTCCTCATTTATGGGTGACGTCGGCACTGACGGAGCCTGCGCGGAGCAATTCCCCAGTTTTCAAAGAAAGCCTTTGGGATTGCTACCACGCATGCATGGTCCTCTTCCCGCCCAAGGGTGCCATCTTGCTCAGTCAGGTCCTTCAGCTCGAGCCCTACCAAACAGATGGCAAGGGAAGGACAAAAATTCAGCAACTCATCAGGGAAGGCGGGAGGGTAGTGAGGACCGATTCCTGCTGTCCCTGGAGAACACCTGTTACAGGCGAGTAACTATACTTTCTCCAGGAACAAGCAGGAAGTCAGTCCTCACATGGGACTCCCTAGCTACAGGCTATCGAACCTGTAACGAAAAAATGCCTCCGTGAGGCCGTAAGCAGAAGTCGAAGTCCAAAGGAACCAGAGTCCTTGGGTCCTCGGGACGAAGGCCTCGGTAGTCGTGAAGAAGGGTCGGAGGGCAGGAGTTGTTTATACCCCGAACATATTACGGAGTACAGCATGGCCAAAGGCGCTGTCCCAGCGGGACTCCCTCTCCAGGCTGTAGTGCACAGCAAAGGTGTTCGTGGAAGATCAGGTCGCCACCTGGCAGATGTCCATCATGGGCACGGAGCACAGCAAAGCCACCGAGGCCGCTTTGGCTCGGACCCCGTGTGACTCGATGATCCAGGGGAATGCCTGCCTTCGCATGGGCGAAAGTGATGCAGTCCATCACCCAAATCGAGAGGGTGCACTTAGTGACTGCTTGCCCCAGTCTACTGGGATCATAGCTGATGAAAAGCCTGTCAGACTTACGATGAGTCTGGGTACACTGCAACTAAAAGGTGAGGGCCCATTTTCAGTCGAGGGTGTGGTGAGCCGTTGATGCCTGGTCGGCGTGGGGCCTTGGGAAGAAATTTGGCAGCACCATCTCTTGGTTGAGATGGAAGTCTGAAATGACCTTAGGTAGGAATTTAGGGTGGACCACCCTGTTCCGATAAAACCTGGTGTAAGGGGCGTCAGCCACGAGAGCCTGGAGCTCACTGACTCAGCGGGCCGAGGTCAGTGCCACCAGGAAGGCCACCTTCCAGGACAGGTGCCGGAGCGAACATGTCGCCATCGGCTTGAAAGGTGGATGGGTGAGCTGTGAGAGTATCACATTTAAGTCCCATTCCAGCAGGGGAAGATGGATGGGCGGCTTGGTTAGCAGAAGTCCCTGCATGAAGCAGAAGACTAACGGCTGCCCCAAGAGGGGTTTTCACTCGATAAGAAGATCATTAGCCGAGATGGCGCTCAAATGAACTCTGATAGAGTTAGACTTCAGCGCTTCCCTTGAGAGGTGGAGGTGGTACTGGAGCACCCACCAAACAGGACACAAGAAGGGGTCGATCTGGTATTCCGAGCACCAGACAGAGAAGCGCTTCCACTTAAAGGTGTAAGCTCACCTAGTGGAGTCCTTCCTCAAGGTGAGGAGAACTTCCTCAACCTCCTCCGGAAGGGCCAGAGGGGCTAGGGAGACCCGTTCAGTCGCCAGGCTGTGAGGAATAGGGAGGTAAGGTTCGGATGTAGCACCCGACCCTCCTCCTGCGTTTGCAGACCCCTGTCGGAGCCCAGGGGAACTGGGGGCTCCATCAACAGCCGGAGCAGGAGTGGGAACCAAGGCTGCCGGGGCCACAAGAATCAACGATGCCCTGTCCCACTGAGCCTTGACTAGAGTCCTCGCAATGAGGGGAAAAGGAGGGAACGCACAGAGGAGACTGGAGGACCAGTCTAGGAGAAATGCATCAGGGCCC
The DNA here is from genome assembly GCA_033557465.1 of Ichthyophis bannanicus. Lineage (NCBI taxonomy): Eukaryota > Metazoa > Chordata > Amphibia > Gymnophiona > Ichthyophiidae > Ichthyophis > Ichthyophis bannanicus. The sequence goes on along the minus strand of CM066037.1, from coordinate 376,197,278 downwards.
TCCCTGCTCAGGTATGGTACCGGCCCACAAATGTGGGGGAGCTGCGTGTTCTGGGGACTGGCGAAGAGGTATCGCCAGAGTCCCCTAGCAGAGAAACAGCCAGTCTGCAACCCTGGGATCCAGACGCCATTTGTGGGGGCGAAGGATCCTGCTGAGTCTGTCCACCGGACCATTCTGCTGACCCGGGAGGTACATCGTCCTGAGGAACATCCTCCGTCAGGCAGCAAAAGAGCAGATGAGGACCGCTTCCTGGCAGAGGGAGTGCGATCCCGTACCCCCCTCCTTGTTGATGTAGAACATCGCTACAAGGTCTGCACTAGAACCAACTTCGCGCTAAGGTGTTACTCAAAGGCCCTCAGGGCCCACCGAATGGTGCAGAGTTCGAGCAGGTTTATCTGCTGCTGAGATTCCTCAGGTGACCATTGCCCCTGCATACAGAGTGGTCCACAATGGTGTCCACACCCTAACAGGGAAGCGTCTCATCAGCACCGCATCGTGCCATGAGGTCTGAAAGGGCAATCCCTACAGAAGGTTGCAGAGGTTTTGCCACCAGCTCAGGGATAAGCGGAGGTCAGGAAAAACCCTGACAGGGGTCCCTGAAGTGTCCGAGGGACTGGCTCCATTGGGCACCGAGACACCACTGAGCCATCCGCATATGAAGGTGGGCATGAGGGACCACATGTACGGTCGAGGCCATGTGGCCCAGGAGACGTAGCATGGACGGGGCAGTGACCTGGTGGGCACTTTAGATGCGAACCGCCAGAGCACGGAGGAGGGTGGAGCGATCCACCGGCAAGAAGGCAATCACCTGCTGAGTATTGAGGCGTGCCCCGATGAACTTGAGAGCCTGCAACGGCTCGAGGTGAGACTTCAGATAGTTGACTAAGAACCCCAAGCTCTCCAAGAGGAGAACAATGCATGACATCGCTCGCCAAGCCTCTTCGGCCAAGGAGCCCGTAATGAGCCAGTCATCGAGGTAGGGAAAGACCGGCACACCCTGGAGCCGAAGGTAAGCGGCGACTACGACAAGGTATTTTGTGAAGACCTGTGGGGCGGACGCAAGGCCGAAGGGGAGCACCCTGTATTGGAAGTGCTCTCCCTCCCTGCACCCTGAAATGCAGGTATTGCCTGTGTTGGGGGTGGATTAAGATGTGGGCGTAAGAGTCCTTTAGATCCAAGGAGCATAACCAGTCACCCTGCTGGAGGAAGGGCAGCAGCACGCCAAGAGATAACATCTTGAATTTCTCCCGCACCAGGAACTTGCTTAGCCTGCGGAGATCGAGGATGGGCCGCAGACCCCCAGACTTTTTCGGGATGAGGAAGTGCCGGGAATAGAAGCCCCGACCTCGAAGGAGGGGAGGGACCACCTCGACTGCCCGTTGGGCGAGGAGAGAGTGTAATTCACGCTGCAGCAGAAGCTGGTGTGCAGGGAGTCGAGGAGGCTCCTCCAGGGAGAAAGGAGGTCAAAGCCTGTAGAAATGAAGGCGACAGCCATCTCGGACGACTTGGAGGACCTAAGTGTCCGAGGTGATGGAAGCCCACGATAGGGCGAAGCGGGACAGGCGCCCGCCCCCCCCCACTGGCTGCGTCGCTAGAGGACAAGGGGCTATGCCCAATGGTGTCAAAACCCCTGGGTGGCTGTGGAGGAGCAGACATTTGGGCCTTCGGATCCTTTGGTTTACGATGCCCCTGGCTAGATTTACCCTGCGCCGGAGTGGTCAGTGTGTGGGTAGCCGGATATGGTGGATAGCCCCGATATTAGAGGCCCTCTCTAGGAAAGAAGGGCTTCTTGGCTGGCTGCTTCTTCTGAGGCAGGGTAGAGATTTTGCAGGAGAGACAAGTCCTGGTGATGAACTCCGTCTGAATTTCCGCAGCCTTCTCCTCCACTGGCATGCCAAAGAGCTGTTCACCGAGGAAGGGCACGTCGAGGAGCTTCTCCTGCATCCAATTGCTCCAAATTCAATGACTGGAGTCATGCCTGGCGACGGGCCCCAATGCCCAGGGCCACCACCTGAGCCGATGTCTCAAAGCCTTCATAGCAGGCTCAAGAGAGGTACTTGGAGCAGTCTGCGATGGACTTTAGCAGGGTGCGGAATCTGGTCGAGGGGCTCTCCCTCAAGGTCCACGGAGAAACCCCTGGGCTCTTCAGCCAAATCACACAGGAACATACCAATGTACAGTTGATATACCTGGATGCGACAAGACAACATGGAACCTTGGTAGGCCTTGCGGCCCAGGCCATCAAGGGCTCTCAACTCCGGGCTGGGTGGTACAGACGAGTGGGATTTCGGGCTCTTTTGCTTCTGCATGGCCAATTCCACCACCATCGAGGTGCGAGGGAGCTGAGTCTTTCGGAAGCCAGCCGACGCTGCACCTTGTACATCGTGTCAAGGCACTTGGTCTCGATGAGGACCGAGGCAGGGGCTCCCACATGCAGAGCAGCAGCCGAGATAGAATAGGCGGTACAGGCACAGTAAGGGATTCCCTGGGAGGGGACTCATACTGAAGAATGTCCAGTTCCTCAGCACGAGGGTCCTCCTCAGCCTGGGTGACCAGGTTAAGGGCCCGCACCATGTCCCGAATGAACATCAGGAAGGAGGTGTCTTTGGGCAGCGAGTGCCGCTGGAGTGCAGGTAGTGAGGGATCAGATGGAAGATCCTGGTGGGTACGGGTTTCCAGGGAGGTGTCCCCATTGGACTCCCAGTCCAAGAAGTCGGTCGAGGAGTCCGAGCCAGGCAGGTCGCCCTGCCCAATGGCCAGTGGCTTGGTGCCGGAGGCCCTGGACGATCTCGCCTCCGAGGAACGTGAGGGCGAGCGAGACCAATGTCAAGGACCCTCACGAGGCCCGCGGCTCTCGGGGGGTTTCCTGGACGGCTTTGGGTGTCTCAAGCGAGGGACCCACGGTCTCTGGCACAAGTCAGAAAAGCTGGCCGTGAGTGCCTGCTGGGAAGCAATGAATGCAGAAACGCTGCGTTCCAAAGCCAGCATGTGGAACTCCCATGCGGGTGTGGGGCCCTGCAATGTTGATACCAGGGTCACCGGATCGGGTGTTGAGGAGGTCCTCACCAGGATGACCCTAAGGAGACCAGGCGCCTTCGCTGGAGGCCTCTGCTTCCGTGCGGGGTACCTTGAGAGGCCGCTCCTTGTCAGACTCTCGGGAACGCCAAAGGGGACTAAACGATCGGGCACAGGAGCACTCATGCTTGTCGGCCCCGGACAGCGACTTCGAGGTCATCTTCTTGCGTTGCTCCACCTCGGGGGACCCCTGATCGGAGTGCTGCTAAGAGCACGGGGCCATCGGTGGAGAACCCACCGGAGGGGAGACGACGGAGGGCGCCACCGGAGACTCATAGATGGCCTTCCGGAAATTTCGGATATCTGTTTACAACTGAGCAGGGCCTTAGAGGACATTTTCTTGCAGAGCGAACAGAGCTCTGGGTCATGGTCAGCTCCCAGGCATCGCAGACAACAATCATGAGTGCCCATAAGCGATATAGTCCTACAGCATCTATCGCATTTTTTAAATCTGGTGGCCACGGTGGCAAAAATGGCCCCTGCGAGGTCAAAGACCCATGCAGCCAGCAGTTAGTAAAGAAAAAAGGGCACAAAGCCTGTAATGGCAAAAATGAGAAAGGATATCCCTGATGGCTCTAAAAAGGTAGAGCAGGGGAAGGACGGGTAGAGGATCGGTGCAACCGGAAAAAAGAAGCCTGTTAAGGTGACAAAATGAAACTTTTTCCGAGGGACGAGGACATGCGTCTGAAAGGCTCCGCAGAAAAAGGGAGACTGAGCAAGATGGCACCCTTGGGAGGGAAGAGGACCACACATGCGTGGTAGCAATCCCAAAGGCTTTTTTTGAAAGCTGGGGAATTGCTCTGCGCAAGCTTATGGGTGCCGACGTCACCCATAAGTGAGGACTGACTTCCTGCTTGTTCTTGGAGAAGATGTTCGCTGAAGACCAGGTCGCAGCCCGGTAAATGTCCGCTAGACGCACTGAGTGCAGCAAAGCCACCAAAGTCACCTTGGCCCGGACACCGTGTGAGGTGACACGCCGATCAAGCAGGGCGCCTGCCTTCACCTGGGTGAAGGCGATGCAGTCTGCCACCCAGATGGAGAGGATGCGCTTGGTGACTGCCTGCCTGCCCCAGGCGGTTGGGATCGTACGCAACAAAGAGCCGATCGAACTTGCCATGAACCTGGGTGTGCTGCAAGTAGACGAGAGCCCTCTTGCAGTTGAGAGTATGTAAGACCGCCAGTGCCCGGTCAGCATGAGGTCTCTGGAAGAAGGTCGGCAAGACTAACTCCTGATTAAGATGGCAGTCCGAGACAACCTCCGTAGAAACTTAGGGTGGGTATGGAGGACAACCCTGTTCCCATAGAACCTGGTGTAGGGAGCCTCAGCCTTGAGGGCCTGGAGTTTGCTGATTCGCCGAGCTGAGGTCAGAGCCACCAGGAAGACCACCTTCCAGGAGAGGTGCTCTAGGGAGCACATCGCCATTGGCTCGAAGGGCGGCTGCGTGAGCTGCAGGAGCACGATGTTCAGGTCCCACTCTGCCGAAGGAGGCCAGATGGGAGGCTTGGAAAGTAAAAGGACCCACATTAAGTGGGAGACCAGAAGCCGCCCCGAGAAGGGTTTACCCTCGATAGGGAGGTGGTTAGCCAAGATGGCGATCAGGTGCACCCTAACTGAGTTGGGCTTCAGGCCCTCCTTTGAGAAGTGGAGGAAGTACTGGAGAACATACCGGAGAGAACAGAAGAATGGGTCGATCTGGAGTGCAGTGCACCAGGTCAAGAAACACTGCCACAAAGGAACAGGCTTGCCTCGTCAAGTCCTTCCTTGATGCAAGGCCGACCTCCTCAACCTCCCCCAGAAGGTGCAGCGGGGCTAAGGAAACCCGTTCAGCTGCCAGGCTGTAAGGGACAACGAGGCCAGATTCGGATGGAACACTGCCCCTCCTCCTGTGTTAGCAGGCTCGGGGCGCAGCCCAGCGAGACAGGAGGCTCGGACAAGAGTCTGAGCAGAAGCAGGAACCAAGGCTGTCGAGGCCACGAGGGAGCACCGAGAATCATTGAAGCTCGCTCCCGCTGAGCCTTGTGTAGGGTCCTCGCAATGAGAGGAGTGTGGGGTGAAGGCGCAAAGAAGCCCGGAGATCCAATTCAAGAGGAACATATCTGAGGCCAACCTGCTCAGGTGTGGAACCAGGCTGCAGAAGCGGGGGAGCTGCCCGTTCCCCGGGCTGGCAAACAGGTCCACAGAGTCCCCCACTGATGGAACAAGAGGCTGGCCACCTCTGGATCCAGGTGCCACTCATGTGGGCAAAGGATTTTGCTGAGTTTGTCTGCAAGGACATTCTCCTGGCTCGGGAGACAAACCACCCTGAAGGTCATGTCCCAGCGAACGGCAACGGAGGACCACCGCCCGACAGAGTGCACGGGAACCTGTTTACTTCTCCTTGTTTATGTAGAACATGGCTACCCTGTTGTCGGTCTGCACGAGCACCAACTTTCCCCTCAGGTGGTACTCAAAGGCCCTCAGGGCCCACCAGACCAACCAAAGCTCGAGTAGATTGATCTGCTGCTGAGATTCTTTGAGCGACCACTGTCCCTTGGTGCACAAGTCGCTGCTGTGGGCTTTCCAACCCAGCAGGGAGGCATCAGTCATCATGATGAGCTCATGCTGCGGGGCCTGGAAGGGCATTCCTCAAAGGAGGCTTCGGGGATCCTACCACCAATCCAGGGAGGTGTAAAGGCTGCGGGAAACCTGGACAGGGTCCTGAAGGCGGCTGGAGGCCTGGCTCCATTGTGTCCTGAGGCACCACTGAGCCATCCGCATATGCATGCAGGCGTGAGGAACAACATGGACGGTGGAGCACTGTTCCCTCTAAGCTGTGCGCTTGTGCGTGCGCACACACCTCGCCGAGCGAGCGCACACAACTTACAAAGGAGCGCACAAAAATTACTGAGTTCATGGGTTTTCAAACCTTGGGTTTTTTAAGGCCGCGGCTGCACCACCGATCTACTGCCATTCTGTAATTTCCGTCATTTCCGAATCCCTCCTCTCTGGGCTGAGTCCCCCTCACTCCTCTCACATGCGACCGACGATTGACGAATCATGACACAGGTTAAAGAGGGAAATAAAAGGGAGGGGCAGCCAGCTAGCCAGCCTCTTTCTGCTCTTGTGCCTGCCTGCCAGCCACGCACCTCCTTTGATCCCTCCCTCAGCCAGCCTCCAGTGCCACGTGCTGCCTTGGATGCGAAAAGGGAGAGCAACACACCGCACCAGCGAAGGAGGAGGAGACCGGTACTCCGGGACTGCTGTCTGGGGACGGGCTATCGGCAGCGGAGCAAGTGAGTGCTGAGGACTTTTCCCGGGAAACGTCATTTCAGCTTCTAAAGGCGGCTGAGGTTTGATCTCCTCTAGTACTGGCTGATTTGTTCTTCGGGCAGTCCATGGTATAAACAGCAGCAAAAGTACAGCGGAGGTGTATAGATAAAAAACTATCGTTTTTTCTCAATCTGTTCATATTATCTTTTTATTAGGTGTCATTCGCTTTCCATCTTTTTTAGTTGCTTGTTGTGTTATCTTTGTAGTTTCTATCAAATTGGTGATGATTCGCGCCTTCAAGAAAATGCCGGTATTCTTCCGTTTACACGGTTTTGCTTATATACGGCTCACTTATGGTCGTTCCACCTTCTGCACACACTATTTGTTGTATACTAATTTTTTTTTTTTTTTAAAGATGTTATTTTTCAGTTTGCTTTTCACTTCTGTCATTTTATGTGCAACTGCTTTCTTATGCCCCAGCATGGCGGTTTCCCGCCCTTTATAGTCTGTGTAAGGATAGCGCGCAGTGTACTTCCCCTAATGATTTTAATGCTTCCTGTATATTTATGATTTTGTTTTTATGGGGTTTCTTTTATATGTAGCCAGTGCATTACCCTTTTATTGGCCAAGGGTAATACTTATATTTCTCTCCCCTTTTTTTCTGCCGTCTGCAAAGTATTTTTATGGCCAGTGCACAAGTCTTTGTGAAATGCACTTCTCACCTTTTTGTATGCGCAATGGACACTCTTTTGTCATTTTACACATACTTACAAATCAGTGGCACGTTATTGCTTTATTTTAATTTTATAGTTTTTTTACTTTCATTTGTACATAGCCCATACTATAATTTAGTGGCAGTTTATTTTATTTTAATTCTTTGTTTTCAATTGTACATAGCCCATATACGCCTATGCTAGTATCTATTTACTTATGTGTATACAATTTGCTTTATTTCCTTTTTGCAATCCCCCCTTTTTTATGTTCAGTCAATATATACAAGCCTTCATGGTTGATTCTTTGAGAGCTTTTCCATCACTGACTTCCACAGATGTAACCAATCTGATTTTTTTACAATCTATTAGGTTAAGTTCATGTGTACAGTCATTGCTTGCATTGGCAGAAAAAGGCATTTCAGAAGAATAGATTGTTGGTCTTTCTGAATTCTACTGATCTTCCTCCAGCTTGCCTCTTTTTTGTCTCTTTGTATTAAAGTTGAGGTCCATTTTAAGACTATGTTCCTTGATCTTGATAAGCAGATGCTTCAGATAGTCTTCCCTTTCAGCCAATAACATTGTATTGGCAGCATAGCAAATGTTGTTGACGACTCTCCCAATAATCTTCACACCTCAATTGTCTTCATACAATTCTGCTTCTCTAATGCTTTGTTATGCATATGAATTAAACAGGTATGGGTAAAGTATGCAGCCTTGTCATACGAGGTGTGACAAAAAAGAAATTACTGTCCCATAAATGTTTTATTACCAAATCCACAGAGAAATTACACATTGTCCCCTTAAAATTAACCCCCCCCCCCCCCCCGCAGTGAGTGGGTGCTTGAAATTTCTTCGATAGTGGAGTGAGGACCCATTCTTTTTTTTTTGTCAAAAGCAAACTGATAAACAGTTTTCCGGATATGGTGACTTTGGCGTTTAAGAATGCTCAGTTTGCAGATTTAGCGAAATTGATGGATATTGGTGGAACATTTTTGGCTTCTAGTGCAGATTGTGAGCGTGGTTTCAGCTTGATGAACAGTTTAAAAACCAAAATAAGGAATCGCTTACATTTACGAGGGTTGCTATTTATATTTCTGGCCTTAGCAACAGTAAGTGTTGCCAGGCGTCATCCAATGGTTCCATTGGAACACTGACATTGTTGAACATAACCTTATTCATAACATTTTATCATTTGAGCACGATTTGTTGTTTACAGTAACTTGAAAAATTCATCTCGGGCGAAAAATGGAATTAACACGTGAACATTTTCCTGCGATTATTTTTCATAACTTTCGACGTGGATTATCAAGACAAGAGTGCATCGATGAACTTAATTTTTTATACGGCGATAAAGCACCATCCTACAGCACTGTAAAAAACTGGTATAACGAAGTCAATCGTGGCCGACGTTCGCTCCAGGATGAATTCCGTCAGGGTCGTCCAAAATCGGTTGTTGTGCCAGAAAATATTGATGCTGTATGTGAACTGATAAAGCAAGATCGTCATGTGACATACCGTGAGATTGAGGCATCTTTGGGCATTAGTATGACAAGCATCAATAAGATATTGCATGATCATTTGGCCGTAAAAAAGATTTGTTTGCGTTGGATCCCGCATAATCTGACAAACGCTCAAAAGAAGGCTCGTGTCGATTGGTGCAAGGAAATGTTGAAAAAATACGTTCAAGGTGCAAAGACTGCGTATAACATCTACACAGGTGACGAATCATGGATCTATGCATATGAGCCCGAAACAAAACAGCAATCGACTGTATGGGTCTTCCAAGATGAGCCAAATCCAACAAAAGTTGTTCGCGGAAGAAGCACATTAAAGCAAATGGTTGCCTGTTTCTTCGGCATTACCGGTCACGTGGCGACAGTGCCATTGGAGCAACATAGGACGGTCAATTCTGAATGGTACACGACCATTTGTTTACCAGACGTCTTCGGAGAAATTCGGAAAAAGTCAAAGAAGAGGCAAATAATTCTTCATCATGACAATGCGAGCTCTCACACATCGGCTCAAACAAAGGAATTTTTGAGCGGCCAAAACATCGAATTGATGGGTCATCCACCGTACAGCCCTGATTTGGTACCCAATGACTTCTTTTTATTCCCGCACATCAAAAACAAATTACGTCGTCAACGATTTCCAACACCCGAAAATGCAGTTGATGCATTCAAAACGCATGTTTTGGCGTTACCTCAATCGGAGTGGAAAAAGTGCTTCGAAAATTGGTTCAGACGCATGCAAAAGTGTATTGATCTTCATGGAGAATATTTTGAAAAACAATAAAACCAGTTTCGATCATAAATATTTGTTTTTTCATTATTAGGTCAGAAATATAAATAGCAACCCTCATAGAACATCTGGAAATGCTGATGCATGTTAAGAGTCATCTTCAAGATGGCGGATCAGTAGACCTTGATAAAATTTATTCAGACTGGGTACATTTGAAAGATCGAAGAGAGAAATTTTGAGAACGAACTCTTCTTCCATACATAAATTATTTACATGGAATAACAATGGTTTTCAATAAAAATCAACTGAAATACCACCACATTTGTGATTGTAATTACTAGAAATTTTCCACTTCGTTTAGTAATCGTCTATTTTCATTTAATTTGATTAAAATCAATGTGGTGTACATACTGTATTCTAATGTGTAGTCAAATTTTAAAGTATATAACTCCAAGTGTCGTTATGTGGCGCACAAAAAATGTAACCTTCCTTCAAAAGCCGCACAGCTGATATTTTATGCACACAGCGCCTACAGAAAATTAGAGGGAACATTGCGGTGGAGCCCATGTGTCCCAGGAGGCGCAACATGGCTTGCGCCGGAATCCGGGCCCTGCCTTGGACCTTGGCCACCAGGGTGCGGAGACAATTCGCACAGTCCCGGGGCAGGAAGGCAGTTGCCTGCCCTGTGTCAAGGTATGCGCCAATGAACTCCAGGGTCTGCACCGGTTCGAGGTGGGACTTGGAGTAATTGACCAGAAAGCCAAGGCACTCAAGGAGGAGGATCATGCACGATGCCGCAAGGCAAGCTTCCCCAGCCGATGCCCCCATGATGAGCAAGTCATCTAGGTAAAGGAAAATGGGTATGCCCTGCCACCTGAGATAGGCGGCGGTCACAGAAAGGTAATTGTGAAGACCCAAGGGACAGACGTGAGCCCGAAGGGGAGCACCCTGAAACACAGGTACTGCCTGTGCTGGGGGTGGACCAGAATGTGGGCGTAAGTGTCCCTGAGGTGTAAGGAGCAAAGCCAATCACCCTGCTGGAGGAAGGGCAGCAGGACACCAAGTGATAGCATTTTGAACTTCTCCCGCACCAGAAACTTGTTCACGTTCCTGAGATCGAGGATGGAGAGTAGGCCCCCCGTCTTCTTCGGAATGAGGCAGTATCGGGAGTAGAACCCCTTGACCTCTGAGGTGTGGCAGTACCTTTTCGACCGCATGCTGGCCGAGAAGGCTGGTTAGCTCCTGTTGCAAGCAAGCCTGGTGCGAGGGAAGCCAAGAAGGCTCAGCTGGGGAGAAGGGAGGAGGGAGCCTGTCCAGGTGAAGACGATAACCATCCCAGACTACCCCGAGGACCCAGGTGTCCGATGTTATCGACACCCATGGGGGGGGGGTGAAGAGGGACAGGTGTCTCCCCACAGGCGGAAGTGCCGTCAGGGGGCAAGAGGCTATGCCTTCGGCGTCAAAATCCCTGAGCGGGCTAGGGTGGCGCTGGTGGCGGGACTTTGGGCCCTTTAGGCTTGCATTGGCCGTGTGTCCCCCCCCCTTACCCTGCGTGCCAGTGGGCGGTGCGGGGGTGGGTGGGTAGAGTAGACATCCCCGCTAGAGGAGCCCCTTTCTCTGGAAGAATGGCTTCTTTGTTTGCTGCTTCTTCCATGGGAGAGAAGGGGTCTTATGCGAGAGGCAGGTTAGAGTTACGAACTCCGTTTCAATTTCAGCGGCCTTATCCTCCATGGGCTTGCTGAACAGTTGTTCACCTAGGCAGGGGACATCCAAGAGCTTCTCCTGGACCCACTGTTCCAAGTCCGAAGACTGGAGCCATGCCTGGCGCCAGACCCCAATGCCAGCCGCCACAACTCTAGCGGAGGACTCAAACCCATCATATGCGGCGCAGGAGAGGTACTTCGAGCAGTCTGCGACCAACCTCAGGAGGGTCTGAAACCTGAGAGGTGTTCACCCCCAAGACCTACGAAAAACCTACCGAGCTCCTTGGCGAGGTCGTGCAGGAACATGCCCATGTACAGCTGGCAAGCCTGACTGCAGCATGACAGCATGGATTCCTGATAGGCCTTGCGCTCAAAAGCGTCGAGGGCTGAATAATGTGCCTTCGGGCTCTTTTGCTTCGCATCACTGACTCCACTACCATGGAGGTGTGCAGAAGCTGGGTCTTCCAGAACCCTGGCCGCGCTGGACCCTAGACATGGTGTCGAGGCATTTGCTCACAATGGGGACTGAGGCAGGCACCTCCCACATGTGGAAGAGCAGCAAGGACAGAATGGGAGGCACTGGGAATGTAAGGGACACCAGAGGCGGGGTCTCATACTGTAAGATGTCAAGTTCCTCCGTCCTCGGTTCTTCCTCATCCTGTGTGTCCAGCTTGAGGGCCTGTGCCATGTTCCGCACGGACACCAGAAAGGATGTGTCCTCGGGTGGTGAATGCTTCTGGGAGAGAGGGAGGGAGGGAACGGGTCCGAAGGAAGGTCCCTGTGGGCATGGGTCTCCGGGGAGGTATCCCAATCTGACTCCTAGTCCGAGAGGTCCAAAAAGGAATACGAGTCAGGCTGGTCATCCTGTCCAGAGGCCAAGGCCTGCTTGAAGTACCTCACCCCCGAGGAATAGGATGGCAAGTGAGACTGGTGCCGAGGACCCTCACAAGGCCCATGGCTCTCGAGGGTTTCCAGAGCAGGTTTAGGTGTCCCTCTTGGGAGAACTGCGGTCTCGAGGCACGGGCCAGCCGTGCTCGGCATAAGCACCTGATGGGCAGTCAAGAAGGCAGAAAACGCTGCACTCCAGTGCCAGCATTTGGGACTCCCACATGGGTGTGGGTCCCTGCGACGCTGACACTGGGGTTACCGGCTCTGGGGTGCAAGAGGAGAGGGGGTCCTCACCGAGACGGCCCTCAGGAGACCGGGCGCCATCATCAGGTCTCCATATCTGTATGAGGCACCTTCAGAGGCCGCTCTTTAACACACTCGGGAATGCCAGGGAGGGCTGAGCAACCAAGCACGAGAATGCTCGTGCTTGTACAGAACCCCTGACAGCGACTTCAAGGTCTTCTTTTTGAGTCTTCCCACTTCAGGGGACCCCTGATCAGAGTGCTGCCTTGCACGTGGAGCCACTGTGGGGGATCCCAGCAGCGGAGGGATGGCCGAGGATGCCACCAGGGATTCCAAGGCCGCCTTACAGAAAATGTCGTCGGACTTCCGCTTACGACTTAGCAGGGCCTTGGCAGACATTTTCTTACAGAGACAGCAGAGCTCCAGGTTATGGTCTGCCCCCAGACACCGGAAACAGCAGTCATGGGTGTCTGTGAGCGACATTTTTGGAGCATCTGTCACATTTTTTAAAACTGGTGGCCATTGGGACAAAAAGGGCCCCTGCTAGGTCGAAGACCTTCGAGGCCAGCGGGTGAAAAGGGCGCGAAAAGGACTGAAGAGAAGAACATTTTCCAAAAAAGGCTGGAATAAGGACATCCCTTCGCTCAGGGAAAAAGAAGCGAAGGGGAGGATGGGAGAGGACTGGTACTAAAGGAAGAGAGGGGGTAGAGGCCGCAACAAAAAACTCTTTTTCCGAGGGGCAAGGACGTGCATCCAAAAGGCTCCGCGGAAAAAGGGTGACTGAGCAAGATGGCACCCTTGGGCGGGAAGAGAATCATGCATGCATGGCAGCAATCCCAAAGGCTTTCTTTGAAAGCTTGGGAATTGCTCCGTGGGGGCTCCGTCTGTGCCGATGTCACCCATAAGGGAGGAATGACTTCCTGCTTGTTCCTGGAGAAAGGGAGATGATTACACTTTCAATCCATAAGATATGCCATACTGAGTCAGTCCAAAAAGAGACATCAAGTCCAATATCCTATTTCCAAAAGGGACCTATCCAGATCACAAGTATAGCGTAGTTACTCACCTGTAACAGGTGTTCTCCAGGAACAGCAGGAATCAGTTCTCACTTATGGGTGACGTCGGCACCGACGGAGCCCGCGCGGAGCAATTCCCCAGCTTTCAAAGAAAGCCTTTGGGATTGCTACCACGCATGCGTGGTCCTCTTCCCGCCCAAGGGTGCCATCTTGCTCAGTAAGGTCCCTTAGCTCAAGCCCTACCAGGCAGATAGCAAGGGAAGGACAAAATACAGCAACTCATCAGGGGAGGCGGGATGGTAGTGAGGACTGATTTCTGCTGTCCCTGGAGAACACCTGTTACAGGTGAGTAACTATGCTTTCTCCAGGAACAAGCAGGAAGTCAGTCCTTACTTATGGGACTCCCTAGCTACAGGCTACCAAACCTGTAACCAAAAAACACCTCCGCGAGGCTGTAAGCAGAAGCCAAAGACCGAAGGAGCCCGAGACCTCGGTTCCCCGGGGTGAAGCACTCGGTAGCCATGAAGAAGGGTCGGAGGGCATGAGTTGCTTATACCCCAAACAGATTATGGAGTACAGCCTGGCTGAAGGCGCTGTCCCGGCGGGACTCCCTCTTCAGGCAGTAGTGAGCAGCGAAGGTTTTTGTAGAAGATCAGGTTGCCGCCTAGCAGATGTCCATCATGGGCACGGAGTGCAGCGAGACCACCGAGGCCGCTTTGGCTCAGACCCCATGTGCAGTGACTCGACGATCCAGAGGGATGTCCGCCTTCGCATGGGCGAACTTGATGTAGTCCGCCACCCAAATCGAGAGGGTGCGCTTGGTGACTGCTTGCCCCTGCCTATTAGGATCGTAGGTCATGAGAAGTCTGCCAGACTTGCAGTGACTCTGGGTGCGCTGCAAGTAGAAGGCAAGAGCCCGCTTGAAGTCGAGGGTGTGGGGAGCCTGGTCGGCATGGGGCCTCGGGAAGGTGGTCAGGAGCACTCTCTCTTAGTTGAGATGAAAGGCCGACACGACCTTGGGTCCGGAGGACCACCCTGTTCCGATAAAACCTGGTGTAAGGGGCACCAGCCAAGAGCACCTGAAGCTCACTGACTCGGCGAGCCGAGGTCAGCGCCACCAGGAAGGCCACCTTCCAGGACAAGTGCCGGAGCAAACATGTCGCCATCGGCTTGAAGGGTGGACGAGTGAGCTGTGTGAGCACTACATTCAAGTCCCATTCCGCCGGAGGGGCGGCTTGGATAGCAGAAGGAACCGCAATGAAGCAGGAGACTAGCTGCTGCCCTTTGAGAGGTTTTCCCTTGATAGAGAGATGATTAGCCGATATGGCGCTCAAATGAACTCTAACAGAGTTCGACTTCAGCCCTTGCCGCAAGATGTGGAGGTGGTAATGGACAACCCACCGAATCAGGCACGAGAAGGGGGTCGATAGTGTTCCAAGCACCAGACGGAGAAGCATTTTCACTTAAAGGTGTAAGCCCACCTAGTGGAGTCCTTCCTCGAGGCAAGGAGGATTTCCTCGACCTCCTCTGGAAGGATCAGAGAGGCTAGAGAGACCCGATCAGCTGCCAGGCCATGAGGGATAGGGAGTTTAGCTTCGGGTGTAGTACCCAACCCTCCTCCTGCGTTAGCAAGTCCCTGGCAAAGCCCAGGGGAACCAGAGGCTCCGATGACAGCCGGAGCAGGAACCAAGGCTGCAGAGGCCATAAGGGGGCCACGAGAATCAGCGATGCCCTGTCCCGTTGAGCCTTGAACAGAGTCCTCGCAATGAGGGGGAAAGGAGGGAATGCATACAAAAGACTGGAGAACCAGTCCAGAAGAAATGCATCAGGGCCCTCCCTACCCGGGTGCGTTACCAGGCCGCAAAAGCAAGGGAGCTATGAGTTCTGGGGCCTGGCGAAGAGGTCTATTGCTTGAGTGCCCCAGCGTAGGAACAGCCAGCCCGCCACTCTGGGATCCAGCCACCACTCATGGGGGCGAAGGATTCTGCTGAGTCTATCCGCCAAGCCATTCTCCTGACCCGGGAGGTACGTCGCCTTGAGGGACTCCCTCCGTCGGGCAGCGAAAGAGCAGATGAGGACCGCTTCCCTACAGAGGGAGTACGACCCCGTGCCCCCCCCTTGTTGATGTAGAACAACGCTACCCAGTTGTCGGTCTATACCAGAACAGACTTCCCGCTGAGGAGATTCTCGAAGGCCCTCAGGGCCCAACAGACGGCCCAGAGCTCGAGCAGGTTTATCTGCTGCTGAGCCTCCGTGGGTGACCATTGCCCCTGCGTGCAGAGAGACCCACAATAGGCTCCCCACCCTAACAGGGAAGCATCAGTAGTCAGCACCACATCATGCTGTGGGGCCTGAGAGGGCAATCCCCGCAAGAGGTTGCGGGGGTTTTGCCACCAGTTCAGGGACAAGCAGAGGTCGGGAAGAACCCTGATGGGGTCCCTGGGTGTCCGAGGGACTGGCTCCATTGGGTACTGAGACACCACTGAGCTGTCCATATGTGCAGGCAAGAGTGAGGAATCACATGCACGGTCGAGGCCATGTGGCCCAGGAGACATAGCATGGACTGAGCAGTGGCCTGGTGGGCGCTTTGGATGTGAGCTGCCAGAGCTCGGAGGCGGGTGGAGTGATCCACCAGCAAGGCGGCAATGGCCTGCCGAGTATCAAGGAGCACCCCAATGAACTCGAGAGCCTGCACTGGCTGGAGGTGAGACTTTGGATAGTTGACCAAGAACCCCAAGCTCTACAAGAGGAAGACAGTGCGTGACATCGCTTGCCGGGCCTCCTTGATGAGGAACCCGTAACGAGCCAGTTGTTGAGGTAGGGAAAAATTGGCACGCCCTGGTGCCAAAGGTGAGCGGCGACCAAGATGAGGCACTTGGTGAAGGCCAGTGGGGCAGAAGCAAGGCAGAAGGGGAGCACCCTGTACTGGAAGTGCTCTCCCTGTACCCTGAAACGCAGGTACTGCCTGTGTTGGGGGTGTTTCAAGATATGGGCATAAGCATCCTTTAGATCCAAGGAGCATAGCCAGTCGTCCTGCCGGAAGAAGGGCAGCAACATGCAAAGAGATGATATGAATTTCTCCCGCACCAGGAACTAGTTGAGCCTGCAGACGTCGAGGATGGGCCGCAGACCCCCCCCCCCGTCTTCTTCAGGACGAGGAAGAGCCGGGGAATAGAAGCCCGGACCTTAAAGTTGGGGAGGGATGTTCTCAACTGCCCGTTGGGCAAAGAGGGAATGCAGTTCCTGCTGCAGCAGAAGCTGGTGTGCGGGGAGTCCAAAAGGCTCCACTGGGGAGAAAGGAGGTGGAAGCCTGTCGAAATGGAGGTGATAGCCCTCCCGGACGACCTGGAGAACCCAGGTGTCTGAGGTGATAAGCGCACATGACAGGGCGAAGGAGGACAGACGCCCCCCCCCCCCCCACTGGCTGCTGTATCGCCGGAGGGCGAGGGGCCATGCCGCTGGCATCAAAACCCCTGCGTGGGTTGCGGGGGAGCCAGCGTTTGGGCCTTCGGGCCCTTTGGTTTACGGTGCCCCCGGCCGGGCTTCCCCTGCGCCGGAGTGGTTGGAGTGGGGGTAGCTGGGTAGCCACGATACTGGAGGCCTTTTTTGGGGGGAGAAGGGCTTCTTGGTTGGCTGCTTCTTCTGAAGCAGTGTAGAGATTTTGCGGGAGAGACGGGTCCTAGTGACAAACTCCGTCTCGATCTCCGCAGCCTTCTCCTCCATCGGCTTACCAAAAAGTTGTTCACCGAGTCAGGGCACGTTCAGGAGCTTTTCCTGCACCCACTGCTCCAAATCCGAAGATTGGAGCCATGCCTGGCGGTGGGCTCCGATGCCCGTGGCCGCCACCCGAGACGATGTCTCGAAGCCATCATAGAAGGTTCGAGAGATGTACTTGGAGCAGTTGGCCACTGATTTTAACAGGGAGCAGAATCTGTCGAGGGGCTCCCCTCGAGGCTCAAGAAGAACTTCGCACCCCCCCCCCCCAAGTTCCTTTGCCAAGTCACGCAGGAACATACCAATGTACAATTGATGTCTGGATGCCACAACAGAGCATGGAACCTGGATAGGCATTGCAGCCCAGGGCATCAAGGGCTCTCGATTCTCGGCCCAGTGGTACCGATGACTGGGATTTCGGGCTCTTCTGCTTCCTCATGGCCGATTCCACCACCATCGAGGTGTGTGGGAGTTGGGTCTTTCGGAAGCCAGGCCTGCGCTGCACCTTGTACACTGTGTCAAGGCGCTTGCTCATAATGGGGACCGAGGCTGGGGCCTCCCACATTCGGAGCAACAGCCGAGACAGAATCAGTGGTACAGAAACAGTGAGGGATTCCCTGGGTGGGGACTGCTACTGAAGAATATCTAGCTCTTCAGCACGAGGGTCCTCCTTGGCCTGGGTGACCAGGCTGAGCGCCTGAGCCATGTCCCGGATAAATACCAAGAAGGTGGTCTCTTCGGGTGGTGAGCACCACTGGAATGCAGGCGGCGAGGGGTCCGACGGAAGATCCCAGTGGGTCCCCAACAGACACCCAGTCCGAAAAGTCGGTCGAGTGATCCGAGCCAGGCGGGTCACCCTGTCCGATGGCAGGCGGCTTGGAGCTGGAGGCCCTGAATGATCTCGCCTCCAAGGAACGGGAGAGTGAGAGAGACCGACAGAGGATCCTCACGTGGCCCGCGGCTCTCAGGGGTTTCCTGGACGGATTTGGTTGTCCCACGCGAGGGACCCACGGTCTCTGGGGGCAAGTCAGCGAAGCTGGCCATGAGCACCTGCTGTGAAGCAATGAACGCAGAAACGCTGCATTCGAGCGCCAGCATACGGGACTCCCACGCGGGTGTGGGGCCCTGGGACGCCGATACCGGGGTCACAGGATCGGGCGTCGAGGAGACAACGATGTCCTCACTGGGACGACCCTCTGGAAACTGGGCGCCTTCGCCAGAGGCCTTCGTTTCCCTGCGAGGTACCTTGCGGTACTGCTCCATGTCCGACTCTCGGGAACGCTGAAGGGGACTAAGCGAATGGGCGCGGGAGCACGCACGCTTGTCATGAGTCCCAGCCAGCGACTTTGAGGTCGCTCCACCTTGGGGGACCCCTGGTCAGAGTGCTGCCGAGAACACGGGGCCGCAGGGGGAGAACCCGCTGGAGGAGAGACGACCGAGGGCACCACCGGGAACTCTAAGGCGATCTTCCGGAAAATGTCTTCGGACTTCTGCTTACGACTGAGAAGGGCCTTAGAGGACATTTTCTTAGAGAGCAAACAGAGCTCTGGGTCATGGTCGGCTCCCAGGCACCGTGCACAACAGTCATGAGTGTCCATAAGCAACATGTTCCTAGAGCATCTATCGCATTTTTTAAATCCGGTGGCCATGGGGCAAAAATGGCCCTGCGAGGTCCAAGACCCTCGCGGCCAGCGGTTGGAGATAAAAAAGGGTGAGAAGCCCAAACAAAAAGTTTAGGAAAAAATGTGTATCCCCGAGAGCTCCGAAGTAGAGCAGGGGAAAGGACGGAAAGAGGACAGGTGCAACCGTAAAAAAGAGAGCCTGTTAAGGCAAGGAAAACTAAACATTTTCCAAGGGACGAGGACGTGGTCCGAAGGGCTCCGCAGAAAAAGGGAGACTGAGCAAGATGGCACCCTTGGGCGGGAAGAGGACCACGCATGCGTGGTAGCAATCCCAAAGGCTTTCTTTGAAAGCTGGGGTATTGCTCCGCGTGGGTTCTGTCGGTGCTGATGTCACCCATAAGTGAGGACTGACTTCCTGCTTGTTCCTGGATAACTATGAGGTTCCCAATAGGCAGTGAGATTCCAAGCTGCTTATCCAAGGAGTAAGCAGTGGATTTCCCCAATCCACTTTAATAACGGTTTATGGACTTTTCCACCAACTAGCCCAAACCTCTTAAATCCAGCTACACTAACAGCTTTTACTACATCCTCCAGCACCGAATTCTAGAGTTTGATTACACATTGAGTGAAAAAATATTTTCTCAGATTAGTTTTAAAGGTACTATATTGTAGCTTCATTGAGCATCCCCTAGTCTTCCTACTTTTTGAAGGAGTAAACCACCCACCTATGCTTACCTGTTCCACTCCTCTCATTTTAAAGATCTCTATCATCTCTCCCCTCAGCTATCTCTTTACCAAACTGAAGTGTCTTAACCTTTTAAGCCTTTCGTCATGCGAGTACACTTCCATTCCCCTTCTCTGTATCTTTTCTAATTCCGCTATATCCTTTTTAAAATATGGCAACCAGAATTGAATACAATATTCAAGGTGCAGTTGCACCATGGAGTTATACATTGGCACTAGATCATTCCTGGCTTTATTCTTCATTGCTTTCCTTCTGATTCCTAGCATTCTATTTGCTTTCTTGGCCGCCCCTGAACCCCGGGCAGAGGGTTTCAATGTATTATCCATGATGATGCCCAATTCCTTTCTAATGTGGAACCTTACATTGTGTAATCATAGTTTGGGTTGTTCTTCCCTAAATGCATAATTATGTACTTCTCCACATTAAATGCACTTTGGCATTTGAGCACCCAGTTGCACAACTTCTCAAGGTCCTCTTGCAACTTTTAACAATCCTCTTGTGTCATCTGCAAATTTGATCACCTTACTCACTGTTACCATTTCCAGGTCATTTATGAATATGTTAAAAAGCAGCAGGCCCTACACAGATTCCTAGGGTATTCCACTATTAACCTTTCTCCACTGAGAAATTTTTCTCTTTTTACTAGTTCCCAATTCACAATAGCATACCGTCACCTAGCCCTTAATTTTTTAATTTTCCCAAGTTTCTCATAAAGAGACATTGTAAAAGGCTTTCTGAAAATTCAGATATATTATGTCAACCGGCTCACCTTTCTCTACCTGTTTATTCACACCTTCAAAAAAATAAAGCAGATTAGTGACAAGAAGTTCCTTGGCTAAATCCAGGTTGACTTTGTCCTATTAAACCATTTTGTTCTTTATAATGGTTTCTACCATTTTGCCCATTACTGATGTCAGTCTTACATGTTTGTAATGCCCCGGATCACTCCTGGAACTCTTTAAAAATTGGTGTTATGCTTGCCACTCTCCAACTTTTAGGTACTACAGATGATTTTAATGATAGTTTACAGATTACTAATAGTAGGTCTACAATTTCATTTTTTAGTTTTTTCTGCACCCTGGGATGTATGCCATTTGGTCCAGGTGATTTGCTACTTTTTAGTTTATCATATAGCTGTATTACATCTTCCTGGTTTATTGAGATTTGTTTCAGTTCCTCCAATACATTACCTTTTGGTATTTATACCATTTCTGGCATGGATAATTTCCCTAGGTCTTCATCTCTAAAGAGCACAACAAAGAATTCATTCAGTCTCCCTGCTTTGACCTTATCCCTTAGTGCCCCCTCTTACCCCCTATCATCTAGTGGGTCAACTGACACGGTCTGATTTTCTTTTTTTTTTTTGGTTACGAACGTACTTGAAAAAAGTTTTTACAATTAGTTTTTCCTTTTAAGACAAGCTTGTTTTCAAATTCTCTTTGGCTGCCTTATCAATGTCTTACATCTAACTTGCCAGTGCTTGTGTTTCCCGTTTTCGTCATTTGGCTCCTTTTCCATTTTCTGAAAGAAGCATTTTTGGCTGTAATAAAAACAAAGGTAAAGAGAAAATAGAGGGGAAATCCTCTGTAATCAAATACTGGTCCACAGAAGGGCAGAAGAAAACAGTCATACCAGTAATTGTTGTAAATAAACAACTTTATTAAGTTTCAGCTGTTAGGCCTGCATCAGGGGTCTGAGCCTAACAGCCGAAACTTCGCCCTCTGAATAAAGTTGTTTGTTTACAGCAATTACTGGTATGGATGTGTTTTCCTCCACCCTTCTGTGGACTTTTGTAACAAAAACACATACAAGAAAGATTCTTGCAAAAAGATTAGGCAATCCCTCCATTTATTAAATCAAACGTCATCATGTTATGATTACCATTGCCAAGTGGCCCTACATCATTATCTCTCACACCAGATTTGGCACGCCACAAAGGACTAGGTCTAAAATAGTTTCCCTCACGTCTGTTCCTGAACCAGCTGCTCCATGAAGCAGTCATTTATTTAATCTAGAGACTATCTCCCTAGCACATTTTGATGTGACACTGATCCATTGGATACCAGGGTAATTGAAATCAGCCATTATTACGATCTTGTATTTTTTGTTAGCTTCTCTAATTTCTTTTAGCATTTCGCCATCCATTCTGGTCAGGCAGATGGTAGTACACCCCCACCTACTGCCATTCCCTTCCCCTTTTGACATGGAATTTCTATCCAGAGATTCTACACTATATTTTGTTTGCTGCAAAAGACTTTAATCCTGTTTGACTCAATACGCTAACATTAACGCAACACCTTCACCTGTCTTATCATTGCAATATAATTTCGATCCAAGTATTAGTGTCTCTCATTGGTTGTCCTCCTCCCATCTGGTCTCTGAGATACCAATTATATTTAACCTTTCATTCAGATTTATATATTCTAACTCTTCCATCTTTTTTTTAATTCCAGCATTTGCATACAGGCATTGAAAAGTTTGTATTGCATGCATATTAATAATCTGGTTATCAGTTGACAACGATAATTTGTAATCTTTCAACTCTGTCTGCTCTTTACTTAAAGGCATCTCGGTTACTTTTACTTTGTTATGGTTAACTTATCTGACATACCACAAAATGGAATACAAACTATGAGGTTTACAATACAATAAAATTTGTGAAAGGAACTCCATTTTGACAAGAACAAGAGAAAGGGAGAATTAACAGCATAGTGTGTCAAAGGAAGGGGAGGGTGGGTAGGTGAACAGTACAGGCGGACGACGGGAAGGGATATAGCTTCAAATGAGCACACAGCACCAGAAGAACTCCTCAGGATGATGCTGATTTCAGATTGAAAGCAGCCTCAAAAAGAAATGTTTTTAGGGCCTTCTTGAAGTTTAAGGTTATATTCAGTACTTTTATTGAGACTTCTCTATCTGGATGCCTTAACTTCCCTGTTTGGCTAGTATCCTTCAAAGATACATTATTCCGAAGTGAAACTGGAGTGTACAGTGCTAGCTGGAAAGGTGGTTAACATTTTTTCTTTGTATTGTCATTGGCTTTAGTGCCAAGTTGAATTCAACAGCAGAGGAAATGATGAGTGGGATTTCCAACAGACAACTCTGTTGCTGTATGGACAGCTATGAATTAGTTCAAGAACAGTGGGCCTTGGGGTCTTACTTTAGTTCAGAATTTGAAAGGAATGTGGACATGGTGCTTTCAACACCCCCTCATCACATGATGAAAAAATTTTAGGTATGTGGTATAGTCTGTTTATAGAGAGGATTCATTTTGAATGGAATCCAGGTACAGCAAGTAATCCAGCAGCAGCTGGAGATCTTAGAATGTGGGGGGAGGGACATGGTAGCAAACATCCTCACTGAGATTAAACGCAAAGTAAAATTAGACAGACTTTAATCCTAAAGAAAGTCTCTCCAAGGAGAAGTTAGGCCTGTAAAATTGAGATGGTATTGCGCTGGAATGTTAATGTTGAAATTTTGGCAAATCATTGCAGTATCTCTAAGTAAAAGTGCTGAGCATCTGCTGCAGAAACAAATAAGGACATTCTGGAAGAGGCCACGAAGCAGTCAAAGATGGGTCATCCGGTTCAGACAGGATTGATGCTGAATTTGAGAGCCTGAGGAACCATCTGGTATATCTGTCTTATAGAAGAATAGATTCTGTGCTGAATCAATTTGCTGATGGTGCAGATGGACGAAAGCGCTTGCAGAAGTGGGAACATGCCATGGAGATAGTCAACTGTGCAAATCTGCACTTAAACAGCACACTTTGAAAGCCTCAGAGCATACAAGGATGCAACCATCTTACATTTTCGAAGGAGTCATCAAGGATGAAGTTACTCACCTGTAACAGGTGTTCGGGGAGAGCAGGAATCAGTCCTCACATATAGGTGACATCGGCACAGACGGAGCCCTCACGGAAGCATCTCCCCAGCTTTCAAAGAAAGTCTTTTGGAGATGCCACCATGCATGCGTAGTCCCCTTCCTGCCCAAGGGTGCCCATCTTGCCTCAGACAGGCAACATAGCTAAAGACGGCAAAAACGATAGAAAAGCAACCCCTTGGGGAGGAGGGAGGGTTGTGACTCCCATTCCAGGTAGTAGTGAGCTGCGAAGATATGGACTAAAGATCAAGTGGCAGCCCGGCAGATTTCCGTCACAGGCACAGAATGCAGATTTGCCATGAAGGTAGCCATGGCCCTGATGTGGTGCGCCATGACCTGGTGGTCCAGTGAGATCCTAGCAAGCTCACAGGCGTGGGCAATGCAGTCCGCCTCCCAAGTGGACAGAGTTTGCTTAGTCACTGGAAGCCCCAGTTCACTGGGGTCATAGACGACGAAAAGCTGAGGTACTTTGCGGTGGGGCCTTGAGTCTGCTGCAGATAGAACAGGGTCCTCTTTCAATCCAGAGTATGGAGAATGGTCTCCACCTTGCCGGCGTGAGGCCTCAGGAAGAAGGTGGGGAGCGCCAACTCCTGATTGAGGTGGAAAGGGGACACTACCTTTGGCAGAAACTTGGGGTGTGTGAGGAGCACCACCCTGTTCTTGTAGAACCTTGGGTAGGAAGGCTTTGCCATCACCGCCTGGAGCTTGCAGACCCTGCGAGCTGACTAAGTGCCACGGGAAGGACAACCTTCCAAGGGAGGTACTGCAAATGTCAAATAGCCAAGGGCTCAAATGGCGACAATGATCTGTGAGAGCACCATGTTGAGATTCCACTCCACCAGAGGTGGGCGGACAGGCTTAGACAACATGAGGCCATGCAGAAGATTCAAAGAGTTGAGCCGACAGGGGGAGTGGTGGTACACCACAATAGTGCTTAGGTGTGCCCTGACTGAGTTGGACTTCAGTCCCACCTGGGAGAGGTGGAGTAGTTACTGGAGAACCAGCTGCACCAAGCAGGAGAATGGATTTTCCCATCTCTCGGTGCACCACACTGAAAAACACCGCCACTTAAAGGCATATGCCCTTCTCGATGAAGCCTTGCGGGAAGCAAGAATGATCTCCTCCATGTCTTGTGGGAGGTTGAAAGGAGCAAGAGCTACCCTTACAGCAGCCAAATCATGAGTGATAGGGACCCCAGGTTGGGGTGCAGGAGAGAGCCCTCCTCATGTGAGAGAAGTCCTGGGGCATGGCCCAAGAGGATCAGAAACACCGCCGACAGGCGGAGAAGTAGCAGGAACCAAGGTTGCCTGGGCCACCTGGGGGGCTACCAGTATCAGTGACGATCCTTCACTCTGGACCGTGAAGAGGGTCTTGACAACCAGCAGTGTTGGTGGGAAAGCACAGAGAAGGCCTTCCGTCTACGGAATGTGGATCGCATCCACCGTCACCCAGGACAGATGCGGCTGGCGGAAGCAGAAGTTGGGCAACTGCATGTTGTCTGGGTTGGTGAACCAGACTGAGACGCGCAGCCACTTGAAGGTGTAAGCACGTCTCGCCAAGTCCTTCCTTGATGCGAGGAGGACCTCCTCAAGCTCCTCCAGGAGGTCTATCTGAGCTAGGGAGACCTGTTCAGCCGCCAAGTTGTGAGGGACAACACGGCCAGGTTTGGGTGTAGCACCTGTCCCTTCTTCTGCGTTAGTAGGCCCGGGGCACAGCCCAGGGGAACTGGAGGCTCAGATGCGAGCCGGAGCAAGAGCGGGAACCACAGCTACTGAGGCTACGAGGGAGCGATGAGTATCATCGACGTTCATTCCCGTTGAGCTTTGTGGAGGGTCCTTGCAATGAGAGGAGTGGGAGGGAATGAATAAAGAAGCCCGGAGGTCCAGCTCAAAAGGAACGCATCCCACGCCTCCCTGTTCGGATGCAGAACCGGGCTGCAGAAGCGAGGGAGCTGTGTGTTTGTCGGGCTGGTGAACAGGTCCACGGTCGGGTTCCCCCACCGATGGAACAGCAATTTGGTTACCTCCAGGTCCAGCCGCCATTCGTGAGGGTGGAGGATCCTGCTGCGTCTGTCCGATAGGACATTCTCGTAGCCCGGGAGGTAGACCTCTCGCAGGGTCATCCCGTGACAGAAAGCGAAGGAACAGAGGACCGCCTCTCAGCAGAGGAGGCGTGATCCTGTGACCCGTCCTTGTTGATGTAGAACATCGCCACCCGATTGTCGGTCTGCACGAGCATCGACTTCCCTTCCGAAGGCCCTCAGGGCCCACCAGACCGCCCGAAGCTCGAGTAAATTTATCTGTTGTTGAGCCTCTTCGGGTGACCATCGCCCCTGCATGCACAAGTGCACCGCAGTGAGCTCCCCACCACAGCAGAGAGGCGTCTGTCATCAGCACTATTTCGTGCTGTGGAGTCTGGAAAGGCAGCCCCCGGAGAAGATTGCAGGGATCCCGTCACCAGTCTAAGGACCTGTAAAGGATGGGGGAGACCCGAATGGGGTCTCTGAGGTGACCGGAGGCCGGGGTCCACTGAGTGCTGAGGCACCACTGGGCCGTTTGCATGTACATGCGGGCATGTGGAACCACATGGACGGTGGAGGCCGTGTGCCCTAGGAGGCGCAGCATAGTCCGTGCCGTGACCCGAGTGGTGCTCTGAACCTGGGCTGCCAAGGCTCAGAGGCGAGCCTCCCGGTCCGCCAGCAGAAAGGTGATCGCCCGCTGGGTATTGAGGCATGCGCGATAAACTCCAAGGTTTGTGCCAGTTTGTGGTGGGACTTGGGGTAGTTGACCAAGAAACCCAGTTGCTTGAGGAGGATCGTGCATGATGCCGCCAGGTGGGTTTCTCCGGCCGAGGATCCCCTGACGAGCCAGTCGTTGAGGTAAGGGAAGACCAGAACTCCCTGCCTTCGGAGGAAGGCGGCAGCCGCAGAGAGGCATTTTGTGAAGACCCGCAGAGCAGATGCGAGTCCGAAGGGGAGCAATCTGCATTGGTAATGCTCCCCTTACACCCTGAAGCACAGGAACTACCTGTGCTGGGGGTGGATCAAAATGTGGGCGTAAGCATCCCTGAGATCCACCATAGCCAGTCGGCCTGCTGGAGGAAGGAGCAGCAGGACATCAAGTGATAACATCTTGAATTTTTCCCACACCAGAAACTTGTTTAGTTTTCAGAGGTCAAGGATGGGCCATAGGCCCCCTAACTTCTTGGGAACGAGGAAGTATCAGGAATAGAAGCCCCGACCTCGGAGGTGTGACAGTACTCTCTAGACCGCTCGCTGAGCGAGGAGGTTGTCTAACTCCTCCCGGAGGAAGGTCTGGTGCGCGAGGAGTCGAGAAGGCTCCGCCGGGGAGAAGGGATGGGGAAGCCTGTCCAGGCGGAGACGGTAGCCGTCTCGGACTATTCGGAGAACCCAAGTGTCTGACATGATAGACTCCCATTGAGGGGCGAAGGACGACAGGCGTCCCCCCACTGGCCACAGTGCCGCCAGAGGGCGAAAGGCTATGCTGCTGGCGTCAAAACCCATGAACGGGCTGAGGAAGTGCTGGTGTGGGGGCCTTAGGTCTTTTCAGCTTGCGATGACCATGGGGTCCAGACTTTCCTTGCATCACGGTGGTCGGCGCAGGAGTGGGTGGGTACGGTGGGTAGCCCCAGTAAGGCAGACTCTTCCGTGGAAAGAACAGCTTCTTGGCATGCTGTTTCTTTCGGGGAAGAGAGGAGGTCTTCGCGAGAGGCAGGTTCGGGTGATGAACTCAGTTTCTGTTTCGGCAGCCTTATCTTATTTATTTATTTATTTATTTAACAATTCTTATATACCGCACTATTTGCAATCAGCGCGGTTTACATGTAACAAAAAACATCCGACAAAATGCATATGTCTGGTCATTACATTGAACAGGGAGTGGGATTTAGAGAACAAGTATCAACTATCAACAAAGGTGAACTATCTTCCATCGGTTTGACGAAGAGCTGATCACCAAGGCAGGGTACATCTAGGAGCTTCTCCTGGACCCATTGCTCCAAGTCCAAAGACTGGAGCCATGCGTGGCGTCGGGCCCCAATGCCAGCGGCCGCCACTCGAGCAGAGGACTCAAATCCATCGTAGGTGGCGCGGGAGAGGTATTTTGAGCACTCTGCGACAGATTTTATAAGGGTCTGGAACCTGCTAAGGGGTTTGCCCGCTAGGCCCATGGAGAAACCCCCGAGTTCCTTAGCGAGGAAATAAAATAAAAAGACGACACTTTTTCTGGGGGGAACTGAACAGACGTCCATGGAAAAAAGGAGACTGAGACAAGATGGCACCCTTGGGCGGGAAGGAGATCATGCATGCGTGGTGGATTTCCCTAAGGCTTTCTTTGAAAGCTGGGGAGATGCTCTCCAAGGACTCAGTCGACACAGACGTTACCCATATGTGATGACTGACTTCCTGCTTGTTCCTGGAAAATCAGACCTATGCAAACATTCTGAATGACTGCACTTTTGACCTGCCAACATCCAAGGAGCTTTTTGACACTGGAACTAATTTCCAGCACTGCTCCTTTGGAACTGGACTTTGAAGCCACTGAACAGGGAGATGGAAGAATGTTCTGAAGAGGAGGATCTGTTGAAATGAGCAGTTAGCTAATCTCTGTGCACAGAATTCCTTTTTTATTTTTGATGGGGCAAAACCACTCTTTTCTACCTCATGACAACTTTGGAGCTTACAAGCAAGCTTGCTTGGGATACTGAAGTTCTGGATGTTTCCACTGCACTGCAGGCAGAAGAGAGCCCCTGACTGGCTGGAACATGCTCAAAAGAACAAAAACCAAAAAAATTGTTTCTTCTTTTGGAAAGTGACAAAACACATCAGAAAATACATCGTGGTTAAACTTCTCTACAATAATCAGTGAAGTTTTCACATCCATTTGGCAGAGCAGAAAAAAACAAAACTGAGATACTGAGAAGATCACAGAGTGGGAAGGGTCATGCATGCTCAGAACTTGACACTTAGGCCTCAAAGCAGAAACCCTGCACTGGAGCCCAGTGCTAAAGCTCTAGCGCAGGGTTCCTTTTGGTCATCCATGCTATAAGTAAACAGCATGCAAATAAACTGTGTGCAAAAAGTTTGCATTACACAATATACAGTCTGCATTCTACAAACAGAAACTGTGTGTAATCCTATCCATTCTCTGCCTCTTAATTCTACATTTTACCAAGCCTCCACAGGCATTCTTGAGTTCCTTTCGTCTCAGTCATTACACATTCATGCAATTTAGCTTCCAATGCATATTATTGAAGTCATTAGCCAGCCACTTACATCTTTGCTGTTTCTTCCCAGGCTAAACTTGAGACGCAATGACCTGCGTACCATCTCTTTCCGGCTAATCTTGGGAGAGAAGCAACTCATTTTCCCCGACTCCATTCTGGAAAGCAGAAAGAATGTTAAAAAACAAGTCGCTCATTTTTTCCCCATTTTGTATTGTCCTACCGCTGTGAATTGTTACCATTTTGCCTATTGCAAGTCATTTGCTTATCCGGGTACCTCACAAATTAGCCACAATTGCACAATTCTACAGAAAGCAAGCAGCAATACGATTCACAATTAAAAATGTTATTGCTATTTTAAACTATTAAGCAGAGCTCCTGGAAAGCAGTGTCACAAACTGCATTTAATTGGTATATGTAGGTTTAATTTTAGAGATTAAATCTTACACAATGCATAAACCTAAACAGATCCCAGTTCAAACAACAATTTATGCTGTTCAAACAATGATTCCCAGTGGCTCTGGGGAATAAAATCTCTCTTTACTATAAAATGAGTTACTAGAAAGGACATTAACAGTCAAGACTGATGAAATACCTTGTCTCATGGGAAGTATGACCAAGTGGTATTCCTCTTCAATCCCTTTGTGTGTACACACATGCGCATACTTGTCTGTATGTGTGTCTTGTGTATGCATTACTGTTTTGTATGTTTCTGCTGTGTAAATCTTTGAGAATTGGTAGGGTGGGTGTGTTTGTATGTCCTGCTAGACCAGTCCAGACAAGTGTGTTGTTCCCCCCCAACCAGCAGATGTGGAGACAGAAAATATTTCAGAGGCATCTTACGACCTCATCCTGACATAATAGCCAGTACAGCTAGAGGTATACTTCAGTATTCATACCCAAACACATGATTAAGCATCCCTGACCACACATAACCTCAGTGAGGATAACAAGATTGAACAGAACAAGAACCCTAATTATATACAGGATCATCTTCAGATAGGCGGCTTGTCACAAAGGTATGAGCCCGCAGGGCTAACCATAGAGAATACCTCAGACCACAACAGGTTCTAGGTGCAGGTCCTGAACTGGTCTAGCAGGACTCAAGGAAAGGACATTATCCGGTAAGTAAAATTTCACCTTCCATATTATTCTGCTAGACCAGTCATATTCTGACTCACGCCTTACGCTTTGATCACGTCACTCCCCTCCTAATACACCTGCACCGGCTTCCTAATGTCTTTTGTATTCAGTTCAAATTTCTCATCTTTGTGCATAGGGCAATCCACTCTGGTATTCCCCTTTACCTCGCTGACCAGGTTCATCTCCACACCCCTCACCGTTCCCTCCGCTCTATCTACATTAACCGCATGTTCCTTCCCTCCCCCTCCCAAGCCCACCTGGAATCCACTCGGTCTTCAGCTTTCTTTTTCCTTGGCCCCAGACTCTGGAACTCACTCCCCCGTTCACTCCATCTAGAAACCTCCTATAAGTCTTTTAAAGCCAAACTAAAAACTCATCATTTCTACTCCGCCTTCAATCTCCCCTTCCCTTCCTCACCCCTCTCCCCGTTAATGTTCTAGCTTTCCTATCCCTTCCCCCCTCCTCTTCTCCCCTGTTCTTCTTCCCAGTCGCAATGCTCAGTGTTTACTCTTTCCCTCTTTCCCTTCCATGGTATGTACTTTTGCCTCTTTATCTCCTCTGATTCTTTTCTTTTCTGTCCTTTAAAAAAGATTTTTTGACGTTCCTTTTCTTTTTCGCAGCCTTTTTACATTTTTTTGTATGTAAACCGCCCAGATGCTAATCATTTATGGGCGGTATATAAAGTTTTAATAAACAAACGCTCCCCAGCGTCCAGTAGAAAAGCTTTTGGGAGCATCCCCCAGCGCCTGCGTGCTGCCTTACCGCCTTTCCAACTCTCCTTCGTCAGTTGAGTTTATAGCTGAGAGAGAGAGAGAGCGCTCATAGGGAAGGTGGGCGGGTTGTGAAGACTTAATTCCTGCTGTTCCCGGAGATCACCTGTTACAGGTGAGTAACTACACTATCTCCAGGAACAAGCAGGAATGTAGTCTTCACATATGTGGACTCCCCAGCTGAGAGATGCCAGGTGGATGACCCTAACAAGTTGCAAACCTCTGGTGAGATGGGTCATTCTTCCTCCCATGGATCTCTGGCATCAAAAATCTGGGACGGTGGGTAGGAGTTGTATTAAGTCTGAAAGAGATGCTGTAGAACAGCCTGTCCAAATGAGGCATCCTGATGGGAGTCCTTGTCTAAACAATAATGGGCTGTAAAGGTGTGTACTGAAGCCCAGGTGGCTGCTCTACAGATGTCGTCAATGGACACAGAACCAAGATTAGCCATAGAGGTTGCCATTGCTCTCACATTGTGAGCTGTGACGTGGCCTTCGAGAGAAAGTCCCTTACTCTCATATGCAAAGGATATGCAATTTGCAATCCATCTAGAGAGAGTTCTTTTGGAAACTGGAAGTCCCAAATGACTAGAATCAAAAGCAACGAAAAGCTGAGAAGATTTTCTATGTTGCTTAGTTGTTTGAAGGTAAAAAGTCAAGGCTCTTTTACAATCCAAGGTATGAAGGTTCCTTTCTGCATTAGAGGCACGAGGCCTAGGAAAGAATACAGGAAGGTAAACCGCTTGGTTTAAACGAGAAGGTGAAACCACCTTTGGCATGAAGTGAGGATGAGCCCTACCTTATCATGGTGAAATCTTGTACAAGGAGGATCAGCCACTAAGGCCAGCAACTCACTGATGCGTCTTACAGAAGTGAGAGCAACTAGGAAGATGACTTTCCAGGAAAGAAACTTCAGGTCCATAGTGGCTAAGTGCTCAAAGGGCGGTTTCATAAGCTGCCCGAGAAGAAGATTAAGATCCCATGCCACCGGCGGTGGCTTAATGGGAGGTTTTGTTAAGAGTAGACCTCTCATAAATCTTGCTATGAGTAGAGGAGAGGAGATAGGTTGTCCATCTAATGGTCTGCGAGAAGCAGCAATGGCACTAAGATGAACCCTTATTGAATTGGTTTTAAGACCAGAATTTGACAAGTGGAGGAGATACTCCAGTAGCGATTCCACAGGCACCGAAAAGGGGGTAAGTCCCCTTTGAGAACACAATACAGAGAATCTTTTCCACTTAAAGGTGTAGGAGCGCCTTGTGGAAGGTTTTCTGGAGGCCACCAGGATATCCTTTACCTGTTGAGAAAGGTCGATATCTGGAAGCTCTACGCCCTCAACAACCAGGCCCCGAGATGCAGGGACTGGGGATTCGGGTGCAATAACATCCCATCCTCCTGGGACAGATCTGGAGCATGTCCCAACTCAAGTGGCGTGGCTTGAGAGAGACGTAGAAACAGAGGATACCATGTATGCCGTGGCCAACGTGGAGCTATGAGTATCATACGTCCTCTGTCTCTCTGAAGCTTGAACAGTGTTTTGGGAATGAAGGGAATGGGTGGGAAGGCATAGAGGAAGTCTTGACTTTTTATTTTGTTGTATACCTCTGAACATACTATGAGGTGCAATCAAAAAGTATCAAGACTTGTACAATAACGCAAGTGGTATAACACTGATAGTTATTGCACTCTGTCTCCTTCAAAGTAGTCCCCTTCCGATAAAACACACTTCCTCCAGTGTTCATGACACTGCTGGAAACAATTTTGAAATGCCTCTTTCATTATGCTATGAAGTTGCTGTGTTGAATTTTGCTTAATGGTCTCCAAGTCATCAAAATTGCCTTCCTTTCATGGTAATTTCAGTTTTGGAAAAAAGAAAAAAAGTCACAGGGTGCGAGGTCAGGTGAGTATGGAGGCTGATGGTTAAATTGCAACCTGTAACACAGAGACATCCTATACATCAAGAGATATCCCTGCATAATACATTCTCTGCCTTGGTTAATGAGGATGCCCAATCCAAAGAAACTGAACGGCCCTTAGATGAGTCAGTCCATGCCCAATTTCCTGCTAAAGCACAAAATATGAAGAAAAACTCAAACAGAAAACTACTACTATTTGGAGATTCCATCATCAGAGACACCAATTTGGGAACACAGTTCAAAGGAGAGAAGATAGTCAAATGCCTCCCAGGCTCCTCAGCTGGCAGGAATAGAAACCAAATTATTGATGTACTTAGAGCGGAAAGCAAACACTCCAAACTTGATGTTGTCATCCACTTGGGTACGAATGACCTGGCTAGAAATAGTGCCTCTACAGTCCAAAAGGACTTCCAACCTCAAGGAGAAAAACTCAAGCCCATTGTTAACACTGTTGCATTCTCAAGAGTTCTACCTGTTCTAGGTAAGGGGGCAAAAAGGCTAAATCACATTAACAGCTTTAATACATGGCTCCAGACCTGGTGCAAATGAGGATTCAGATTTATTGGCGACTAGGAAAACACATGGACCAACAAGAGACTATACTGTGCTGACGGACTACACCTCTCTATCGCAGGGAAAAGAATCCTACGTGAAAAATTCAAGCAGTATGTCGATTTGCATTTAAACTAGAAGGGGGTGACGGATGGGGAAGGTCAAGTTCTGGACGTCACCCCTTGCAAAAGGAGAACAGAAACAACCACACTTTTAAACCACACATCAAAAGCAACTGGGAAGAAGTGGGTAGTACAAAATCAATGCAAAATACACACAAGCCAGTTAAATGCTGGAAAGCAATGAGCACAATTGCTCGAAGCTTAGCCAACAAAGTTCCGGACCTGGAAGCCCTAAAGGTGGAAAAGGACTTGGACATTGTGGCCATTACAGAAACATGGTTTAATGAATCGCATGATTGGGATATAGCCATACCTGGCTATAATCTATACAGAAGAGACAGAGAAAATGGAAAAGGAGGAGGAGCAGCCTTGTATGTCAAAAACAATATTAAAGCTACTGAAATGCAGGGGGCATGGGGAAAAGAAGAAGCGCTCTGTATCATGTTGGAAAGAGAAGATGGCACTATCATCCATACTGCTGTAGTCTACAGACCTCTGACTCAAACTGAAGAGATAGATAACGAATTGATTATAGATATTGCTAAGATAGCAACAAAGGGGGAAACGATCATATTGGGTGACTTTAATCTACCCAATGTGGATTGGATTACTCCTTCTGCAAATCTGGAAAGAAGCAAAAATCCAAGATACGTTACTTAGACAAATGGTGATGGAACCAACCAGGGAAAGCTCAACGCTGGATTTGGTGTTCACCAACGGTGATAGCGTGTCGAATGTCTGGGTGAGTGCCCCTGTGAGCAACAGTGATCATCACACGGTGTGGTTTAAGATAAAAGTCAAGGTGCAGTCCAATCATAGCAAGCTCAAAGTCCTAAACTTCAAAAACACTGACTTCAATAAATTGGCCAAGTACCTAAAGGAGGAGCTGACAGGGTGGAAGGGGATAAGGGAAGTGGAATTGCAATGGGATAAACTAAAAGGGGCAATAGAAGGGGCAACAGATAAATATGTAAGAAAAGTAAATAAAAACAAGAGGAGAAGAAAACCTATTTGGTTTTCCAAAGAAGTGGCTGCTCAAATAAGTGCAAAGAAACCACAGCTTTCGCAAAATTCAAAAGCTTGCCAACAGAGGAACACAGAAATGAATACAAGATCAAACTCAAGGAGACAAAAAGAGAAATAAGGATAGCAAAATCACAGGCAGAGGAAAAGATGGCTAAAGATGTTAAGTGCGGTGACAAAACTTTCTTCAGGTATATTCGGGAAAGGAAGAAGATCAGAGGTGGAATACTTCTGCTCTGTTTTTACTAAAGGAAATCCTGGAGAAGGACCACCTGTGACTCCCAAATATAAAAATGGAAATGAAGTAGATACCACACCATTCACAGAAAATGAATTGTTAGAACAACTTGCAAAACTGAAAGTGGACAAGGCCATAGGACCGGATGGGATACGTCCCAGGATACTGAAAGAGCTCAGAGAGGTTCTTGCAGGGCCGTTAAAGGATGTTTTCAACAGATCCTTGGAAACAGAGGTTCCTCAGGACTGGAGAATTGCTGATGTCGTACCTCTACACAAAAGTGGTGACAGGGAAGAAGTGACAAACTACAGGCCCATGAGCCTTAACTCAATGGCAGGAAAAGTAATGGAGGCGCTCCTGAAAGAGCGAATAGTGAACTTTCTCAAAACCAGCGGGTTACAAGATCCAAGGCCCACATACAAGATAATGCCCACATACTTGTACCTGTACATAGTTTATTCTGTTCTGTATTTTGCATTCACTGTTTGGCTTATACTATGTTCATTGATATAAGACGTTCCATGTAAAACAAACCCTGCTTTGTTGATTGTTGTTTACTGTAAACCGCATCTGATTTCTGGAAGATGCGGTATATAAATGAGTGTTAAATAAATAAATAAGGCAACATGATTTTACCAAAGGACGATCTTGCCAAACAAATATGATTGAGTTCTTCGACTGGGTGACCAGAGAACTGGATCAAGGACATGCGATGGATGTCATCTACCTGGATTTCAGCAAAGCCTTTGATACTGTCCCTCATAGAAGGCTTATCAATAAACTCAGTAGTTTGGGGATGGGTCCCAAGCTGGTAAACTGGATCAGAAATTAGTTGACTGACAGACGACAGAAGGTGATGGTAAATGGAGCTCACTCGGATGAAAGGAAGGTGATTAGTGGGGTGCCGTAGGGTTCGGTCCTGGCTCGGCACTGTTCAATGTATTTGGGAGTGATATTGCTGAAGGAGTGAATGGAAAGGTCTGTCTTTTTGCAGATGACACGAAAATTGCAACACAGTGGACTCCCCCGAGGGAGTGCTTAACATGAGGAAAGATCTACAAAAGCTGGAAGAATA
This sequence comes from Ichthyophis bannanicus, assembly GCA_033557465.1. Classification (NCBI taxonomy): domain Eukaryota; kingdom Metazoa; phylum Chordata; class Amphibia; order Gymnophiona; family Ichthyophiidae; genus Ichthyophis; species Ichthyophis bannanicus. The sequence goes on along the minus strand of CM066037.1, from coordinate 376,162,107 downwards.
GTCTAATGCTTGGCAATTAAGATTTAATCCGAAGAAGTGCAGTGTCATGCATTTGGGTAGCAGAAATCAAAGGGAAATGTACACAATAGGGGGTGAGAGGTTGGTGTGCACGGAGCAGGAGAAAGACCTCGGTGTGATTATTTCTGTAGATCTCAAAGTGGCAAAACAGTGCGACAATGCGTGGCAAAAGCCAGGAGGATGTTAGGCTGCATTTGAAAAGGAATTACCAGCAGTAAAGAAGGAGTACTAGTGCCACTATATAAGTCTCTGGTGAGGCCTCACTTGGAATACTGTGTTCAGTTTTGGAGACCATATCTTGCAAAGGATGTAAAATGAATGGAAGCTGTTCAGAGGAAGGCGACCAAAATGATTTGGAGCATGCGTCAGAAGCCTTATGAGAAGAGACTTGAAGAACTAAATATGTACACTTTGGAGGAGAGGAGAGATAGGGGAGATATGATTCAGACCTTTAAATACTTAAAGAGAAATAATGCACAAACAAACCTCTTCCAGAGATGGGGAAGCTGTAAAACTAGAGGGCATGACGAAGCTGCAAGGTGGTAAACTGAAAGGCAATGTCAGGAAATACATTTTCACTGAAAGGGTGGTGGATGCTTGGAATGCCCTCCTGATGGAGGTGGTGGGGGAAAACACAGTGACGGAATTCAAAGTGGCCTGGGACAGACACAGTGGATCACTTTACAGCAACAAGTCTAAATCAAAATAAACTGAACCATCTAATTTCTCAACAAATAGGGGTGTCCTACATGAAGTGATGGTGGGAAGAGCGGTAGGTTCACCCCTAAACAAAGATATGGGGAGGGGTGCACCTGCTCCTGGTGGGTGCACCCTTAAGCAAAGACATGAGAAGGGGTGCACCTACTCCAAGCACCCCTAAACAAAGACATGGGAAGGGATGCACCTACTCCCTAAAGACATGGGAAGGGGCGCACCTACTCCTGCCATATTGCTGGGCAGACTATATGGACCATACTGGTCTTTATCTGCCGTCATTTACTATGTTACTATGAATGGCTCTAGAAAATGTACACAGCACTGCACAGATACATGTAAAAGACTGTTCCTGCTCATTAGAGCTTACAATCTAGTCAAGACAGACAATACATGGGATACATCTAGGGCAGGGGTCTGCAACCTTTAAGACATAAAGAGCCACTTGGACCCGTTTCCGAAGGGAAAAAAAAAAAACTGGGAGCCGCAAAACCATTGCGACATTTAAAACAAATCTAACACTGCATATATTGTTTCTTACCTTAATGCTATATACGACCCCCTACTTTTCCTGTTAAAATATAGGTGTTTGGCCTATACTCGCCGTATAAGACTACCCCTCTTCCTTCGCACACCAAAAAAAAATACGCCAGAAAATATCACAACAACAAGTAACAATATTTGAATTCAAAATGATGATGATTTTGTAGTCAATCACTAATATGAAATAAAGCAATTATTTTTTTCTACCTTTGTTGTCCTGACCCAATTTATTCTTTGATCATGCTGGGTCCCGATCTGAGGCCTTCTGCTTTCCTTTCTTTCTCTTGGCTCTCTTTCTGTGGGTCTATGGTCCATCTGCCATTTCTTTATCTCTTATTCTTTCGTTTTCTTCACTTCTTTCCATCAGCCTATTTCCAGTCCCAGTAACCCTCCCCAATATCAGCCCCTTTCCAGTCCTCCACTCCCAGTACCTTCCAATGTCAACTTGCATTCCATGATTGCCACTGGTGTCCATTTCCTTCCAGTCCCCCTCCTTCCCCACTGGACCAGTCCCTTCTAGTACAAATACCATGGCAGCCCCTCTCAGATCATCCAGTTTCCATTCTCCCATCCCCTCCATATCAGCCCATTTGTAGCCTTAGCCCCCAGTTATCTTTCCAGGGCCAGCAGCTCTATCCTCCCCCCCCCACAATCACCCATGCCCAGTCCAAAGCCCCCCATCAGCTCGCTTCCAGTGCTATCCCTCCTCACCCCATTACCAGTGCTAGCCTCCCTAATCAGGCCCAATACCAGTCCTACCCCCATCAAATCATTACCAGTCCTAGCCTCCCCTAATCAGCTCATTTCCAGTTGCTCGTCCCCTCAACCCCATTACCAGTGCTCCACCCTCCATGTCAGCCCCCTCCCTCCCTCCCCTCCATCCATATCAGCTCCCTCCCCAATCCCTCCATGTCAGCCCCCTCCATGTCAGCCCCCCTCCCTCATCCATATCATCAGCTCCCTCCCTCCATGTCAAGCCCCCTCCATCCCTCCATGTCAGCCCCCCCCTCCCTCCCTGTCAGCCCCGCCTCCCCAATTCCCTCCATGTCAGGCCCCCCTCCCTCCATCCATATCAGCTCCCTCCCTCCATGTCAGCCCCGCCCTCCCTCCATATCAGCTCCCCTCCCTCCATATCAGCTCCCCTCCCTCCATGTTCAGCCCCCTCCCTCCATCCATATCAGCTCCCTCCCTCCATGTCAGCCCCCCTCCCTCCATCCATCCATCATGTTCAGCCCCCCCTCCCTCCATGTCAGCAGCCCCCCTCCCTCCATGTCAGCCCCCCCTCCCTCCATGTCAGCCCCCCTCCCTTCTTCTGCAGCAGCCGCGGCTCCCTGCCTCTTAGGGAAACCGCGGCTGTGCTTTTAAAATCATCTCGGAGTCCTTCCCTGGTCTTGACGGGCTCCGTGCAGCATTGTCCCGCCTCCAAACTTCCTTTAGAGGCGGGGACACAATGCTGCACGGAGCCCGTCAAGACAGGAAGGGCTCCCGAGATGATTTTAAAAGCACAGCCGCGGTTCCTTAAGAGGCCAGGGAGCCGCGGCTGCAGAAGAATGGAGGGAGCCCATAACGCCACGTTTTAATACCGGGCGGGCAGTGTGCTCCGGAGCCGCGGCAAAGGTGAGAAAGAGCCGCATGCGGCTCCGGAGCCGCGGGTTGCCGACCCCTGATCTAGGGGGAATGGTAAGGAAACACAAAGGAGACCAGGTGAGTCAAGATCCGAAAGCGACAGCGAAGAGGTAAGTTTTCAGTTTGGATTTGAAAAGGGTCAGAGAAGGCGCCTGATGTACAGACTCAGGTAGTTTGTTCCAGGCATAAGTCTGGAGTTAGCAATAGACGAGAAGGGCACAGATAGAAGAGATCTGCCAGAACAACGGAATTCCTGAGGAGGGCGTTATCATGATGAAGCAACTACTGTATTCACCATTCCTGTGCAGCTCTGGCCTCTTACAAAGAACTGCATCTCTCAAACGAGTCAAAACTTGGATGTAGTACCCCTTATCAATGGTTTGGCCTTTTGGAGCATACTCATGATGAATAATATCCTGGTAATAAAGAAAACTGTGAACATGACCTTGATATTGCTCCTCACCCGGCAGGCTTTCTTAAGCCTGGGGAAGTTTGGAGTCTTCCACTGTGAGGATTGAGCCTTAGTTTGCGGGTCATAACCATAAACCCATGATCCATCACCAGTAATATTTTTGATGAAACCAGTCATTTTTAACGCATTCCAATAACTCCCTAGCTGCAGAAAGTTGATCTTTTTGGTCAAGGGACAGGTGTTTCAGCACAAATTTTGCAGACGCATCTCATCCTCAAATCAACTTGGGCGAAATGCTCATTAGGACTGCATGACCACCAGGCGCACAACAGCTAAAGACACTATTAACGCGTGCAGAAAACGGTGAGAAACTCCCACATGGCACCAACAGTCACCAGCGGTCTACCCCGAATTGTGTCCCAGAAGACTGAATCGGGAGCCCCCAACAAGGATATGATGAGACCAAGTCTTGGCAGTCAACCTTTGAGAGCCCTGGGAAGAGGATTCATGCCGGGATCAATTCTATTCCCCTGGAAATGTTACTAGTTGGATGTGCAGCACTGTGTTTAAGTTTTCTGGGTCACTGATGTGCTGAGGATGAGCTGAGGCCTGAGTGGTATTTACCGGGTGCCTACACGCCTACCTCATATGGTTCTGAGACCCCTTTTCTCCTCTCATTTTTTTGAGATAACAATGTGAATTTGGAGTCTGCAAATAGAATGGAGCAAATTTTGTATATCTGATGAGCTCATCCGTTTCACTCTGGAAGTGACTTTGCTAGGTCTGTGTGAAATCTGCAGTATACCTGGATACAGGAGAAACTAAATCCTGATTTATGTTTTGAATTTTTGATCGTATATCCCCTGAGGAAGTGACTGGCAAAATGCCTAGCTGACATCATAAGTGGCGATGGGGAGTTTGACAGCAACGATATATAGAAGTTAAGTAGCACTGTCTTCTGGCTGCTGGATTGTGGTTATGATACCAGCATGCATGCTCTGAGGCATTTCAGATTCTTTGTCTAATATGAGATCGGAAACAATAAAATAATATGGGAAGGAGTGTTTTCTGGGTTGCTGATGTGCTGAGGATGAGCTAAGGCCTGAGTGGTATTTACTGGGTGCCTACACTCCTACCTCATATGGTTCCGAGACCCTTTTTTCCCTCTCATTTTTCTGAGATAACAAAATGTGAATTTGGAATCTGCAAATAGAGTGGAGTGAATTCTGCATATTTGATAAGGCGGCTGGAAGGCAGATCCCTCTGCAATCTTCAGCAGAGAGCAGGGGGGGCAGAGCAGGAAGGAGGGGGTGCCAAGTTGGTGTGAGGCTGTTGCACTCTTCCAGATGCTTCCAAATCCTTCCAATGTTGTGGCTGCTCAATAGGCTCTTCTGATAAGAGTATGGGGCTGAGTCAATTTTTCCTCCTCCTATGGCTATCAAGAAGACCGCAGGCTAGTGGAGCCTCCCACATTGAGCTTAAGTGATAGAGTCACTTTTGTTTCTCAAGGAGGTCATTCACAAGCGTTTAATCAATCTTTTCCCCTAAATCCTCAGATTTTCTTCAGAGAGGAGAAAATCCAGCCATTTGCAAAAGACAAAGAAATACTGGAGGGACCTCTGGTGGCTGAGGTGAACAGAGACATAGGAGTGATGTCATTGAAACCTGGGCTTTTCATTGGTATTGTGTCCCCCACAATCCACTTGTCTGAACTGGTCTAGCAGGACAATATGGAATTAGAATTTTGATGGGAAAGTTCATTGAAGGCAGGAAAAGTACAAGTTGGAACTCTGAAGGCAGGGAATTATGAATTTTAGCAAATTTGTTGTGATCTCTGGAAGGTGGAAAAAAATAGTTGGTCTTCAGCACCAGTCATTTTAGTGCTAAATCTTCTGTACAGCATTGCATACACCTTGTAGTATTATACAAATGATAAGTAGTAGTAGTTCTGTGAAAAAGGGGTTGACATGCTTGTTATTTTGAGTGCTTTGTCTCTGTTGAGATTCATGGGTATCTTGCTATCTCTATCATGTCTTTGATCCTCCTTAGCCACCAGTGTTCTTTTTCCAAGATTGTGTCATCAAATCTGATCTCCATCGCATGAAGAGCTACAGGGTAGTTACTCACCTGTAACAGGTGTTCTCCAGGGACAGCAGGAATCAGTTCTCACATATGAGTGATGTCGACAGAGCCCCCATGCGGAGCAAATCCCTAGCTTTCGAAGAAAGCCTTTGGGACTGCATCACGCATGTGCAGTCCCCCTTCCCGCCCAAGGGTGCCATCTTGCTCAGTCAAATGACATAGCTAAAAAGATGGCAAAAGGATAAAAATCAATCAAGGACTGCAACTCCAGGGGAGGAGGGAGGGTCGTGAGGACTGATTCCTGCTGTCCCTGGAGAACACCTGTTATGCTTTCTCCAGGGACAAGCAGGAAGTCAGTCCTCACATATGGGACTCCCTAGCTATAGGCTACCAAGAACCCATAACTGAAAAATAGGCTCCCTCTAGATGAGCCGCAACAGCCATGATAGCAGTTCAACCGAGAACGTAACACTCCGGTAGCCTGACATCAAAGGGTCGGAGGGTAGGAGTTGCCTAAACCTCGAACAGATTACGGAGTACAGCCTGGCCGAAAGCACTGCCCTGTTGGGACTCCCTATCCAAGCAGTAGTGGGCTGCAAAGGTCTGGCTTGAAGAGCAGGTTGCGGACCGGCAGACATCTGCCAGCGGCACAGAGCGGAAGTGAGCCACTGATGCCGCCTTAGCCCTGACCCAGTAGGCCGTGACTCGACCCTGCAACGGGAGATCGGCCGCCCTGTATGCCCAGGCGATGCAATCCGCCACCGAGGTGGACAACTTACGCTTGGAGAAAGGCATCCCCAGCTTACTGGGGTCATAAGAAATGAAGAGCTGAGAAGCTCTTCGATGTCCCCGCGTATGCTCCAAGTAGAAGGCCAACGTCCTCTTACTGTCCACGGTATGTAGAACTGCTTCTGTCCGGCTGGCCTGGGGCCTGGGAAAGAAAGTCGGAAGCACCACCTCCTGATTGAGGTGGAAAGAGGAGACTACTTTCGGCAGGAACTTGGGGTGTGTGCGAACCACCACCCTGTTCTTATAGAACCGTGTGAACGGTCTATCGGACACCAGAGCTTGCAGCTCACTCACTCGTCTAGCCAACGTGAGTGCCACCAACAAAAGCGTCTTCCAAGAGAGGAAGCGGAGATGGCAAGTAGCCATCGGCTCAAAAGGTGGGCGAGTAAGCTGCTGCAAGACCACATTCAGATCCCATTCGATCGCCGGGGGGCAAACCGGGAGTTTCAGCAGAAGCAGACCTCTCAGGAACCTGGACACCAAGGGGTGTACAGAGAGAGGTTGCCCTTCCACTGGAGAGTGGTGTGCTGATAAAGCATTAAGGTGAACTCAGACCGAGTTTGACTTGAGGCCTAAATCAGAAAGGTGAAGCAGGTACTGCAGCACCACAGCCACCTGGCAGGAGAATGGGTTCTCACTCTGCTGAGTACACCATATCTCAAACCTCCGCCAGTTACATGCGTAGGTTTTCCTAGTCGATTGCCTTCTAGAGGCTAGCAAAACAACCTCTATCTTTTTTGGGAGGAGAAGTGGTGCAAGGACTACCTTTGAACAGCCATGCCATCAGGTTGAGGTACCTGAGGTTGGGATGCAGAAGTTAGCCCCCGTCCTGCGACAGGAGATTGGGCGGAAATCCCAGAGGAATTGGAGTCTCCTCCGTCAGTTGCAGGAGGAGTGGAAACTAAGGCTGTCTCGGCCACCTGGGGACCACCAGGATGACCGAGGCCTTGTCCTGAAAGATCTTGAATAAGGTCTGAGCTACCAATGGCGTGGGAGGAAATGCATATAGAAGGCCCACAGACCATGATATTAGGAAAGCATCTGCAGCTACCCTGTATGGGTGCGGCTGTCTGGAACAGAAGCGGGGCAACTGGTGATTTTGAGGGCTCGCAAACAAATCTATGGATGGTCGCCCCCAACGCTGGAAGAGTTGCTGGGCTACGTTGGGATCCAGTTGCCACTCGTGCGGCTGGAGAATTCTGCTTAGCTTGTCTGCTAGGAAGTTCACCTGACTTGGTAAGTAAACTGCCTTGAGGAACATACCCTGGCTGACTGTGAAGGAGCATAGGCCCAGGATTTCCTGACACAGAATGCGAGAGCCTGTGCCCCCCTGTTTGTTCATAAAGAACATCGCTACTTGGCTGTCTGTCTGAATCAAGACAGATTGATAAGCCAGGGTTTGGCAGAAGGTCCGAAGTGCTAGGCGAATCGCTCGAAGCTCTAGGAGACTGATTTGTTGTGTATTCTCCCATGGAGACCACACACCTTGAGTGCAGACCTACTGGCAATGAGCACCCCATCCCAGCAGAGATGCATCCGTGGTCAGCATCCTTGAGTGCGTGGGAGGCTGAAAAGGCACTCCCTCCAGAAGGAAGTTGAAGCCACCATTTCAAAGACTGTATCAGGCGATGGGACACCTTGATGTTGTCTCTGAGTCTGCCTGTGGCTTGTGTCCACTGGTCCCTGAGGCACCACTGTGTCGTTCTCATGTGGAGTCGAGCATTGGGTGTCACAAGCACTGTTGAGGTCATGTCACAAAAGCGGCACAGAAAGGGTCTTGCTGAGATGCGGGATCTGCGACTCACTTGCTGCACTAAGTATCAGTCTTTGAGCCCTTTCCTCTGGTAGATAAGCCCTTGCCTGAACGGTGTCTAACCTTGCACCTATGAACAACAGTCCCTGAGAGAGAACCAGAGTGGACTTTGCGTAGTTGATCACAAAGCCCAGGTGCTGAAGCAACTGGATAGTGCAGGATATGGCCTGTTGGGCTTCTAGAGCTGACTGGGCTCTGATGAGTCAGTCGTCTAAGTACAATAGGGGAAGACAAAGAACCCTTGAGCCCTTAGAAAGGCCGCCGCCACCGCAAGGCACTTTGTGAATACCCTGTGTGCCGAGGCTAGGCCAAAGGGCAGCACTTTGTACTGAAAATGGCTTCCTTGCACTACAAATCTTAGATATTGCCTGTGGTCTGGATAAATCAAGATGTGTGTATATGCATCTTTGAGATTTAAGGAGCATAGCCAGTCTCCTTGGCGGAGGTAAGGCAGCAATATTCCAAGGGAAAGCATCTTGAACTTTTCCCTCACCAGGAACTTGTTTAGGCTTCGCAGGTCAAGGATAGGTCTTAGGCCTCCAGTTCTCTTTGGTATTAGAAAGTACCTGGAGTAGAAGCCTGTGCCCTGTAGGTGGTGAGGCACCAGTTCTACCGCCTGATCCTCGAGAAGCCCTGTTAACTCCTGCAAGAGGAGGTCCCTGTGAAGAGGGGGTCTGAGAGGCTCCCCTGGAAAGTAAGAGGGAGGCACCGGGGTGAGATGTAACCGAAAGCCCCTTTGGCCTATCTGGAGAACCCAGGTGTCTGTTGTAATAGCTGGCCACCTGTGGGCATACAGGGTCAGCCTTCCTCCTGTGCAGGGCCTTGCATCCTTCAGGTGAGAGACTATGCACTGGGAGTCAAAAGCCCCCTCCAGGCTGGGCCGGTGCCTGGGGCTTGAGGGCCTTTTGCTTACGCGGGCCTTGCCACCGTCCCTTGGCCTGCTGCCCCTGCTGGGGAGCTGGGGAGGCCCGATACGTGGCGTAGTTACGGTAAGCTGATCCTTTCCTCGGGAAAAAGGGCTTCTTACCCGAGCCCTTCTTAGAAGGGGCAGAAGTCTTCTTCTCGAGTCTTGTCCGGGTCAGGTACTCTGACTCGATCTCGGCAGCCTTCTCAGTAATGGGCTTGCCAAAGAGGTTTTCACCTCGGCAAGGGACATCGACCAACTTGTTTCCTGTATACAGTGTGGCTCAGTGTTCTATCTGTCCACTTTTTGATCATTACATCAAGAAAGTGGAAACATCTATTGATCTTGCTCTCCATAGTTTACTTTAAATTGAGGTGGTTGGCATTTAGATGGTTCAGAAAGTCATTGCCATCTACATAGCAGAACTAGAGTTTGGATTTGAGCTTGGCACTGTTTAGTAGAGTGAATTCATAAGACTATGAAAACATTGGCTACCACTGGGAAGACATGGGAGCCCATTGTCTCTTCTCTCTGGGTGTAGTACTGATCTCCAGGAACAAGCAGAAATGTAGTCTTCACATATGGGTATCGTCAGTACCGACGGAGCCTGCACAGGAATGCTCCCCAGCGTCCAATTAGGAAGCTTTAGGGAGCATCCCACAGCGCCTGCGCGCTGCCTTCCCACCTTTCCCAACTGCCTCTCTCCAGTTCTTCGTTTTCCGCGGAACCAGCAGGTCGTGTTCCTGTCACCGCAGAAAATTGTTTCCTTATTCTTTATTTTTTTTGTGGTCGCGTCTGCCTTCCTCAACGCTATACCGGTACTGCCGGTTCTTCTTTCTTTCTTTTCAAAAAACAATAAATAAATAAAATATTCTTTTTCCAATCTTTTCTTTCCAGGTGCGCGCCATTTTGGGCCTTAGGCCCAAAATTTCCTCCACTATGGAGAAACCCGCCTCGGGTTTTAAAAAATGCACCAAGTGTGGTGGTACCATCTCCGTCACCGAGTGGTGTCTTAAATATTTAGGTCCTGACCACTCCATCTCCGAGTGCATAGCTTGTGCCATGATGTCCAAAAGGGGTCGACAGAACTGAGCTGCCAAGCTCAGCGCCCTTTTTCCTTCCAAAGCAGCTTCGGTGGCATCGACGTCTTCCAGGGCTTTGTCTTCCTCCCATAGATCTCAGGTAACTAAACATAAGTCCAGCTGGTCCTCAAAGGGTAGATCTCCTTCCAAGCATCGAGATGCCTCTGGCGTTGCCCTTGAGGGTTCCATACCGGCAAAATTGCCCCGGCAGGAGGCTTCAGCTTCCAAAGCAGACTGGATACCATGTATTGAGTCCCTCCTTGTCCTGGCTTCCAGAAAACTCAGCTTCCCCACCACTCCATTCTTGTGGAGTCAGCTATGAGAAGGATCAGGAGTGCAAAGAGGCATGCCTCTAATCCTCCGGGACGTGAGTGTAGGACCTTGGATGCCTTTGGACGTCATACTTTCCAGGCTTCCATGCTTTCTGCCAGGATCAGTTCCTATATTTTATATATGGGAATGTTCCTTAAAGAGGTCACAGGGAATTTAGAGGTTTTAGGTCCTCTCCTTCCTGAGGACAAAAGGCAGGATTTTCTCACACTGGTTAAACATGCCCAGGATGTCTCTAAGTCTGTCAATCGTGCAGCTTTGACTGTTTTGAGTGCATAAGCAGGACCTCTGCCATTGCCATAGGTGCACGTAGAATTGCCTGGCTCCAGGCATCCGATTTGGAGCTCTGGGTGCAGGACAAACTAGGCAATATTCCTTGTACAGGTGAGAATTTATTTGGCAAGAATTGGCAAGAGAAAGCCAATGATTTGGATGCTGACAATTCTACTTAGGTTATCCAAAGCCACAGCTGATCCTGCGAGAAAGAAATCTTTCAAGAAACCTTTTTTCTCAAAAAAGAAGAGGTTTTATCCCTCTTACTCCCAGCAGGGACGTTCGGCAGGTCAGCCTGCTCAAAAGAGTCAGCAGCCACCTAAACAAAGGAAAGCAAACACTGCTAAATCAACCGTCTCAGCCTCCACAAGGCCTTTGACTTTCATCTAGAGAACTTAGCCTTCCTGGCTCTCAATGGACCAGACCCTTCCACCATTCCAGGAAGGTTATGTCACTTTGCCGCCAGATGGGAGCAGATAACAGCAGAGCATTGGACACTCTCCATTATAAGAGAGGGGTACACGCTGCACTTTTTGTGCATGCCTCCTCCCACAATGGTAAGACAGTTCAATTCTCAGACCTCTCTCATCAACCTGTTAGATCAAGAGGTCACTATGTTTCTTGCCCCAGGGGCAATAGAAGAAGTAACCATTCATCAACAGGGTACAGGGTTTTACTCCCCCTATTTCCTTATCCCAAAGAAAACAGGGGGATGCAGACCTATTTTAGACCTCAGAGAATTGAACAAATTCCTGTTCAAAGAGAAATTCAAAATGATTTCTCTGGGAACTCTGCTGCCATACCTTCAGAGTCAGGATCGGCTTTGTTCTCTAGATCTCAAGGATGCGTACACCCATATTCTCATCCATCCAACTCACAGAAAGTTCCTTTGGTTTCTTTTTCAGGGAAAGCACTACCAATACAGGGTGCTTCGCTTTGGCCTGGCCTCAGCACCAAGAGTGTTCACGAAATGCATGGCTGTGATAGCAGCATTTCTCTGCACTCTAGGGATATTAGTCTTCCCCTACTTAGACTGGCTCATTCGAGCCCATCAGAGTCAGAGGCCAGGACTTCTCTATCTTGCACAATGCATATCCTTCAGTATTTGGGTCGTCATAAACGTCCCAAAATCCAGTCTAACTCCCACTCAGTCTCTAGAGTTCATAGGAGCTTTGCTGGATACCAGAAAAGCAAGGGCCTATCTTCCTCAGGCCCGTTGCCTTCGCATGGTGCAGTAAGCTTCTCAAGCAGTGCTAAAGCCTCACCTCACTGCCCGAGAGATGTTGCAACTACTAGGCCACATGGCATCTACAGTGCATGTGGTTCCTTATGCTCGCCTCCATATGAGAGTGGCCCAGTGGACTTTATCCACTCAATGGACCCAGGCATCAGGGTGCCTGTCAGACAAAATAGCAAACACAGATCACCTTATTTTGTCCCTCCAATGGTGGCAGTCCACTCAAAACCTGTTGTTGGGGTCCCCTTTTCAACAACCTTTACCCCAGGGAACTCTCACGACAGATGCTTCACCAATGGGTTGGAGGACTCATCTACAAGACCTCTCCACCCAAGGCACCTGGACTCCACAGGAGACTCATCTACATATCAATCTCTTAGAGCGCAGAGCAATCTTCCTTTGCTTTTCGAGTGTTCCACACCCTGCTCAGCTACAAGACAGTCCTCATTCACACGGACAATCAAGTAGCCATGTTCTACGTGAACAAGCAGGGGGGGAACAGGCTCTCTGTCACTTTGCAACGAAGCTTTGCGACTATGGGTCCTTGCCAGAGAACAGATTCATCTCCTGGCATTGTATCTTCCAGGCGTACAAAACTCTTGGGCAGACAGACTCAGTCGAGTTCTGCTTCCACACGAATGGTCTCTACATGCAGACCAGGTGGCCAAGATTTTTCAAATTTGGGGAACCCCAGACATAGACCTCTTTGCAAGTCTCTTGAATGCCAAACTTTCCCGGTTCTGTTCCAGAATTCCGGTTCAGGGCTCTCAGGCCAGGGATGCTTTCCTCCTTCATTGGGGTCAAGACTTCCTTTATGCCTTTCCACCCATTCCCCTGATTCCCAAAACCCTGTTCAAGCTTCAGAGAGATAGAGGCCGTATGATTCTCATAGCTCCACATTGGCCACAGCAAGTGTGGTACCCTCTGCTTCTACATCTCTCTCAAGCTCCTTCTCTGGAGTTAGGCTCTGCTCCAGATCTCCTGTCTCAGGACGACGGAATGTTATGGCATTCCAATCCCCAGTCTCTGCATCTCAGGGCTTGGTTGCTGAAGGCCTAGATCTTCATGATCTTAACCTCCCTCAGCAAGTAAAGGATATCCTTTATGCTTCCAGGAAGCCTTCCACAAGACGCTCTTATGCTTTTAAGTGGAAGAGGTTTACTATATGGTGTTCGCAGAAGGGTCTTAACCCCCTTGCGATACCTCTGGAATCATTACTGGAGTATCTCCTTCATTTATCCAATGCAGGACTTAAAACTAACTCAGTAAGAGTCCATTTAAGTGCTATTGCGGCTTCTTTCAAGCCTTTAAATAGACAACCTATTTCCTCCCATCCTCTTATTGCAAGATTTATGAGAGGCCTTCTTCTAACTAAGCCTCCTATTAGGCCACCACCGGTGGCATGGGACTTAAACCTGGTTCTTGGTCAGCTCATGAAGCCACCTTTCGAACCCTTAGCTACTACCTCATTGAAATTCCTTTCTTGGAAAGTTATCTTTCTCATTGCAATCACATCAGCACGCCGCATCAGTGAGTTGCAGGTACTAGTAGCTGATCCACCTTATACAAGGTTCCATCATGAGAAGGTAGTCCTTAGGACTCATCCACACTTTATGCCAAAGGTGGTCTCGCCTTTTCATTTAAACCAAGCGGTCTACCTGTCTGTGTTTTTTCCAAGGCCTCATGCATCTAATGCAGAAAGGAATCTTCATACTTTGGACTGTAAAAGAGCTTTAGCTTTTTACTTGCAAAGAACACAGCAACATAGAAAGTCCTCTCAACTCTTTGTTGCTTTTGATCCTTCTCATTTGGGACTTCCAGTCTCCAAGAGAACACTGTCCAGCTGGATTGCACAGTGTATTTCCTATGCCTATCAGAGTAAGAATCTTCCTCTGGATGGCCATGTCACAGCTCACAATGTGAGAGCCATGGCAGCTTCAATGGCTCATCTGCACTCTGTGTCTATCGACAACATCTGTCGAGCTGCCACTTGGGCCTCGTTTCATACCTTCACAGCCCATTACTGCTTGGACAAGGACTCCTGCCGGGATGCCTTGTTTGGTCAGGCTGTTCAACACCTGTTCCATACCTAATCAACTCCCACCCACCATCCCTGGTTGGATGCCAGAGATTCATGGGGGGGGGGGGGAGTGGAGCCCTTTCACAGGGGCACACAACCTTTGGAGTCTCTCCCTGGCATCTAAAGCTATAGAGTCCCCATATGTGAAGACTACATTCCTGCTTGTTCCTGGAGATAGCATAGTTACTTCACCTGTAAGAGGTGATCTCCGGGAACAGCAGGAATTTAGTCTTCACAACCCACCCACCTCCCCTAGGAGTTGTATCTCTCTCTCTCTCTTTCTCTTTCCCTCTCTCTCTCTTTGTCTCAGCTTTAAACTCAACTGGAGAGAGGCAGTTGGGAAAGGCGGGAAGGCAGCACGCAGGCGCTGTGGGATGCTCCCAAATGCGACGCTGGGGAGCGTTCCCGCGCAGGCTCCGTCAGTACCGACGATATGCATATGTGAAGACTAAATTCCTGCTGTTCCCAGAGATCACCTGTTACAGTTAACTATGCTTTCCTGGTACTGGAATAATGTTGCATTTAGATAAAATGCTGTTAGGTTGGCCCGCTCTATTGGAAGTCTATGTGTTTCTAACTTCAGGTATATGACCCTAGACTGCTTTCTCCACTGGGACTTTGGTAAAGAGGGAGACAACATCAAAACAGAGAACGAACATCAAAAGTAATCTTTTACACTTATTAAAACAGATGGAAAGAAATAGCTCTGGTGCTAAAATCAAATATTTAAAATTCTAAAAAGAAAAATTAGCCAATTTAAAACTAATCCTGGCAGTTATTAAGTTAAGGGGCTGCATGGCTCAGACTTAAAAAAAAACAAAAACAAAAAAAAACCAACCACCCATACATGCAGTAAGAAAATAGAACAGCTATCCCTGTGAAGGCACCAGCAGCTAGTCTCCAGAGAAGATGAGGAAGTATTAAACTGAGGGTAGAGCCGAGATGAGTTTAAGAAAAATATGGTAGCTTGAGACACTGGGATGGGGGGGTAGCTAGAAACATAGAAAAGTGAAGGCAGACAGACCATATGGCCTCTCCGTTCTGCCCATCCACACCAACTAAACTCTGCATTTCCTTCCTCTCCCTCAGATCCTTTGCACTTGTCCCATGCTTTCTTGAATTCAGATATTGCCTTTATCTCTACCATCTTCACTAGGTAACTGCTCCACTTTTCCACTAACCTTTCCATAAAGGCATTTTAGGTTACTCCTAATTCTACCCTCTTTCACCCTTATCCTTTAATCCCTTGGTTCCTAGGATCCTTAGAAGGTATTTAAATGTTTCTATCATATCTCCCCTATCTTGCCTCTATTCCAAAGTATACATATTTAAATATTTAAGTATGTCCCCATATACTTTATGCTGAAGACCACTGACTATTGTTAGGGGAGACAAGCTGAGGGTAAGCGTATGTAGGAGGAGATGGGCTAAAAGTGTGTGGGGTGAACAGAGTGAATGTGTTACACAAGTCATTCCAAGTATGCCTCCTTAGGGCTGGCTACATCATTGAATAGTAAATGGAAATTACACGTATCTGGTAATTGTAGTTCCTGGAGGGTCCAGATTAGTCCTCCACATCCGGGTAGTGCACCTCTTCCTGCAGCATGGAGACTGGACCAATCAGAATCTTCAATACCTCAGGGTATATGCTGCTGGAGCTCCCATCAGCCCCCAGTGAACTATTAACAAAGCAGACTCAAAGAAGCAACACATGAATGAAAAACAGTAAAACTAGAAACAGCTGTATCCCCCCTTAACTATAAGTGGACTCCCTCCCCAAACGAGAGAGCCAGAACTGCGCACCTTGCTTCTGCCCCCTTTACCTGAAGCAAAAGGCACACTGAGCTGTCAGCATAAGAAAAAACCTCCTTCTCATCCAAAGGGAGCGAAAAAAGAAATGGTACCAACCACGAGGAACCGAAGAATTGTACTCATGCGACTCCTGCACACCGGTGTTAGCACGCCGTACAGTAATTACATAAAGAAGTCTCTTGGGAGGGACGGAGGACTAAACTGGACCCTCCAGGAACTACAATTACCAGATATGTGTAATTTCCATTTCCTGAGCGGTCCTCCAGTTTAGTCCTCCACATCCAGGATGTAACAGAGCAGTTATCAACGGGAGGGACCTTGCCAACCGGCACGCAACACCGCCGAACCAAAACAAGAATCCCGAGTCGCTGCAATATCCAACCGATAATGCCTACTGAAAGCATGAAGAGACGACCAAGTAGCCGCCCTGCAAATTTCCACGGGAGGAACAAGGCTATGTTCCGCCCAAGACGCCGCTTGCGCCCTAGTAGAGTGGGCTGTCAAACCCAATGGAACCGAACGGCCTTGCAAAATGTACGCTGATGCAATCGCTTCTTTAATCCATCTAGAGATAGAAGACTTCGCCGCCGCTTCCCCCTTTCGAACTCCACCGAAAAGCACGAAGAGGCGATCCGATTTACGGAAAGTCCCGGACACCTTCAGATACTGACGCAACACTCGGCGGACATCAAGACGACGCAAGCCGTCGTCGGACAAATTTGCCGAGCCCGAAGGAAACGCTGGCAGAATGACGGATTGATTTACATGAAAGGGAGACACCACTTTAGGCAGAAAGGAAGGAACCGGCCGCAGAACGACCTTATCTGGAGAAAAAGAGAGGAACGGAGGCCTGCAAGACAAAGCCTGCAGCTCCGAAATCCGCCTCGCCGAGCAAATAGCTACCAGAAACACCGTATTCAAAGTTAAATCCTTAACCGAAGCTTGACGAAGAGGCTCAAAAGGCTTCTGAACGAGTGCTTGCAAAACCATATTCAAATCCCACGAGGGAATGGGCACTCTACACGACAGCCGCAGCCGAAACACTGCCTTAAGAAAACGCTGCACATCCGAGTTTGCTCCAAGGGGAACATCCTGAATTTTCCCCCTGTAACAAGCGAGAGCCGCCAGTTGAACCTTCAGAGAACTGGCCGCCAATCCTTTGTCGAAACCGTCCTGCAAGAAGTTGAGAACAGCGACCGAAGCCATCGAAGCCCGAACTTGATTCCTCGAACACCAATTTTCAAAAATTCGCCAAACCCAGACATACGCCAGCGAGGTAGGCGGCTTTCGAGCTCGAAGGAGGGTGGCAATGACCGCCGGCGAATAACCCCTCTTCCTCAGCCGAGCCCTTTCAATGGCCATACCGTAAGCGAGAATCGATCCACCTGAGGCATGCGCAGCGGTCCCTGAATTAGCAGATCTACCAGGAGAGGAAGCTTCCACGGAACTCCGTCGAGAAGCCGGACCAGATCTGCGTACCAAGGCCGCCGGGGCCAGTCTGGAGCCACCAGCAGAACCTTTCCGCGGTGCGCCTTGATATGCTGGACTACTCTGCCGATCAACGCCCAAGGAGGAAAGACATACAGAAGACCGAAGTCGGGCCACGGTTGGATGAGAGCGTCGATCCCCTCGGACATGCGCTCTCTCCTCCTGCTGAAAAACCGACTTGTCTTTGCCAACTGGAAAGTCGCCATGAGGTCCATGATCGGAGGCCCCCAGCGACGAACAATTTGCGCAAATACTTGCGGGTGCAGTTCCCACTCTCCGGAGTCTACCTGCACTTTGCTGAGAAAGTCCGCCATCACATTGTCTTTTCCGGCGATATGCGCTGCCGAAATGGCTAGAAGGCGAACTTCCACCCAGACGAAGAGCGCCTCCGCCTCCTCCTCCTCCTCCATGGCCACGCTTCCTGTGCCGCCCTGACGGTTGATGTACGCCACCATAGCCGAGTTGTCCGACAGGACTCGCACTGCTTTCCCCAAAACAGACGCTTCGAAGGCCCGCAGCGCTAGTCGCACTGCTCGGAGCTCGAGACGGTTGATCGACCACAAGGACTCCCTGGCTGACCACGTCCCCTGTGCGAAATGGTCCTGGCAGTGGGCCCCCCAGCCTGTCAGACTCGCATCTGTTAACAATGTAAGCCACACCGGCTGTTCCAAGGGCATCCCCACTCGCAGGGACTTCGCGCAGAGCCACCACTGCAACGACATCCGGACTCGTCTCGGACAGGGCAACCGGCGGTTCAAGGAATCGGACTGGTTCGACCACCGACGTAACAGGGCTCTCTGAAGTGGATGCATGTGAAACCTGGCCCAAGGAACCACCTCCAGAGTTGACGCCATTGTTCCCAGGAGCCACAGGTACCACCACGCGGATGGTGCGGGAATCCCCAAAAACATGCGCACCAGGCGGCGCAAGGCTTGGGCGCGGCGAGCCAGTAAAACCACCAAGCCTCTTGCCGTGTCGAACACGACCCCAAGGTATTCGAGGGACTGCGAGGGAACCAAGTGACTCTTCTTCGCATTGACTACCCAGCCGAGATTCTGAAGCAGACAAACGACCCTGTCTGTGGCCTGTAAGCTCTCCGTTTCGGACTTTGCCCGAATCAACCAGTCGTCGAGATAAGGGTGAACCAAAACACCTTCTCTCCTCAAAGCTGCCGCAACCACCACCACGACCTTGGTGAAGGTGCGCGGAGCGGTAGCCAGCCCGAACGGCAGAGCCTGAAACTGGTAGTGACCCCACGGAAAAGCGAAGCGCAGAAACTTCTGATGAACCGGCCTGATTGGGATATGCAGATAGGCCTCCGAGAGGTCTAGAGACATCAAAACTCTCCTAGGCGAACCGCCACAATGACGGATTTTAGGGTTTCCATGCGGAAATGAGGCACCCAGAGACAACGATTCACGCCCTTGAGGTCTAAGATAGGACGGAGGGACCCATCTTTCTTTGGCACCATGAAATAAATGGAGTAACGACCTTCCCCGCGCTCGGACTCCGGGACGGGAATTACCGCCCCCAACTCCACCAGCCGATCCAACGTTGAACGAATCGCCGATTCTTTCAGCTGTCCCTTGCTGGGAGACAGCACGAAGGAGTCCTGGAGCGGGGAAGCAAACTCCAGTGCATAACCCTCTCTGATAATCTCGAGCATCCACTGATCTGATGTAATGCGGACCCAAAAAGGAAGAAAGTCCCAAAGACGTCTGCCAATCACTTGGCTTCCCTCCTGGGTCCACTGCGCTTCATTGCGGCTTGCGACTAAAGGAAGAGGTAGAGGAGGATGACGCAGCCGAGAAACCTCTGCCCGCTCCCCGAAACCCCCGAAAAGTCGGTGACTTGGATCCAAATCTGCCACGTTGAGAACCCCAAAGGCGGGAGGACCGAAACCTCCGAAAGTCCCTAAAGTGACCTCGAAAAGCCGGCAAACTTTTGCCTAACTTAGGCTTATCCTCCGGCAGCCGTCCACCTTTGGACTCCCCAAGATCCTTTACCAACTTGCCCAGATTGTCCCCGAACAACAATCTGCCTTTAAAAGGGAGTTTACTGAGCCGAGACTTGGAGGACCCGTTGGCCGCCCAATTACGCAACCAGATGGACCTGCCCGCCGCCACTAAGGAAGCCATACTATTTGCCAACGTCCGGATCAAATCATAATGAACGTCTGCCAAATAAGCGGAACCAGACTCTAACCTCGTCACCTCGAGCAAACCCTGCTGGTCTAAGCGGGAATCCTGACGCAGATGCTGAGCCCACCTCAAGCAGGCTCTAGCCACCCAGGCCCCACAAATAGAGGCCTGCAAAGACAAGGCATTGGTCTCAAAAGCCTGCTTCAACAAGCCATCCACCTTCCTGTCTTGAGTGTCTTTTAAGGCCACACTGCCTTCAACAGGAATGGTGGTTTTCTTGGTCACCGCCGAGACAGCCGCATCTACCTGAGGCGACTTGAATTTTTCCTTGTCCTTGTCTGCTAAGGGATAGAGACGGTGCATAGTCCGAATACTCTTCAGACCTGCCTCAGGCTGATCCCACTCTGCTTGAATCATCTGATCTACAACCCTATGTACTGGGAACACTATCCGCTTGGATGAGGGGATCCTCTAACCCCTCCTCCTCAGCCGGGCGCGCTGTTGCGAGATTGAGTGTCTGAAGGGCTTCCGTGATGAGAGGAACCAGTTCCTCCTTACGAAAAACTCTGATAATTCTTGCCTGATCCTCGGGTTCAGGGTTCTCCCCTTCCTCCAGATCCTCAAAAACATCCTCAGACTCCATCTCATGCTCCATGTCGTGCCACTCCAAATCCTCCTGTTCCACGTCTGAGGACCGAGGTCTTTTTGCTGGCTTCGGTAAGATTCGACCGGCCCCTTCCGCTTTAAGAGGCGGTGGCACCACGAAAGCGTCCGGTAGCCTACCTAAACGTCCCAATTTGAAAGCTTGATGCATAAGGAGGACGAAGTCTGGGGAGAAATCTGCCAAGGAAGAAGACGACTGTCTCTGTCACCGGCAACCCAGACTCCTGCGCCTTAGGAGCAGCTTGCGCCTGGGGAATGAGAGACCCAAGCGAAGCATCCCCCTCAGGAGGCAAGGAAGGGTCCAAGGGATCTGCCACGGACCTACCTTCCAACTGCTGCTCCATATCCGCAGACACAGCCCCTGCAAATGCCCGAGTCTGACACAGTGCCTCTGCGAGAGCCGCAGACCACGCACTGGGGCCTCGCTGACATCCACAGAAAAAAAAAAAAAAATGGCACCACCCTAAAGGGGGGGGGGGGGGGGGAAGGCATAGAACCACTAAAAAGGGAATAAAGAAATAAAATAATCAAACCCCGGTTTTTTTTGTTGTCTTTAAATTGAACGGGCCAAACTAAAACACAAAATGAAGCTGCCCCCAAACGCTAAGGGCTCTAGCTCCAAGCCCTGAAGAAGATGGAACAGCCCGCGGCAAAAAAGAGAGCAGAAATTGGCTGCCGGAAACAGCAAAAAAAGGCGCGAAAATACCAAAGAAACAAAAATAAAAGTAAACGGATTGCAGTGAACCGCTGAGAAAAAAAAAGAAAAAAAAAAAAGGGAAAACCCCACTTACCGCAGCTGAAACAAATTGTAGAACCAGCAAAAAAACGCTCGAATCTAGAGCGGAGTAAGGCTGTGAACCCGGCTGCTACAGGAAACAGACCGGAGCCGAGCACCCCGCAGAGCTGTGCGCTGCAGCCCAACACTCCGGAGCAAGCCCTCTTTACCAGAGAAGAAGCTGCTGCCAGGAGAACAGATCTCTCCCCCATTCCGTCGAGGGGGAGCGATCCAAGCACTGCCTAAAGATTGCCCCAGGCAAAGGAGAGGGAAGGGCAGTGACGGCTCGGCTCGCTTTTTTTTTTTTTTAAAGTGACAGGCTGCACAGAAATAAAATGTAAGTAAATGGAAAGAAAATTGAAAGCAAAATGAAAGCAACCCCAAAGAAAAGCTAACTAGTGTTGCTATGAAGTCCCTAAGTGAGCCAGGCGGGCTCACACGTCTTCCTGCTGCTGAAGACTGGACACACTGGGGGCTGATGGGAGCTCCAGCAGCATATACCCTGAGGTATTGAAGATTCTGATTGGTCCAGTCTCCATGCTGCAGGAAGAGGTGCACTACCCGGAAGTGGAGGACTAAACTGGAGGACCGCTCAGGAACCCTCTCTTGTCCAGATTACCAACGTTTTATTTGTAAATAGTCTGTTCTCACGTTGAAGGATCCCCCCATTCCCCAAAGTGGCTCCTGCCTGAAAAATAGAGACAATCACCTACCTATGCACTTTCTTGCTTTCCAATCTTTTGCTTCGTCTTTGGTTTCCCGAGTTAGAGAGATGTTTCACACTGCTGATACAGGGAGAAGGAGAGTACTGGGAGGTTTCAAAAAACACACAGGGACTCAATTCATTCTGACCTAAAAGGCATAATGACAAAAGATGGTCAAAAATAAAAAACAAAGTACATTAAGTTCTAATACGACTTTAGTCAATGGTCAGGTGGTTAAAAAATGCTGGGTCAGTAGTTTTAAGCATTTTCCCAAGCTGTCAGTCATACTACATTGGTTAAACCTTATACAAAAGCCATACTATTTCAAGACAGATGTAGAGAAATGAGCGTTTTTTAATCACTTCATACAAAGAGTTTAACATCTGCCACAATATCAAATCTTATTATATTCCTAGCTTGGCTGTGTGCTTTAAAAGAGTTTTATTACAACTACAATTTCATGTACATGGATGTACAATAAAAATATTTTGTATTCTCTGTAAAACATTTTAGATTTTGTTATTCATTTGCATTAAAACTCAGTCCTGTAAGATACCCTGGTGAAGCATACAAGAAATCTGTGATAACAAGCTACATATAAAAACTAATTTGAGCAAAGCCTTCTTCTATAACAGTCTGTACAAAAGGTTCTCAGATGTCAACAGAGGATCTTTCATACCTAAAATCAGTCAGTTACTCATGAAGATGAGAAATTTGAAAAATAAAAAAAAAGTTACTGTTGAGTATTTTGCAGATTGAGAATCTATACATCTTACAAATTGCTTTAAAAAATAAAGCTGGACAATGGTAACAGATGGCGGTGGGTCTTCAGATTTGGTGAGATACTATGCACCTTTCTTCGGCTCGCCAACTTTAGAACAGTTATTTCAACAGACTAGACTAAATAACATTGATAAATCAACATCTCTCAAGTAATTCATGAAATAAAAGTTTAAGTCTTACCTGAGGCTGGAGTGGAACCACTGCCACAAAGACTGTTAGGTAGTATATCTAAAGTTAGGTTGTGCTTTAGGGACCTAAGTTTCTTGCTGGAGAATCCCTGTGAAGAGTCCGATGGCAGTTTACGCTTCATGCTTGGAGTAAGAATCATTGGCGTCACCATGGATGAGAAAGCTGGAATTGGCAAAAAGATAGAATTTATTAGAGCAAGAGGAGGAGAAGCAGTTCACATAGATGTTGAACAGAGTCTAGAGAATGTAGCACCTATAGGGTCTTGCCATCTGGAAAAACCGGGGGCGTTGTCATGCAACACAATAAAGAAAGCGTAGTTACTCACCTGTAACAGGTGTTCTCCAGGGACAGCAGGAATCAATCCTCACATATGGGTGATGTCGGCACCGATGGAGCCCTCGTGCGGAGCAATTCCACAGCTTTCAAAGAAAGCCTTTGGGATTGCATCGTGCATGCGCAGTCCCCTTCCCGCCCAAGGGTGCCATCTTGCTCAATCAAATGATATAGCTAAAAAGATGGCAAGAATAGAAAAATTAATAACAGGACTGCAACTCCAGGGGAGGAGGGAGGGTCGTGAGGACTGATTCCTGCTGTCCCTCCCCGGAGAACACCTGTTACAGGTGAGTAACTACGCTTTCTCCAGGAACAAGCAGGAAGTCAGTCCTCACATATGGGACTCCCTAGCTATAGGCTACTGAGAACCCATAGCTGAAAAATGGTTCCTTCTAGAAGAGTCGCAGCAGCTGCAATAGCAATTCAGCCGAGAATGCAACACCCCCCGGTAGCCTGACACCAAAGGGTCGGAGGGTTGGAGTTGCCTAAACCTCAAATAGGTTACGGAGTACCGCCTGGCCGAAAGCACTGTCCCGTCAGGACTCCCTATCCAGGCAGTAATGGGCCACAAACGTCTGGCTTGAAAACCAAGTTGCGGCCCAGCAGACGTCTGCCAGGGGAACAGAGCGGAAGTGAGCCACTGATGCGGCCTTAGCCCTGACACGGTGGGCCGTGACTCGACCCTGCAAAGGGAGGTCGGCCGCCCTGTACGCCCAGGCAACGCAGTCTGCCACCCAGATGGACAGCGTGCGCTTGGAGACAGGTAACCCCAGCTTACTGGGGGGTCATAAGAGACGAAGAGCTGAGTAGCCCTTCAATGCCCCTTCGTACGCTCCAGGTACATGGACAACGCCCTCTTACAATCCAGGGTATGCAGGACTGCCTCTGCCCGGCTGGAATGCGGCCCGGGAAAAAAGGTTGAGAGAATCACCTTTTGGTTGAGGTGGAAAGAAGAGACCACCTTTGGAAGAAACTTCCGGTGGGTGCGGAGGGCCACCCTATTCCTATAAAACCATGTGTATGATTTATCAGTTACAAGAGCTTGCAGCTCAGTTACAAAAGCTTGCAGCTCACTCACACGTCTGGCTGATGTGAGTGCCACCTTCCAGGAGAGGAAGCACAGATGGCAAGAAGACATCGGCTCAAAAGGTGGGCGAGTAAGCTGCTGTAAGACCACATTCAAATCCCACTCAGTTGCCGAAGGACGAACTGGGGGTTTCAGCAGAAGCAGACCTCTGAGGAATCTGGACACCAGGGGGTGAGCCGAAAGAGGTTGCCCCTCCACTGGCGAGTGGTTTGCTGACAAAGCACTCAGGTGGACCCTGACAAAGTTAGACTTGAGACTTAATTCTGAGAGGTGAAGCAGGTACTGCAGCACCACTGGTACAAGGCAAGAGAAAGGGTTTTCATTGTGCTGGTTATACCACACCTCAAATCTACGCCACTTGAAAGCATAGGATTTCCTAGTGGACTGCCTCCTTGAGGCCAGTAACACTTCTACATTCCAAGGAAGGAGGAGAGGAGCCAGCACTACCCTTTCAGCAGCCATGCCATCAGGTTGAGGAACCTGAGGTTGGGGTGCAAGAGAGCCCTGCTCCTGGGACAGGAGGTCAGGCTGTGTACCCAATGGGAGTGGGGTTTCCACTACCAGCTGGAGGAGAAGCAGAAACCAAGGCTGTCTTGGCCATCTAGGGGCTACCAGAATGACAGAGGCCTTGTCCTGAAGGATTTTGAACAGAGTCCGGGCCACCAGAGGCGTGGGAGGAAACTCATACATGAGGCCCCCTGACCAGGAGAGCATCTGCAGCCACCCTCAGAGGATGTGGCTGTCTGGAACAAAATTTGGGCAGCTGGTGATTTTGAGGACTGGCAAATAAATCTATGGACGGATGTCCCCAGCGGTGGAAAATCCGCTAGGCCACCACCAGATACAGTTGCCATTCATGAGGTTGGAGAATCCAGCTTAGTTTGTCCGCCAGGCAGTTCTCCTGACCAGGCAGGTACACTGCTTTGAGAGACATACCCTGCTTGATGGCAAAGGAGCAAAAACTCCAGTGTCTCTTGAGATGGGATACGAGACCCCATACCTCCCTGCTTATTCATGTAGAACATTGCTACCTGATTGTCCGTCTGTATCAATACAGACTGATGTGAGAAGACATGCCAAAAGGCTTGAAGAGCTAGGCGAATCGCCCGCAGCTCTCAGAGGCTGATTTGGTGTGCAGACTCCTAGGAGACCACAACCCCTGAGTGCATGATCCTTGGCAATGGGCTCCCCAGCACAGCAAGGAGGCATCTGTAGTTAGCACTCTTGCGTGCAAGAGAGTCTGAAAAGGCACTCCCTCAAGCAGGTTGGGTGGCTGACACCACCACTGCAACGATTTCACCAGTCGTTATCATGTCTCTGAGGCTGCCGGTGGCTTGAGTCCACTGATCTCTGAGGCACCACTGAGCTGTTCTCATGTGGAGAGGGGCATTTGGGGTCACATGCACCATGGAGGCCATGTGGCCCAGGAGGAGTAAGAAGTGTTTCGCTGAGACCTGAGACTGAACTGTTGTGCCAGTGCTAGCAGGCTCTGTGCCCTGTCCTCCGGCAGGTAAGCCTTCACCTGAAGGGTGTCCAGTCTTGCTCCAATGAACTCTAAGTTTTGAGTGGGGAGCAAAGTAGACTTTGCGTGGTTTATGACAAAGCCTAGACGTTGCAACATGTTGATAGTGCGAGAAGTGGCCTGTTGGGTCTCCGGAGGTGACTGGTCCCTGATGAGTCAGTCCAAGTAAGGGAAGACAAAAATTCCTTGACTTCTGAAGAAGGCTGCCACTACAGCCAGGCATTTTGTAAACACTCTGGGAGCAGAGGCTAGGCCAAAGGGTAGAACTCTGTACTGGAAATGTTTTCCTCCCACTACAAATCTCAGATATTGTCTGTGGTCTGGATGTGTGTATAGGCATCCTTCAGGTCTAAGGAGCATAGCCAATCTCCCTGGTGGAAGTAAGGCAGCAACATTCCAAGGGAAAGCATCTTGAATTTTTCCCTTGCCAGGAACTTGTTTATGTTTCTTAGGTCGAGGATGGGTCTGAGGCCTCCTGTTCTCTTTGGTATGAGAAAATACCTGGAGTAAAAGCCTTTGCCCTGCAGGTAGTGGGGCACCGGTTCCACCGCCTGATCCTCTAGAAGACCTGTCAACTCCTGCAAGAGAAGGTCCTTGTGAAGAGGGGTCTGAGAGGCTCTCCTGGAAAGGAGGAGGGTGGTATCTGGCTGAAGTGAAGCAAATAGCTCCTTTGGACTATTTGCAGGACCCAGATATCCGAGGTGATAGCTGGCCACTTGTGGGCATACAGGGTTAGCTTGCCTCCTGTGCAAGACCTTACCACTGGCGGAAGAGAGACTATGCCTTGGGAGTCAAAAACCCCCTCCCGGCTGGGTAGGAGCCGGGGCCTGGGGGTTCTTCTGCTTACGCAGGCCATGCCCCTGTCCCTTGGCCTGCTGCTCCTGTTGGGGAGCTAGGGTGGCCTGGTAAGTGGGGTAGTTGCGGTAAGCGGTACCCTTCCTTAGGAAAAAGGGCTTTTTACCCAAGACCTTTTTTTTATATTTATTTATTTTTTTTTTATTTATGCATTTCCTATTAGAATAAAGCATAATACTTGTACAGAAAAGATATACACCAACATACACCAAAAGAAATAATATAAGGAAACATCAATCCCCTAGTAATACATCTGTAGTCCACTATAAATGGGGGTGAAAGCATCAAAAAACAAGACCCCTGGGGTGGAGGACCCCACAATGTCTTATCAAATTAGACAATTAATACAAAAAGGAAAAAGCCAAAAAAGCAACAGAGTTCGAGGAGATCTTATTAACTTAAGAACGCTATCCTACCAATACGGGGGAGGACGTTACCAAATGAGTACCAATATAAGTGGATAAATCTCCAGGCTGAAAAAATACATATTTAAGGGAATTATGCACAACAATACATTTACAAGGGAATCTTAACAAAAATGTGCCCCCCAACCGTAGAACCCCAGGTTTTAAGAATAAGAAGGCTTTTCGCCTTCTTTGGGTATCTCTAGAGATATCTGGGAAAATAGAAATCCTCTTCCCCATAAACAAATTACTCCGCTTCTTAAAATACACTTTCAAAAGCCAGTCTCTATCAGATGAAAGCGCTAATGTCACCAATAAAGTGGAGACCTTCCTTTCTTCATCTGGAGGAGACCGAAGTAGGGCTGAGACATCAAGCGAGTCCATTTGTAACTCCCCAACTGCACACTTCCCCTCCTTCTTCCCAAGTGGTAAATAATATGCCTTCGCAACGGGAGGTAGCAATTCAGGAACAAATCATCAAAGACTCTTGCATATATTTCTTAAAAAGTTCCACAGGTGCCACTGCGGGAATTACAGGAAAATTAAGTAAACGTAAGTTTGACGCTCTGGTAGCATTTTCCAAGGTCTCTATCTTCGCTTTCAGGAGCAAATTATCTTTCATCAGCATATCAGACATACCCGAAACCTGAGAAAGTCTCTGGTCCATAGACCCAACCTGATTCTTCATATCCAAAAATTCTGTAGACAAATTATTAACAGTAGTCTCCATGGTGGATAAGCTAGAAAAAGATAGAGCCAACTGTTGATTCATTACTTGGGAGAGCTGACTAATAGCTTCCCAGATACTAGCCAGAGTCACCTTAGCAGGTCGAATGAGAGTAATCACAGGGGAACTCACAGGCAAAGGAGCAACAGGAACATTCATCCATTTATCGGACTCAACCTCCACACCAACGGTACTTTTGCCCTCCATTTGCTGTATACCGCCGGAGAGTATTAACCGGCTCTTGGTATCGCCTTTCAGGCCCTCAGCTGCTTCCTCCGGTGGATCCCAAGCAGGCGGCACAGGAGACGCAATCACCAGCGTCTCCGCAGCACCTCGCTCCGGGGCGCTGAGAGCCGCGACAACACAGGAGGGGAGTGAACCTCTGGGGGAAGCGATACTTCCAGGGCAGGGGACAGCCGAATCCTCCACTGCAGGCGCCACCAAATCCCTCCAAATTTCCCCTCTCTGCCCCTCGGTGAGACAAACATAACGATCCATAGGTCCAAGAACAGCAATTTCGGGCTCCTTGGGACGAGCCCGAGTTTTGCCCTTCCGTTTAGGCATCACTCACACACTCTCCGTCGCCATCTTGAAAAAAACAGCCACACCCCGGATCCCCGAGCCCTTCTTCTTAGAAGGGGCAGAAGTCTTCTTTGAGAGTCTTGTCCGGGTCAAGTACTCGGACTCGAGCTCAGCAGCCTTCTCAGTTATGGGTTTGCCAAAAAGGTTTTCTCCTTGGCAAGGGACATCGACCAACTTGTCCTGAACCCATGGCTCCAGATCCAATGACTTTAGCCAGGCCTGGCGGCATGCATCAATGCTGGCCGCGGCTACTCGGGCCGAAGCCTCGAAGCCATCATAGGCCACTCGAGATATGAACTTCGAGCACTCCCGAATCCCAGTGGACAAGGCATTGAAGCGCTGCAAGGGTGCCTCGGAGAGGCCATCTGAGAACCCGGCAATCTCCTTTG
The DNA here is from genome assembly GCA_033557465.1 of Ichthyophis bannanicus. NCBI lineage: Eukaryota > Metazoa > Chordata > Amphibia > Gymnophiona > Ichthyophiidae > Ichthyophis > Ichthyophis bannanicus. The sequence continues at coordinate 376,133,750 of CM066037.1, read as the reverse complement.
CCAGGTCCCTCAAGTACATGCCCATGTACAGCTGGTAGGTTTGAACACGGCATGACAGCATCGAGCCCTGGAAGAATTTTCTGTTAAGGGTGTCCAGGTTCCAGGCCTCCCGGCCAGGAGGCACTGAGGAGTGCGTTTTTTTGGCTCTTGAGCCTGTGCATGGCCGATTCCACAACCATGGAGTTGTGCGGCACTTGTGCCTTTTGGAACCCAGGGCTACTGTGGACTCGACAAATGGAATCGACTCGCTTGCTGAGCACCAGCATCGAGGCCGGAGACTCTCACATGCGGAGCATCAGCTGTTCCAGCATCGGAGGAACCAGCACAGTAAGGGCTTCCCTCGGGGGAAGTCATACTGGAGGGCCTCGAGCTCTTCAGTTCGAGGCTCCTCCTCGGTATCCACCAGGAATGCCAAAGCCTTGGCCATGTCCCTGACAAAGTCTGAGAACCGGGTATCCTCCGGAGGGGACATTTTCCGAGGCTCTGAACTCGGTGAGTCCGATGGGACATACCGGGTCCAATGGGTGTCTAGGGACTCTTCCGTCTCCCATGCTGCTCCCTCCGAGGAGGAATCGAGCGGCTCCGGCCATGAGGGCTTCAGCCCCGACGACGAGAGCACTGGCGTCGACGACCTCGGTCCCGAGAGGGAGGTCGAGGGAGACCTTGCCCGAGGATCGATTCAAGTCCTAAGAGTCTCGAGGATCAGCTTGGCCTCCGGGGTCGACTTGGATGTCGAGGTCCCAGTGATCAGGGCAGATGGACTGGTGAGACCGGCTATCAGCACTCACTGCTGCTCCATGAAGGCAGACAAGCTGCGCTCCAGGGCCATCATCCTGAGACCGAGCTCAAAAGACTCCGCAGCCTCCAGCTCGGGCCCCAATGCTGTTAGGCCAGACGCCGGCTCCCCTGGAGAGGAACCGATGAGGACAACAGCACTTACCCACCTCGGCGTCTCTGGCTCCGTGCGAGGTATCTTTGCAGGCCGCTCCAACTCCGAGGACCCGAGGTAGCAGTCAGGATTCCACGACATGGCCTTCGAGGGCCCAGGGCGATCGGAGGCATCCGACGACGCCACCCTCAAAGGTTTCTTCTTCCTCCAGTGTTCCCGGGAGACCCCGCTCAGAAGACCCCGATGGTGCTTGGGTTCAGACAGCTCCCAAGACGTCGAGGCTTCTGATGAGGTCCTGATCTGGGGGGGTGGGGGGGGGGGATGCGGACTCTGAGAAAATCCTTTCATGCTGCTGCTGCCTACTTCAAAGTGCCTTAGAGGACATTTTCCCACATGGGCCACAGATCTTCGGGTCATGGTTGGGCCCGAGGCATCAGAGACAGCAGTCATGTGTGTCGGTGAGGGACATTAACTTGAATGGTTTAAATCTTCTAGTGAGTTGAATGTTCTCTTTGGTGTTGATGTGCTAGTAGATGTATGTAAGATTTATGAGGTGGTGGTCAGACCATGGTACGCTTGTACGCCTGTAACAGGTGTTCTCCGAGGACAGCAGGAATCGGTCCTCACATATGGGTGATGTCGGCGCCGACAGAGCCCTCAGGCGGAGCAAATCCCCAGCCTTCTAAGAAAGCCTTTGGGAATTGCATCACGCATGCGCGGTCCCCTTCCCGCTCAAGAGTGCCATCTTGCTCAGTCAAACATAGCTAAAAAGACGGCAAAAAGAACAAAATATAATAATAGGAATCCAACTCCAAGGGGAGGACTGATTCCGGCTGTCCCCGGAGAAAGCATAGTTACTCACCTGTAACAGGCGATCTCTGGGAACAGCAGGAATTTAGTCTTCACATATGGGTATCGTCAGTACCGACGGAGCCTGAGTGGGAACGCTCCCCAGCGTCCAATTAGAAAGCTCTTGGGAGCATCCCACAGCGCCTGCATGCTTCCTTCCCACCTTTCCCAACTGCCTCTCTCCAGTTGAGTTTAAAGCTGAGACAAAGAGAGAGAGAGAAAGAGAGAGATAGAGAGATACAACTCCTAGGGGAGGTGGGTGGGTTGTGAAGACTAAATTCCTGCTGTTCCCGGAGATCACCTGTTACAGGTGAGTAACTATGCTATCTCCAGGAATAAGCAGGAATGTAGTCTTCACATATGGGGACTCCCTAGCTTTAGATGCCAGGGAGAGACCTCAGAAGTTGTGTGTCCCCGTGAAAGGGCTCCACTTCCCCCCCATGGATCTATGGCATCCAACCAGTGATGGCGGGTAGGAGTTGATTAGGTATGGAACAGGTGTTGGAGAACAGCCTGACCAAACAAGGCATCCCAGTGGGAGTCCTTGTCCAAGCAGCAATGGGCTGTGAAGGTATGAAACGAGGCCCAAGTGGCTGCTCGACAGATGTTGTCGATAGACACAGAGTGCAGATGAGCCATTGAAGCTGCCATGGCTCTCACATTGTGAGCTATGACATGGCCCTCCAGAGGAAGATTCTTACTCTGATAAGCAAAGGAAATACACTGTGCAATCCAGTTGGACAGTGTTCTCTTGGAGACTGGAAGTCCCAAATGAGAAGGATCAAAAGCAACAAAGAGTTGAGAGGACTTTCTATGTTGCTGTGTTCTTTGCAAGTAAAAGGCTAAAGCTCTTTTACAGTCCAAAGTATGAAGATTCCTTTCTGCATTTGATGCATGAGGTCTAGGAAATAACACAGGCAGGTAGACCGCTTGGTTAAGATGAAAAGGTGAGACCACCTTTGGCATAAAGTGTGGATGAGTCCTAAGGACTACCTTGTCATGATGGAACCTTGTATAAGGTGGATCAGCCACTAACACCTGCAATTCACTGATGTGGCATGCTGATGTGATTACAATGAGAAAGATAACTTTCCAAGAAAGGAATTTTAATGAGGTAGTAGCTAAGGGTTCGAAAGGTGGCTTCATGAGCTGACCAAGAACGAGGTTTAAGTCCAATGCCACCGGTGGTGGCCTAATGGGAGGTTTAGTTAAAAGAAGGCCTCTCATAAATCTTGCTATAAAAGAAGATGGGAGGAAATAGGTTGTCCATTTAGAGGCTTGAAAGAAGCTGCAATAGCACTTAAAACTAACTCTGTAAGAGTCCATTTAAGTCCTGCATGGGATAAATGAAGGAGATACTCCAGTAATGAGTCTAGAGGCATATGGTAAACCTCTTCCACTTAAAAGCATAAGAGCGTCTTGTGGAAGGCTTCCTGGAAGCATAAAGGACATCCTTTATTTGCTGAGGGAGATTAAGATCATGAAGATCTAGGCCTTCAGCAACCAAGCTCTGAGATGCAAAGACTGGGGATCGGGATGCCATAACATTCAGTCCTCCTGAGACAGATCTGGAGCAGATCCCAACTCCAGGGAGGGGGCTTGAGAGAGATGTATCAGCAGAGGGTACCACACTTGCCGTGGCCAATGTGGAGCTATGAGAATCATGTGCCCTCTGTCTCTCTGAAGCTTGAACAGGGTTTTGGGAATTAGGGGAACGGGTGGAAAGGCATAAAGGAAGTCTTGAACCCAGTGAAGGAGGAAGGCATCCCTGGCCTGAGAACCCTGAGCCGGAATTCTGGAACAGAACCGGGGAAGTTTGGCATTCAACGGACTTGCATAGAGGTCTATGTCCGGGGTTCCCCAAATTTGAAATTTGCATGTAGAGAGACCATTCGTGTGGAAGCAGAACTCGGCTGAGTCTGTCTGCCCAAGAGTTTTGTATGCCTGCAAGATACACTGCCAGGAGATAAATCTGATGCTCTCTGGCGAGGGTCCATAGTCGCAAAGCTTCTTGCAAAGCGACAGAGAGCCTGTTCCTCCCTGCTTTTTCACACAGAACATGGCTATTTGATTGTCTGTATGAATGAGGACTGTCTTGTAGCTGAGCAGGGTGTGGAACACTCGAAGAGCAAGGAAGATTGCTCTGAGCTCTAAGAGATTGATATGTAGATGAGTCTCCTGTGGAGTCCAAGTGCCTTGGGTGGAGAGGTCTTGCAGATGAGCTCCCCAACCCATTGGTGAAGCATCTGTTGTGAGAGTTGCCTGGGGTAAAGGTTGTTGAAATGGGGACCCAAGCAACAGGTTCTGAGTGGATTGCCACCATTGGAGAGACAAAATAAAACGATTTGTGTTTGCTATTTTGTCTGACAGGCACCCTGATGCCTGGGTCCACTGAGTGGATAAAGTCCACTGAGCTGCTCTCATACAGAGGCGAGCATAAGGAACCACATGCACTGTGGATGCCATGTGGCCTAGTAGTTGTAACATTTCTCGGGCAGTGAGATGAGGTTTTAGCACTGCTTGAGAAGCTAACTGCACAATGCGAAGACAACGGGCCTGAGAAAGATAGGCCCTTGCTTTTCTGGTATCCAGGAAATCTCCTATGAACTCTAGAGACTGAGTAGGAGTTAGACTGGATTTTGGGATGTTTATGACCAGACCCAAATACTGAAGGATACGCATTGTGCAAAATAGGGAAGTCCTGGCCTCTGACTCTGATGGGGCTCGAATGAGCCAGTCGTCTAAGTAGGGGAAGATGAATATCCCTAGAGTACGGAGAAAGCGTAGTTACTCACCTGTAACAGGTGTTCTCCAGGAGCAGCAGGAATCAGTCCTCACTTATGGGTGACGTCGGCGCCGACGGAGCCCTCGCGGAGCAATTTTCCCCAGCTTTCAAAGAAAGCCTTTGGGAATTGCAGCGCGCATGCGCGGTAGTCTTCCCGCCCGAAGGTGCCATCTTAGCCAGTCAGATGACATAGCTAAAAAGACAGCATAAAAATTTGCAAAAAGAACATAAGCAGACGATTGCAACTCCAAGGGGAGGAGGGAGGGTAGTGAGGACTGATTCCTGCTGCTCCTGGAGAACACCTGTTACAGGTGAGTAACTACGCTTTCTCCAGGACCAAGCAGGAAGTCAGTCCTCACTTAAGGGTGACGTCGGCGCCGACGGAGCCCTCGCGGAGCAATTTTCCCCAGCTTTCAAAGAAAGCCTTTGGGAATTGCAGCGCGCATGCGCGGTAGTCTTCCCGCCCGAAGGTGCCATCTTAGCCAGTCAGATGACATAGCTAAAAAGACAGCATAAAAATTTGCAAAAAGAACATAAGCAGACGATTGCAACTCCAAGGGGAGGAGGGAGGGTAGTGAGGACTGATTCCTGCTGCTCCTGGAGAACACCTGTTACAGGTGAGTAACTACGCTTTCTCCAGGACCAAGCAGGAAGTCAGTCCTCACTTATGGGACTCCAAGCTCAAGGCTACCGGAGACCCTAAGCACAAAAATGAGCTCCCTCTAGCTCAGCAGCACAGAAGGATAGAATCTTCGCTGAATTATCACCCACCGGTAGCCCACATCCGGGATGGAGGGTAGGAGTTGCTCAGACCTCAAAGAGATTACGGAGGACTGCCTGTCCGAAAGCACTGTCCCTACGGGACTCCCTCTCGAGACAGTAATGGACCGCAAAAGTCTGGCTCGAAGACCAAGTAGCGGCCCGGCAGATGTCTGCCAGCGGAACAGAGCGGAGGTAAGCCACTGACGTGGCCTTTGCCCGAACGCAATGAGCCGTGACTCGACTTTCTAAGGCGAGTCCGGCTGCCCCATAAGCCCAAGAGATACAGTCCGCAACCCAGATGGACAGAGTACGCTTGGAGACCGGGAGCCCCAATTTATTGGGGTCAAAGGACACAAAAAGCTGCGCAGCTTTACGGTGCTACCGCGTACGGTCAAGGTAGAAGTTCAACGCCCTTCTACAGTCCAGGGTATGGAGGACCGTCTCAGCTCGGCTGGAGTGTGGTCTGGGAAAGAAGGTTGGAAGTACCACCTCCTGATTCAAGTGAAAAGGGGAGACCACTTTAGGCAGAAACTTTGGGTGAGTCCGTAGGACTACCCTATTCTTGTAGAACCGAGTGTAGGGGGGATCAGACACGAGGGCCTGCAATTCACTTACGCGCCTAGCGGAAGTGAGGGCTATCAAGAACAGCGTTTTCCAAGACAGAAAACGGAGAGAGCAGGTAGCCATAGGTTCAAAAGGCGGACAGGTGATCCGCTGTAAAACCACATTCAGGTCCCAGTCAGGCGCTGGCGGGCGCAGAGGTGGTTTAAGTAGTAGGAGACCTCGGAGAAACCTCGCTACGAGAGGGTCGTTGGAGAGAGGTCTGCCGTCCACCGGCACATGATGTGCGGAAAGAGCACTGAGGTGAACTTTGACGGAGTTGGACTTAAGTCCCAGATTAGAGAGGTGTAGCAAGTACTGTAAGATCACCGACACCGGGCAGGAGAAGGGATCCTGAGACTGTTGGGTACACCAGACTGCAAAGCGACGCCATTTAAGGGCGTAGCATTTGCGGGTAGAAGGCCGTCGCGAAGCCAAGACGACCTCCTCCACCTCTGCCGGCAAGAGGAGAGGAGCAAGGACTACCCTCTCAGCAGCCAGGCCATGAGGTTGAGAGACCTGAGGTTGGGGTGCAGTAGGGACCCCTGATCCTGGGTGAGGAGATCCGGTTGCACCCCCAGAGGGATTGGATCCTCCACCGCCAGTTGCAGCAAGAGCGGAAACCACGGCTGCCTGGGCCAGCGAGGGGCCACCAGGATCATGAAAGCTTTGTCTCGGAGAACCTTGAAAAGGGTCCGAGAGACTAACGGGATGGGAGGGAAAGCGTACAGAAGGCTCCCCGACCATGAGATCAGAAAGGCGTCCGCCGCCACCCGAAGGGGGTGAGGCTGACGAGAGCAGAAGCGAGGAAGCTGCCGGTTGTGAGGACTGGCAAAGAGATCCACTGTGGGGAGGCCCCACCTGAGGAAGAGCTTCTGAACGATCAAGGGGTCCAGACGCCACTCGTGCGGCTGGAGGACCCTGCTGAGTTTGTCCGCCAGGCAATTTTCTTGGCCCGGGAGATAAACTGCCTTGAGGAGAATGCCGTGACCGACGGCCCAAGAGCAGAGCTTCTGTGCCTCCCGGCAGAGGAGGAAGGAGCCCGTGCCCCCCTGCTTGTTCACGTAGAACATGGCAACTTGATTGTCCGTCTGGACAAGGACGGACTGTTGGGAGGTCAGGTGGGAGAAGGCCTTGAGAGCTAGGCGGATCGCCCTGAGCTCCAGGAAGTTGATCTGCTGAGCAGACTCCCACTTGGTCCAGAGGCCCTGAGTACGTGCCTCTTGGCAATGGGCTCCCCAGCCCAGGAGGGATGCATCGGTGGTCAGCACCCGGGTCGGCTGAGGTGACTGGAAAGGCATTCCCAATACCAGGTTCGGCTGCCGGAGCCACCACCGGATAGACGAGACCAGCGGCTCGGAGACGCGCACCAGGTCTGCTAGGCCGCCCGTGGCCTGTCGCCACTGCTGGCGGAGACACCACTGAGCAGGCCGCATATTCAGGCGGGCATTGGGGGTCACATGGACGGTGGAAGCCATATGGCCGAGCAGTCTCAGGAAGCGCCTGGCGGAGACCAGGGGCTGGCTGCGAAAGCGGTCGGCTAGGTCCATGAGCCGCTGAGCCCTGTCGAGCGGTAGGTACGCTCGCGCCTGAGGGGTGTGCAGCCTTGCGCCGATGAACTCGAGATCCTGTGAGGGGAGCAAAGTGGACTTTGCGAAGTTGATGACAAAGCCCAAGTGCTGCAGCAGAGTCACCGTGCGGCACGTGGCGGTGGTGACCTCCTGAGCGGATGCTGCTCTGATGAGCCAGTCGTCGAGGTACGGAAAAAACATAGAGGCCGTGAAGCCGGAGATGGGCCGCCACGACCGCGAGACATTTTGTGAAGACTCGCGGTGCGGAGGACAGGCCGAAGGGCAGTACTCTGTACTGGTAATGATTTCCTGCCACCACAAACCTTAGGTATTGGCGGTGGCCTGGGTGGATGAGGATGTGCGTGTAAGCATCCTTTAGATCCAAGGAGCATAGCCAATCTCCCTGCTGGAGGTAGGGCAGAAGGATTCCAAGGGTAAGCATTTTGAACTTCTCCCGCACAAGGAACTTGTTGAGGTTGCGCAAGTCCAGGATGGGTCGGAGGCCTCCTGTTCTCTTTGGTATCAGAAAATACCTTGAATAGAAGCCCTGACCTCTCAGGTGGTGTGGCACCGGTTCCACCGCCTGATCCTGCAGAAGACCTGCTAACTCCTGAAGGAGCAACTCCCTGTGCAGAGGGGGGCGCGGAGGCTCTCCCGGAAAATAGGAGGGAGGGACCTGATGGAAGTGGAGAAGGTAGCCCTCTCGCACGACCTGAAGCACCCAGGCATCTGCGGTGATGCTGGACCACCTGTCGGCGAAGTGAACCAGCCGGCCTCCGGTGCTGGGGGGAACCAGCGGGGGGGGAGAGGCTATGCTGAGCGAGTCAAAAACCCCCACCCTGCTGAGCAGGGGCTGGTGGCGCAGGCTTGGGGGCTTGCTGCCTACGGGACCCGTTACCCCGTCCCTTGGCCTGCTGGCCCTGTTGGGGAGCTGCAGGGGCCTGATAATGGGGGTATTGTTTGTAGGCAGCCGCCTTCCTCGGGTAAAAGGACTTTTTTCCCGAGCCCTTCTTTTTCTGGGAAGGGGCGGAGGTCTTCCTAGAAAGCCTGGTCCTGGTGAGAGTCTCAGTCTCAATTTGTGCAGCCTTTTCCGCCATGGGCTTGCCAAAGAGGTTTTCGCCTCGGCAGGGGACATCGACCAACTTGTCCTGTACCCAGGGCTCAAGGTCGGACGACTGAAGCCAAGCCTGTCGGCGGGCACCGATGCCGGCTGCGGCTACTCGAGCCGAGGCTTCAAAGCCATCATAGGCTGCTCGGGACATGAACTTTGAGCATTCCCGAATACCTGTGGACAAGGCTAGGAACCTCCGCAAGGGTTCCTCGGACAAACCAGCGGAGAAGCCGGCTAGCTCTTTAGCCAGATCCCTGAGATACATGCCCATGTAGAGCTGGTAAGTCTGGACACGACAGGCGAGCATAGAGCCCTGGAAGCACTTTTTGCCAAGGCCATCCAGGTTACGGGCCTCCCTTCCAGGAGGCACCGAGGAGTGCATCTTCTGGCTCTTAAGACGATGCATGGCCGATTCCACTACCATGGAATGGTGTGGCAACTGCGCCTTTTGAAAGCCAGGGCTCTTGCGGACTCGATAGATAGAATCGACCCGCTTGCTCAGGACCGGCGAGGAGGCCGGACTCTCCCACATGCGGAAGAGTAGTCGTTCCAGCATAGGAGGAACCGGCACAGTAAAGTGCTCCCTCGCGGGAGAGTCATACTGGAGGGCGTCGAGCTCTTCGGCTCGAGGCTCCTCCTCGGGGTCCGCAGGGAAGGCCAAAGCCTTGGCCATATCCCTAACGAAATCCGAGAACCGGGCATCCTCCGGGGGGGACTGCTTCCGAGGCTCGGACTCCGGAGAGTCCGATGGGACACACCGAGTCCGGAAAGAATCAGGTGACTCTTCCTCCTCAGACTCCCAGACCGACTCCGACGAGGACTCGGTGGGGTCGGCTCGGGCAGGGTGCGGCGCCAGCCGCCCCGACGCCGAGGGAGTCGGCGTCGGCGACCTCGGTCCCGAACGGGAGGCCGAGGGCGACCTCGACCGAGGATCGACTCGAGTTCTCATCGACTCGAGGATCGGCTCGGTCTCCGGGGTCGACTTGGACGTCGACGTCCCGGCGGTCGGGGCAGCGACGCCAGCGAAGCCAGCGAGCAGTGCCCGCTGCTGGTCCATGAAGGCAGACAATCTGCTCTCCAAGGCCGTCAACCTGAGTCCGAGCTCAGGCGACCCAGCAGCCCCCGACTCGGGCCCCGACGGCGTCGGGCCCGACGTCGGCTGACGCGGAGGCGAGTCCAGAAGGACAACAGGACTTACCCGGGCAGGCATCTCCGACTCCAGGCGAGGTCGCTTCGGGAGGTGTTCCTTCTCCAAGGACCCGGGGCGGCTGTCGGGGCTATGCGACCTGGCCCTCGCGGAGCCAGGAGCGTCCACCGACGCCGCCCTCGCGGGTTTTTCCTTCCGTCGATGGTCCCCGGAGGGAGAAACCCCGGTCGGAGGAGCTCCGTCGACGGTCCGAACTGGAGCCTTTCGACAGTGAGGCCTCCGACGAGGTCCGGGTACGGCTGGGGTCAGCGAAGATTCTTTCGCGCTGATGCCGCCGACTTCTCAACGCCTTCGAGGACAGTTTGCTGCAGGGCCCACAGATCAGTTCCTCGTGATCTGGGCCCAGGCAGCGGAGGCAAAGGTCGTGTGAGTCGGTGAGTGACATATTTCGGTCACACCGACCACACCGCTTAAAGCCACTGGCAGCCATCGGGGGAAAAAGGGCCCCTGCGAGGTCAAAGGACCGGGCTGCCAGGGAAAAAAACGACAACGAAACCTGACTAAGTCAGAAAAACCGCAAAACCGTTAGAGGACTCGAGACCGGCGTCGCGAGTCCGGGCGGGAAAACGACCGGCGTCGAACCGAAAGACAAAAGGAAAAAAAACAGAGGAAAATCAACTTTTACGCGGGGACAAGACGGGGACGTCTGTAGGGCTCCGCGGAAAAAAGAAGACTGGCTAAGATGGCACCTTCGGGCGGGAAGACTACCGCGCATGCGCGCTGCAATTCCCAAAGGCTTTCTTTGAAAGCTGGGGAAAATTGCTCCGCGAGGGCTCCGTCGGCGCCGACGTCACCCATAAGTGAGGACTGACTTCCTGCTTGGTCCTGGAGAAATGCTGCTACCACAGCCATGCACTTCGTGAACACTCTAGGTGATGAGGCCAGGCCAAAATGAAGCACCCTGTATTGGTAGTGCTTTCCTTGAAAAAGGACCCGAAGGAACCTTCTGTGATTTGGATGGATGAGAACATGAGTGTACACATCCTTGAGATCTAGAGAACAAAGCCAATCCTGACTCTGAAGGTATGGCAGCAGAGTTCCCAGAGAAATCATTTTGAATTTCTCTTTGAACAGGAATTTGTTCAATTCTCTGAGGTCTAGAATAGGTCTGTGTCCCCCTGTTTTCTTTGGGATGAGGAAATAGGGGGGAGTAAAACCCTGTACCCTGTTGATGAATGGTTACTTCTTCTATTGCCCCTTGGGCAAGAAGCATAGTGACCTCTTGACCTAACAGGTTGATGAGAGAGGTCTGAGAATTGAACTCTTACCATTGTGGGAGGGGGCATGCTCAGAAAGTGAAGCTTGTACCCCTCTTTTATAATGGAAAGTGTCCAATGTTCTACTGTTATCTGCCCCCATCTGGGGGCAAAGTGACACAACCTTCCTGGAATGGTGGAAGGCTCTGGACCATTGAGGGCCAGGAAGGCTAAGTTCTGTAGTTGAAAGTCAAAGGCCTTGTGGAGGTTGAGACTGCTGAGACGGTTGAGGCTTGGCTTTGCTTTGCTTTCCTTTGTTTAGGTGGTTGCTGACCTTTCCGGACAGGCTGACCTGCAGAACATCCCTGCTGGGAATAAGAGGGATAAAACCTCTTCTCTTTAGAGAAGAAAGGTTTCTTTAAAGATTTCCTTCTTGCAGGATCAGCTGTGGCTTTGGATAACCTATCCAAAGTGGAGTTGTCAGCATCCAACTCATTGGCTTTTTCTTGCCAATTTTTGCCAAATAGGTTCTCACCTGTACAAGGGACATTTCCCAGTTTGTCCTGCACCCAGAGCTCCAAATCGGATGCCTGGAGCCAGGCAATTCTACGTGCACCTATGGCAATGGCAGAGGTTCTGCTCATGCACTCAGAACAGTCAAAAGCTGCACGATTGACAAACTTAGAAACATCCTGGGCATGTTTAACTAGTGTGAAAAAATCCTGCCTCTTGTCCTCAGGAAGAAGAGGGCTTAAAACTTCCAAGTCTCCTGTGACTTCAAGGAACATTCCCATATACAGAATATAGGAACTGATCCTGGCAGAAAGCATGGAAGGCTGGAACGTACGACGTCCAAAGGCATCCAAAGTTCTACACTCACGTCCTGGAGGATTAGAGGCATGCCTCTTTGCACTCCTGATCCTTCTCATAGCTGATTCCACTACAGTAGAGTGGTGAGGAAGCTGAGTTTTTTGGAAACCAAGACAAGGAGGGACTCGATACATAGTATCCAGTCTGCGAGAGTGAGGAGAGGTGGTAAGAGATGTTTCCCACATTCTTAACATGAGATCATGCAGAATCTCATGGATAGGCAGAGTAGCTGGCTCCTTAGGAGCTTTGGGATATTGTAAAATCTCCAACTGGGCTCTGTTTCAGGAGCCACAGTAATGGACAGACCTCGAGCCACCTCCGTGATGAAATCCTGAAAGGAAATATCTTCTGGAGGAGACATCCTCCGTTTAGAAGAGGAAGGCTCCTCTGGGAGAAGTATACCGGTACCGGCAGAGCTGTCAGAATCCTCAGAGTCCTCCAAGGATTCGAAGTACCGTCTGTCCGGATGCTCTTGAAGAGCCCGATACCCGTACCGACCAAAGTCGGTACCGGTATATCGGCACCGGAAGGCATCGCATGGCGGGGTGCCGGCAAAGCCGATACCGATGTCGATGCTATCGGTACCGGCATTGCTACCGGTACCGGTTGAAATGTCTGACGCAGTTCTGAGGGTGTCGATGCCGCAAGGAGAGCCGCCAGACTGCGTTCAATAGCCAGGAACCTCTGGTCTATCGACGCTGCCGATGCCTGGGTATCGGTACCGGAGAAAACAGCCGGTACCCCAGAGCATGGCACCAGTAGTTCTTCCAAGGTCGAGGCCTCGAGAACATCCTGGAGCCCCGATAATGCTTTGGAAGCCGAAGCCTCCCGCCGGGGCAATTTTGCCGGTAAGGAACCTTCAAGGGCAACGCCAGAGGCATCTCGATGCTTGGAAGGAGATCTACCCTTTGAGGACCGGCTAGACTTATGTTTAGTTACCTGAGATCCATGGGAGGAAGACGAAGCCCTGGAAGACGTCGATGCCACAGAAGCTGCATTGGAGGGATAAAGGGTGCTGAGCTTAGCAGCTCAGTTTTGTCGACTCCTCTTGGACATCGTGGCACACGTCATCCATAGTGGAGGAAATTTTGGGCTTAAGGCCCAAAATGGCTCGTGCACCTAGAAGAAAAGTTTGGGTAAAGGTGAAATTAGACTTACCTGCTAATTGTTGTTCCTGGAGTAGACCCAGTCTAGTCAAGGACCTCTGAGTTGTCCACCTCATTCAGCAGCTTGGAGACTGAGGAACCACCTTCTTTTTGTGATGTCATCCGTATATCCCTCTGGGAGCCGCCTTCCTCCATCAGTACCCTATTGACAAAGCAGACTCACCAGAGCAACAAGTAAGCTTCACTTCCAGAAACGCCCCGCAAAGGGCCACTTACCAAATCTGGCCCCTCCCCAAAACTAACTGTATTATAACAAACTAATGAAGAACTGCTAAGTAAGAACTGTTAACCACTAACAGTGCCAAGGCTGTCCTCTCACCTGCTCGGACGCTAGCCTGGAAAGATGACCCAAACTCCCCAGGAGAGATCATCCCCGGACTCAACACCTCTTACCTGTCACCTTCGAGCAACGCAGACTGCGCCCTCAACACTGGGACGGGACTAGGAACTAGATTGGGTCTACTCCAGGAACAACAATTAGCAGGTAAGTCTAATTTCACCTTCCTGATCGTATCCCCAGTCTAGTCCTGGACCTCTAAGTAAGTACCAGAGCAGTAAATCTAATGGGAGGGTTCCACTACACCGGCCTGAAGCACCGCCGAACCAAAACAGGCATCCTGAGCCAACTGAACGTCTAGCCGGTAATGCTTCACAAACGAATTCATGGAGGACCATGTGGCCGCCTTGCAGATGTCCACCGGCGGCACCATCCGAACCTCCACCCATGAAGTCGCCTGAGCCCTAGTGGAATGGGCCCGTAGCCCTTCCGGCACCGTCCTACCTCTCAGCAAATAAGCCGACGCAATCGCTTCCTTAATCCAACGCGCAATGGAAGCCTTTGACATCGCTCTCCCCTTCTAGGCCCCGCAAAGAGGACAAACAGCCTCTCCGACTTGCGAAAGCTCTCGGTACGCTGCAGATACTTCAACGCCCGCCAGACGTCTAATGTCCCCCGTACCAACTCTACCGAGCCCGACCTGAACACGGGCAGCAAAATATCCTGATTCAAGTGAAACGGCGATACCACCTTGGGCAAGAACGCTGGAACAGGCCGCAGCACCACCTTCGACTCAAAGAAGGAGAGATAGGGTTCCCTGCAGGACAACGTTTGGAGCTACGAAATGCGCCTCGCCAAGCAAATAGCCACCAGGAATACCACCTTCAACGTGAGATCCTTCACCGATGCCCTACTCAGAGACTCGAACGGCTCACGCTGCAGCACCTCTAGGGCCAGAGGGAGCTGCCATTTGGGCACCAGCCACCTACTTGGCGGCTGCAAAAGGGACACCGCTCGCAGAAAACGCTTGATATCCAAATGGTCCCCGATGGAACGACCAGCAATCCGTCCTCTGTAGCAGGACAAGGCTGCCACCTGCACCTTCAGCGATGCAGCGGCCAACCACTTGTCAAAACCGTCCTGCAGAAACTCCAGGATCTAAGCGCCTCCGTGTCCCTCTCTCCGCACCACGCCTCAAAGACTCTCCAGACTCTGACATACGCTAAAGATGTAGACCTTTTCCTGGTCTTCAACAGCGTGGCGACCACCGCCGAAGAGTAACCTCTTGACCTCAACCTAGCCCTTTCAATAGCCAGGCCGTAAGCGAGAATCGATCCACGTGAGGCATGAGGAGAGGGCCCTGCGACAACAGATCCGACCGCCCCGGGAGCCGCCACGGCCACGCTACCAGAAGCCTTAAGAGATCTGCGTACCACGGCCGAGGCCAATCTGGTGCAATTAAGATCACCTGCCCCCTGAAACACTCTATCCACTGGACCACCCAGCCTATCAGCACCCATGGAGGAATGACGTACAGGAGCTGCCCCTCCGGCCAAGGCTGGATGAGAGCATCGAGGCCCTCCGACATCCTCTCCCATCTTCTGCTGTAGAAGCGACTGGCCTTTGCCGACTGAAGTGTCACCATCAGATCCATCACCGGCGTGCCCCAGCGGCACACTAGCATGTCGAACACCTCCTGATGAAGGACCCACTCTCAGAGATCCACCTTCACCCGACTGAGAAAATCGGCTTCCACATTGTCTACCCTTGCAACATGTGCTGCCGACACTGCTAGATTTCTCTCGGCCCAGCCGCACAGGCTCTCTGCTTCGGCCTCCAGCACCACACTGCTGGTGCCCCTTGTCGATTGATGTATGCCACTGTGGTCGCATTGTCGGAAAACACACGTCCCGCCGTCCCGCGGAGTTCCGCCTGAAAATTCTGCAGGGCCAGGAACACTGCTCTCAACTCCAACCTGTTGATCGACCACGCTCTCTCCTAGGCGGTCCACTGCCCCAGCGCGAACTGTCCCTGGCAGTGGGCCCCCCAGCCCAGAAGGCTGGCATCAGTCATTAGAGCCACCCAGTCGGGCACTTCGAGGGGCTTCCCGCTCTCCAACGAACTGGGAACCAACCACCATCGAAGCGCTACTCGGGTCTCGTCTGGGCAGGCGAGTCTCCGTGACAGCAGGTCCTGCTGATGAGACCACCGCCGCAGGAGCGCCCTTTGCAACGGTCTCATGTGTGCTCTCGCCCACGGCACCAAATCTATGGTCGCCGCCATTGTTCCCAACAACTGCAGGTATTGCCATGCCGTTGACTTTCTCTTTAGAAATTTCCGGACAAGCGTCCGAAGCCTTTGCGCCCTTTGCTGCGGGAGAAACACCTGACCCGACTCCGCGTCGAACCGCGCCCCTAAGTATTCTATACCCTGAGACGGCACTAAATTGCTCTTTGTCCGGTTGACCACCCAACCTAGACTCTCCAGAAAACTCACCATCCTGGACGTCACTTGTTCGCTCTCGCTCCTGGACTTTGCTCGGATCAACCAATCGTCCAAATAAAGGTGCACCAGAATGCCATCTCTGCGCAAGGCCGCCGCAACTACCACCATGACCTTTGTGAACATGCGTGGAGCTGTCGCCATGCCAAACGGCAAGGCTCGGAACTGAAAGTGACCGAAAGGAACCGCGAAGCGGAGAAACCTGACATGCTCCGGCCGAATGGGAATGTGAAGATACACTTCCGACAGATCCAGGGAGGTGAGGAATTCGACCCTCTGCACTGCCACAATTACCGACCGCAGGGTCTCCATGTGAAAGTGGGCCATGCGCAGACACCGATTTACCCCCTTGAGATCCAGAATGGGCCGAAAACCGCCGTCCTCCTTTGGCACCACGAAATAAATGGAGTAACGACCGACGCCGAGTTGGTCTCGCGGAACCGGCTCTATCGCCCCGAGATCTAGTAGCCTCTGTACCGTCTCCCGCACGCTTCGCACTTGGTCGCTGCCCTGCAGGGAGACTGTACGAAGGCGTCGCGCACTGGCCGTTGCAGTTCCAGAGCGTAGCCCTCTCAAATGACCTCTAGGACCCACTGATCTGACGTGATTTGGACCCAGGCGGCATAGAACTCCTGCAACCTCCCTCCCACGGAGACTAGAGGCCCCTGGGCCCGCCTGATCTCATTGCGCTTTTCTAAGGTTCGAGGAAGAGGCGGGAACAGAGGAGGACGCCCCAAATCCTCTCCCCGCTCCCCAAAAGCCCTGGCCTCTGCCGGGAAATCTACCTCTTTGTCCAGAACTGAATCTTTGAAAACGAAAACTGCGAAAATCCCGCTGTTGCCCCTTGCCAGCCGGACCTGCGCGCCCCTGCTTAGGCTTGTCCTCAGGCAACTTGCCGCCCTTGGATTCGCCCAGTTCTTTGACCAACTTCTCCAGTTCCTCACCAAATAAGCGACGACCCTTAAAGGGCAGCTTACTCAACCGTGCCTTAGAGGAATTATCCGCCGCCCAATTACGGAGCCACAGATAGCGCCTGGCTACCACTGCCGACGCCATACTCTTGGACAAGCCTCGCATGAGATCATAATGGATGTCTGACAAATAGGCTGCCCTCGACTCCAGGTGGGCGGCATCACCGGACTGTACCCCCTCCTGCCCCGCTTGGGGCAGCTGTGACCAGCGCAGGCATGCCCTGGCCACCCAGGCCCTACAAATAGCCGCCTGGAGAGACAGGGCATTAGTCTCAAAAATCTAGCTCAGCAACGCATCTAACTTTCTGTCCTTCGCATCCTTAAGGGCCGCGCTGCCCTCCACCGGAATGGTGGTCTTCTTTATTACTGCCGCCACGGCTGCATCCACCTTAGGGGGCTTGAAGACCTCCTTATCCTGGTCCACCAGCGGGTACAACCGGCTCATCACTCTGGAGCCCTTGAGCGCAGCTTCCGGGACGTTCCACTCCTCCTGTATCAACTCCTGGAACACCCGGTGCACCGGGAATGCTCTCTGAGACTTCCAAAAGACCTGTAGCAGGGGATCCTCCAACATCCAATCCTCCGCCAGTCCCTGGGTTGGCATGTTCAGGGTTCGCAGCGTCTTCGCGATGAGAGCCGGCAGCTCATCCCTAAGGAAGACCCGCACTACTCTAGCCTGCTCCTCCTTGTCCTCGAGCTCTCCTTCCTCTAGCTCCTCCTTGAGGGCCATGCTCCCAACTTCCTCATCCGAGAGCTGCCCCTCCGAGGCGGCCGATTGAGCCCCGAAATCCGCCTCCAGCCGCGGACTCTTGACACCCAGCTGGGCCTCGGAGACGAGGGCTTGCCCCGGCCTCTTCACTCCGCCCCCTACGAAATTGCCCATTGGCTGCTTGGGCGGGAAGCCTCCCACCGCCTGCTGTAGGAGGGCCATGAACTCTGGCGAGAAGATAGACTCCAACCCCTTGGGCTAGGTCGCCTGCGGGGCGGGGGCATCTGGGGCGGAGGATGGCCCCGCTATCGGCTCCCCCAGGGGCAAACTGGCTACCTGAGTGACCGAGGTGCCTGTCTCGGTCCACGGTCGCTCCTTCACCTCCTCCCCGGGGAGCTCCAGGGTAGCAGCCTCTTTAGCACAGGACTTGCACACCCCGGAATCCGAAAGCACACTTCTCTTGGCCCCACAAATAAAACAATGGGGCCTTGACGGCATAGCCACTACAAAGAAGCCACCGGAGAGCACAGGACCCCGAAAAAGAAGGAAAACCCCTTAAGTCTATTTTGTTCCTTTTTTTTTTTTTTTTTAATCGCTCCAAATCGGACCCTGCAACTGTCCCGCAGGCTTTCCAGACGGCGACACCCCAACCGCCGTAGAAAACCCCACTGAACACTCCGATTCTGGAGGCCTGTGTTCTCTGCGCTCCTAACACGTGGCCGGGCCTGCTCTGCAGCGCGCGCTCCCTCACGCCGCTGCAACCCTTTCACTAGACCGCTTCCTTACCTCTGCCGCCAAGGCAGGACGAACTCAGCGGGACTCCGCCGTCTCTCCGCACTGCGGAGAATGACTGAGGCTCCACTTTTGTGGTCTGCCCGGTACACCTCGCGAGGGCCCGGCACCAGGCACGCCAGAAGAGCGTTCACAGGCAAGTTGTCTGTATCGCGCCTGGCAGTGCAGCTCTCCAGCCCCGGTTCAGCTCCACTGACCCTCCTCGGGAGCGAAGCCGGTCTCACCCAAGGCCCACTGCTGAGCTACCAGCCCCCCAGGCAGGGCCCCGACAGATAGAGGAGAGCCTGTCGCACTACTAGGGAACAGCCGTGGAATTGAAAGAAACAGCTGCCCCTTACTTTATCTGATCTCGTCTGAATTTTTTTTTTTTGTTTTTTTAAACTAAAACCCCTTACTTCTAACCAAACTAGACTTAATTGTTCCTCCAGTGAACCTGGACCCCCAGGCTCACCGACCTATTCAGCTGCTTGGAGACTGAGGTAACTGATGGAGGAAGGCGGCTCCCAGAGGGATATACAGATGACATCACAAAAAGAAGGTGGTTCCTCAGTCTCCAAGCTGCTGAATGAGGTGGACAACTCAGAGGTCTGGGACTAGGACTGGGGATACGATCAGGAATATAGAATTTTTTTTTTTTTAAATGAAAGAAATAAAGAAAAGAGAACCGGCGGTACCGGTATAGCATCGAGGAAGGCAGATGCGACCACAAAAAAGAATGAATAAGGAAAAAATTTCTGCGGTGACAGGAACAACGACCTGCTGGTTCCACGGAAAACGAAGAACTGGAGAGAGGCAGTTGGGAAAGGCGGGAAGGCAGCACGCAGGCGCTGTGGGATGCTCCCAAAAGCTTTTTAATTGGACGCTGGGGAGCATTCCCGCGCAGGCTCCGTCGGTACCGACGATACCCAAATGTGAAGACTACATTCCTGCTTGTTCCTGGAGAAAACTACCTTCCAAGAAAGGTAGCGTAGATGGCAGGTTGCCATCGGCTCAAATGGCGGACGAGTAAGCTGCCCTAAGACCACGTTCAAATCCCACTAGGTTGCCGGAGGGTGAACCGGGGGCTTCAGCAGACGTAGGCCTCTCAGGAACCTGGACACCAAAAGGATGTGCAGAAAGAGGCTTTCCTTCTACTGGGAAGTGGTTTGCAGCCAAGGCACTGAGGTGAACTCTGATGTAGTTGGACTTAAGGCCCAAATCCAAAAGGTGGAGAAGATACTGTAGTACCACTGCAACTTGGCAGGAGAAAGGATTCACTTTCTGCTTTTTGCACCATACCCCAAACCTACGCCACTTAAAGGCATAGGTTTGTCTAGCTGACTGCCTCCTTGAGGTCAGCAAAACTTCTTCCACATTTTTCGGAAGGAGGAGTGGTGCGAGAACTACCCTTTCAGCAGCCATACCATTAGGTTGAGGGAGCTGAGGTTGGGGTGCAGGAAAGTGCCCCCCTCTTGAGACAGGAGGTTCAGAGAGGACCCCAGGGGGATTAGGGCCTCCACCACTAGTTGAATAAGAAGCAGAAACCAAGGTTGTCTTGGCCATCTTGGGGCTACCAGGATGACCGAGGCTTTGTCTTGGAGAATCTTGAACAGAGTTTTGGCCACCAGAGGCATCGGAGGAAACGCATACAGGAGGCCCACAGACCAGGAGGAGAAAGGCATCGGCAGCCACCCTGTTTGGATGTGGCTCCCTGGAGCAAAAACGGGACAACTGGTGATTGTGTGGGCTCGCAAACAAATCCAGTGTCGGCTGTCCCCAGGTCTGAAAAAGCCATTGGGCCACATTTGTGTCCAGCTGCCATTCGTGGGGCTGCAGAATCCTGCTTAGCCTATCAGCTAAGTAATTTTCCTGGCCTGGCAGATAAACTGCTCTCAGATGCATGCCATGCCGGACTGCAAAGGAGCAAAGGTCAAGGGTATCCGGACACAGCAGGCAGGACCTTGCGCCTCCCTGCTTGTTCACACAGAACATCGTTACTTGGTTGTCTGTTTGTACCAAGATAGGCTGATGAGCCAAAGTTTGACAGAAGGCTCGTAGAGCCAGGGAATGGCATGAAGTTCCAAGAAATTCGGAAAACACACGCCCTGAGTGCAAAGTCCCTGGCAATGGGCTCCAAAGCCCAGCAAGGATGCATCTGTAGTTAGGATCCTCGTGTGTGGGGGAGCCTGAAAGATCACCCCCACCTCCAAGTGCTTTGGTTAAAGCCACCATTCCAAGGACTGTAGGAGTCTTCTGGACACTGTGACTCTGCCTCGGAGTCCGCCTGTGGCTTGTGTCCACTGGTTCCTGAGGCACCACTGAGTTGTTCGCATGTGGAGGCGGGCATCTGGTGTCACATGTACTGTGGAGGCTATGAGGAGGCGCAGGAAGTGTCTTGCTGATATTTGGGACCTGTGACTCACTTGACGTGCCAGGAGTCTCTGTGTCCTGTCTGACAGTTAAGTCCTTGCCTGAAGGGTATCTAGTCTGGCCCCAATGAACTCTAGTTGTTGAGTGGGCACTAGGGTAGACTTGGGGTAATTGATTACGAACCCTAGATGCTGAAGCAACTGAATGGTGTGAGATGCGGCCTGTTGGACCTCCATTGGTGACGTGGCTCTAATGAGCCAGTTGTCTAGGTAGGGTAAGACAAAGACTCCTTGGCAGTCACCACTGCCAGGCACTTTGTGAATACCCTGGGGGCGGAGGCCAGGCCAAAGGGAAGCACTCTGTACTGATAGTGGTCCCCCCCCCCCCCCCCACCACCACAAAGCGTAGATATTGTCTGGTCTGGATGAATTAGGATGTGTGTGTATACATCCTTTAGGTCTAAAGAGCATAGCCAGTCTCCCTGGCAGAGGTAAGGCAGCAATATTCCAAGTGAAAGCATCTTGAACTTCTCCCTCACCAGGAATTTGTTTAAGTTGCACAGGTCGAGGATGGGCCTAAGGCCTCCTGTACATTTTGGTACCAAAAAGTACCTGGAATAGAAGCCCTTGCCCTGTAGGTGGTGGGGCACCGGTTCTACCGCCTGATCCTCGAGTAGACCTGCTAATTCCTTCAGAAGAAGGTCCCAGTGAAGAGGAGACCCGAGAGGCTCTCCTGGAAAGTAAGGAGGCAGCACTTGGGTCAAATGGAGTAGATAGCCTTGATGGACTATCTGTAGGACCCAGGCGTCTGTGGTGATGGCTGGCCACATATGGGCATACAGGGCAAGCCTTCCTCCTGTGCATTGCCTGTCTCCTGTGGTGAGAAGGGCTATGCCTTGAGAGTCAAAAGCCACTCCCAGGCTAAGCCGGATCCGGTGCCTGGGGTTTGGGGGCTTTCTGCTTACGCGGGCCATGCTCCTATCCCTTGGCCTGCTGCCCCTGTTGGGGAGCCAGGGAGGCCTGAAATGGGGGGTTAGCTTCGGTAAGCAGCACCCTTCCTTGAGAAAAAGGGCTTCATACCCGAGCCCTTTTTAGAAGGGGCAGAAGTCTTCTTTGAGAGCCATGTCCTGGTCACGTACTCGGTCTCGAGCTCAGCAGCCTTTTCGGTCATGGGTTTGCCGAAGAGGTTCTCTCCCTGGCATGGGACATCGACCAACTTGTCCTGAACCCATTGCTCGAGGTCCGACTGTAGCCATGCCTGGCGGTGTGCACCGATGCCCACCACAGCTATCCAGGTCCTCGCCTCGAACCCATCATAGGCAGCTCGAGTCATGAACTTCTAGCACTCACAGACTCCAGTGGACAGGCTCTTCAAGCGCTGCAAAGGTCCCTCGGAGAGACCAGCCGAGAACCCGGCGATCTCCTTCGCCAGATCTCGCAGGTACATGCCCATGTACAGCTGGTATGCCTGGATCCGACATGTCAGCATAGAACCCTGGTAGTATTTTCTGCCAAGGGCGTTCAAGTTGTGGGCCTCCTGCCAGGAGGCACTGAGTGAGTCTTCTGGCTCTTGAGCCGGCGCATGGCCGATTCCACAACCATGGAGTTGTGTGGCACTTGTGCTTTTTTGGAACCCAGGACTCTTGCAGACCCAATACATCGAGTCGATCCGCCTGCTGAACACCAGCGCCAACGCCGGCGTCTCCCACATGCGGAGCATTAGTCGTTCCAGGATCGGAGGGCACTCGTACAGTAAGGGTCTCCCTAGGGGGAGAGTCATACTGGAGGATCTCGAGCTCTTCGGCTTGAGAATCCTCCTCGGACTCCACAGGGAAAGCCAAAGCCTTTGACATGTCCCTTACGAAGTCCAAGAACCTAGTGTCCTCCGAGGCTTGGACACCAGGGAATCGGATGGGACATCCCTGTGCTGGCAGGTGTCTGGGGACTCTTCTTCCTCAGTCTCCCAGCCCAATGCCTCCAAAGAGAATCGAGTGGCTCCGGCCTCAAGGTCTTAGACTTTAACTGCCTCGACGTGGGTGGAACCGGCGGTCACATCAGTCCCGAATGGGAGGTCAAGGGAGACCTCAGCCTAGGATCAATTTGAGTATGCATGGTCTCGAGGATTGGCTCGGCCTCCAGGGTCGACTTGGATGTCAGTGGCCCGGTGGTCGGGGCGGAAGGACCTGTGATACCGGCTATCAGCACCCGCTGCTGGTCCATGAAGGCAGACATACTGCACTCCAGGGCCAGCATTCTGAGAACGAGCTCAGAAGGCTCCACAGCCACCGGGTCGGGTCCCAACGCCGGCGGGCCCGATGACGGTTCTCCTGGAGGAGAGTCCTCAATGAGGACAGTTGTTAGCTACCTCGGCTGCTCCATATCCTGTCGAAGCTTCGCTGGATGCTCCATCTCCGAGGATCTGGGCCGGCGCTCGGGGCTCCATGACCGGTCCCGGGAGGAACAAGGCCGTTCAGAGCCATCCAACGATGCCACCTTCAAGGATTTTTTCTTCCTTCGATGTTCCCACGAGAGAGACCCCCTCTCCGAGGAACCTCTACGATGCTCTGGCTCAGAGTGTTCCCGAGATAGAGGCCTCAGACGAGGTCCGGGCCCGCGAAGGTACGGGACTCAGCAAAAATCCTATCATGCTACTGCTGGCAGCTTTTCAGGGCCTGAGGACATTTTCCTACACGGGCCACAGACCTTCAGGTCGTGGCCAGGCCCAAGGCACCGGAGACAGCAGTCATGTGTATCTGTGAGGGACATTAATTTTGTACACCGATCACATTTCTTAAACCCGATGGCAGCCATCGCAGGAAAAAGGGGCCCCTGCGAGGTCGAAGACCCGGGCTGCCAGTGAAAAAGAAAAAGAGCACGAACGCTAGTCACGAAGGACAAAAACTGAAAAATCAAACTGTTCTCAATACCGGTGTACTGAGCCGAGGCAGTAAGGCGAACCGGTGTCGAACCGGAGGAAAAGATGAAATTTTTAAGTATTTTAAACAGTTTTTTCACGGCGACAACTGGACTACATCTGAAGGGCTCCAAGGAAAAAAGGAGACTGAGCAAGATGGCACCCTTGGGCGGAAAAGGGACTGCGCATGCATGATGCAATTCCCAAAGGCTTTCTTAGAAAGCTGGGTATTTGCTCTGCACGAGGGCTCCGTCGGCGTTGACATCACCCATATGTGAGGACTGACTTCCTGCTTGTTCCCGGAGAATGCATACTGCAGGCTGTGTCCCCAATGAAGGAGAAAAGCATCAAAGCTCTCGTTGTGTGGTGAGGGTATCCTTGAACAGAACCGGGGCAGCTTTGCATTCTCTAGAGTAGCAAAGAAGTTGATTATGGGGTTCCCCATAATCAAAATAAGTGCTGCATCCATTCGTGTGGATGAAGGACATGGCTGAGCTTGTCGGCTAACTGATTCTATTCTCCTGGGAGATAGACTGCTTGGAGATGAATGTGATGAGCTATCGCAGAAGTCCAGAGGCAGATGGCTTTGTTGCAGAGGCGAGAGCCTGTACTTCCCTGTGTGACACAAACATGGCTACCTGATTGTCGGTTTGAACTAAGACAGTCTGTCCTGAAAGTTAGGGACAGAAGATACGAAGGGCATTTGCAATCGCCCTGAGTTCCAAGAAATTTATGTGATGCAACGCCTCCGAATGTGTCCATTGCCCACGTGTGGTGAGGCCGTGGACGTGTGTTCCTTGTCCGTACTTGGAGGCATCAGTGGTCAGGGCACACCGCAATACAGACCTTTGAAAAGGTAACACTACGAGAAGGTTTTATGGAGTGCATCACCAGTGAAGGGAAGTGATCAATTGAGATGGAATGATGATCTTGTCCGAGAGACAACCTGTGGATTGTGTCCACTGTTCCGATAGGGTCCATTGCCCCATGCACATACTGAGTCGGGCATATGGAACAGCATGTACTGTTGAGGCCATGTGGCCCAAAAGACATAGCATGTCTCGGGCAGTCATGGTTGTCTGACATTGACAGTTACTGGCCAGGGAGATGAGTCGCTGCAGGCAATCATCTGGCAAGTAGACCCAAGCTCGTGTTGTGTCTAGACGAACTCCTATGAACTCCAGGTTCTGTGTCGGAGTGAGGTGTGATTTTGGATAGTTTACTACAAACCCCATATGTTGGAGAACCAGGATGGTTTGCTGAAGTGATGCGGCAACTGCCTGAGGGTTATCTTTCTTGACGAACCAGTCATCTAAGTAAGGGAAGAGAAAGCTTCCCAAAGTGTGCGGATAGGTTGCCATGACTGCGAGACATTTGGTGAAAACTCTTGAAGCCAAGGCAAGGTCAAAGGGAAGAACCAGATATTGATAGTGGCATTCCTGGGAGGCAAATCTGAGATATTTTCTGTACAGATCAGGATGTGAGTGTAAGCGTCCTAGAGAACAGAGGCAGTCTTTTCCCTGAAGACAGGGAAGAAGTATGCCTAGAGAGATAATTTTGAATTTCTCTCACTAGGCATTTGTGAGGTTCCTCAGGTCTAGGATTGGCCTGAAACCTCCTGACTTTTTTGGGATGAGAAAGTAATGAAAATACAACCCTAGGCCTTGCTGAGGTGGAGGGACCTCCTTGATAGCACCCTGAGAAAGTAGACTCAGGTTCTCTTGTTGTAGTACAGTGGAATGCTGGAGATCCATGCGGGTCTTGCCCACAAAGATTGGGGGGGGGGGGGGAGTAGAGCTTTGAAATTGAGTTGGTAACCTGCAAGGTCCAGCGTTGCGAGGTTACGAATGAGCATCTGTTCGCAAAGAGGGTCAACTTTCTTGGAATGCGTGACGGGAAGGGAGTCTCCAGAGGTCGACTGGTTATGCCCTCCAAGAAGAAGTCAAAAAGGTAAAATTAGACTTACCTGCTAATTGTTGTTCCTGGAGTGGAACCAGTCTAGTCTCGAAACCTCTGTGTTCCCCATCTTATCCAGCAGCTTGGAGACTGAGAAAACTCCTCCTTTTTCTGTGACATCCTCAGTATATCTCTCCGGTGTCCACCCCCTGTCACCAGTATCCTACTGACAAGTAAACATACACATTAGGACAAGAAAAAACTGGCAAAATAGAACTTCCCCCCCGCATGCCCAGCATGGACCAGAAACCCCAACCCCTGAAATCCGTGCCTGGAACGTGAACAGACCACTCCCTCACCCACTAAAGAGGAGAAAGCGCCCCTGAAAGCAACCTACAGGTGCCGCTTGAGCCATCTAACCCAGGAATCATTGGCGTTGTCGGATCCTGCCTTTTTTTTTTTTGCTAATAGTAAACTGAGCTTACCTGTGAATCACTAAACACCTCTGTTTGCACCTGTCTGCCATCGAACAGCGGGAGGGATACGGGACTAGACTGGTTCCACTCCAGGAACAACAATTAGCAGGTAAGTCTAATTTTACCTTCCTGATTGTGTCCCCAGTCTAGTCCCGAAACCTCTGGGTCTTTACCAGAGCAGTGAAAATTCAAACACGGGAGGGACCCGGCAAACCAGCTTGTAGGACCGCTGAACCAAAAGAGGTCTCCTCCTCCCTCTGCACATCCAAACGATAGTGCCGAACAAACACATTCAAAGAGGACCACATCGCCGCCTTGCAAATCTCTACTGGCGAAACTAGACGTGCCTCCGCCCAAGACGCCACCTGCGCCCTAGTTGAATGTGCCCTTAATCCTTCCGGCACCACTCTGCCTTTTAGCACATATGCCGACGCTATAGCTTCCTTGACACAACGCGCAATAGAAGCCTTTGAAGCCACTTCACCCTTTCGCTGTCCTGCGAACACCACAAAAAGCCTGTCGGACTTCCGGAAATCCGCCGTTCGGCTGAGATATCTCTTCAGCGCTCTCCTAACATCTAACCGATGCCGTACCTTCGGCGTAGCACCTGTCCTGCCGTCGGTAAACACCAGTAAGGAAATCTCCTGATGCAAATGGAACGCAGAGACCACCTTCGGGAGAAAGGCAGGCACCGGCCTCAAAACAACCTTTGACGCAAAGAAGGACAAGTAGGGCTCCCGACAAGAAAGAGCCTGCAGCTCCGACACACACCGTGCCGAACAGATAGCCACTAAGAACACCACCTTCAGCGTGAGGTCTTTAAGCGATGCGCGTGTCAACGGCTCAAAAGGCTCCCATTCCAACACGTCCAATACGAAAGGCAGGTGCCATTTAGGGACGATCTGCTTAGTAGGTGGTCTGGCGAGAGCCACTGCTCTGAGGAACCGCTTCACATCCCGCTGAGCCCCTAGAGATTGACCTGCGACTCTGCCTCTGAAACAAGATGAGGGTCCAGGTGGCGGCCTTAACGATGCCGCCGCTAGACCTTTGTCGAAACCATCCTGCAAGACATCTAAAATCTGCAGGAGATCCGCCCTCAAGGCCAAAACTTTACGGTCTGAACACCAGGATTCAAAAATTCTCCAGATTCGGACATAAGCCAGGGACGTAGAACGCTTCCTGGACTGTAATAAAGTAGCAATGACCGAACTCGAGTAACCCCTGGCCCTCAACCGAGCCCTTTCAAGAGCCATGCCGTAAGCAAGAATCGAGCCACTGAGGCATGACTAGGGGACCTTGAGACAAGAGATCTGTACGGCAAGGAAGCCGCCAGGGCTTGGCCAGCAACAACCTCACCAAGGGCGACGCGGCCAATCTGGCGCT
Source organism: Ichthyophis bannanicus (assembly GCA_033557465.1). Lineage (NCBI taxonomy): Eukaryota > Metazoa > Chordata > Amphibia > Gymnophiona > Ichthyophiidae > Ichthyophis > Ichthyophis bannanicus. The sequence goes on along the minus strand of CM066037.1, from coordinate 376,106,476 downwards.
ATCAGAATCACGCGGCTCCGAAATTTCGCTATCCTTTGCAGCACTCTCCCTATCAAGACCCACGGAGGGAAGACAGAGCAGCTGCCCTTCCGGCCAGGGCTGCATGAGAGCGTCCAAGCACTCGGACATCCTTTCCCTGCGCCTGCTGAAAAACCGGCTGCACTTCGCGGAATCGAAGGTGGCCATGAGGTCCATGACCGGTGACCCCCACCGGCGCACAATCATGTCGAAGACTGCGGGATTCAGGACCCACTCTCCTGGATCCATGCGTACCCGGCTGAGGAAATCGGCCTCCACGTTGTCCACTCCTGCAATGTGCGCTGCCGACAGGTCCAAGAGATTTTCCTCCGTCCAGGCACACAGGGCTGCTGCCTCGGCTTCTAACACCACACTGCTGGTGCCTCCCTGTTTGTTGACGAAGGCCACCGCCGTCGCATTGTCGGACAGGACTTGAACTGCTGCTCCTCAGATCCACGGCCGAAAGGCCTGCAGGACGAGAAACACCGCTCTTAACTCCAGCCGATTGATCGGCCACGCCTGCTCCTGCAGATCCCATCGTCCTTGCGCAAACTCGCCCTGACAATGCGCTCCCCAGCCTATCAAGCTGGCGTCTATTATCACCGGCACCCAGGACGGCGCCTCCAAGGCCCTTCGGCGATCCAACGACTGCGGGAGTAACCACCAAAGGAGTGACTGACGGACCTCCTCCGGACACGTGAGCCGCCGGGACAAGGGATCCTGCTGAGGTGACCACCGTTGAAGCAATGCGCTTTGCAGAGGTCTCATATGGGCCCTTGCCCACGGCACCGTCTCTATCGTTGCTGCCATGGTGCCCAACACTTGCAGGTAACGCCATGCTGAGGGAGCCTGGACCCTCAAGAATGCCCTCAGCAGCTGACGCAGGCCCCTTGCCCGCTGATCTGTGAGAAAGACTCTCCCGATCCGCGTGTCGAACCGCGCTCCCAGGTATTCCAGACTCTGCGACGGACGTAAGTGACTGACATATTGACGACCCATCCTAGACTTTCCAAGAAAGCTACCACGCGGGCTGTGACCCTCTCGCTCTCGACCTGCGACTTTGCGCGAATCAACCAATCGTCCAGGTAGGGAAGAACCAGAATGCCTTCCTTGCGCAAAGCTGTCGCCACCACAACCATAACCTTGGTGAAAACTCTCGGCACCGTGGCCAGCCCAAATGGTAGCTCTTGGAACTGAAAGTGGCCAAAAGGCACTGCAAACCCGAGAAACTTGCGATGTTCTCGTCGGATGGGAATATGAAGGTACGCTTCTGACAAATCCAGGGAGGTGAGAAACTCTCCCTGCTGCACCGCCATGAGGACGGACCTCAGTGTCTCCATGTGAAAGTGGGACACCCGAAGGCACCGATTGACCCTTTTGAGATCCAGGATCGGTCGCACCCAGCCGTCTTTCTTTGGAACAATGAAGTATATGGAGTACTGACCGGACCCGCACTGGTCCGTGGGAACGGGAACTATGGCCCGGAGGTCCAGCAACCGTTGCACCGTCTCCCCCGCAGGGCCGCACGCTTCACTGCTGACCTGCCAGGAGACCGAACGAAGGCCTCCCGCACCGGCCGCAAGAACTCCAGGGCGTAGCCTTCTCGAATGACCTCCAGCACCCACTGATCTGAGGTGATTTGGGCCCAGGCAGAATAAAACTCCTGCAGACGTCCTCCTACGGGGGGGAAGGGATGACTGGGCCCCCCTCATCTCATTGCGACTTTTTGAAGTTTGGGGGGGAGGCAGCGGAGGAGGAACCGAAGCCCCTTCCGGCTCCCCAGAAACCCCGAAACCCCTAGTTTCGATTGGAAAAATGTCCCTTTGGCCCGGAAAAATCTTCTGGGAGCGAAAACGTCGGAAATCCCTAAACTGTCCTCTGCCGCCAGGGGCCCCCGAGCCGGCTTAGGCTTATCCTCCGGAAGTCTCCCCCCTTTGGACTCCCCGAGCTCCTTGACCAACTTTTCCAAATCCTCGCCGAAAAGCAGACAGCCCTTAAAGGGAAGCTTGCTTAGCCTGGATTTTGAGGAACTGTCCGCCGCCCAATTTCGCAGCCACAAGTACCTCTGGGCTGCCACTGCAGAAGCCATGCTCTTGGAGAGACCCCGCATGAGGTCATATTGAATATCTGCGAGGTAGGCTGCCCCCGACTCCAAGCGGGCCGCCTCCTCTGCCAGGGCACTCGCCTGACCCTCCTGCACCTGCTGCGCCCAATGAAGACAGGCTCTGGCCACTCACGCCCCGCAGATAGCCACCTGCATAGAAACGGCATTAACGTCAAAGACCTGCCGCAACAACACATCCAACTTCCGAACTTGGCCGTATTTAAGGGCTGCGCTGCCTTCCACTGGAATGGTTGTTTTCTTGGTCACCACCGAGACAGCTGCGTCCACTTTGGGTGATTTAAAAATCTCCTTACCCTGATCCAACAAAGGATGGAGACGTCCCAAGACCCTGGCACCTTTCAAAGGCGCTTCCGGGACGTTCCACTCTTCCTGAATCATCTCCTGAAACACCCTGTGCACGGGAAAAGCCCTCTGAGACTTCCTGAACACTTGCAATAACGGATCTTCCAGTGTGTCATCCTCCGCTGTACCCGGGATCGGTATATTAAGCGTCTTAAGGGTTTCAACAATGAGGGCTGGCAGCTCTTCCCTCCTAAAGACCCTTACGACCCTAGCTTGATCTTCCTTTTCAGAGATCTCACCCTCTTCTAATTCTTCCTCCAGCTCCATGCCATGACTCTCATCATCGAACAGCGGATCCTCAGATGGTCCAGACTGTGCAGGAAATTCTCCCTGAATGCGAGGTCGCTTTCCCTCGCAAGGAGAGGTCTCCCCTCCCAGGGAGGCCAGATGCTTCTTCCCTGCTCTGGAATCTGCCGCTAGCCCCTGCTGCCTAGCACTGCCACCAACTGCCTGCTACAGGAGAGCCACAAACTGAAGGGAAAAAATAGATGCCAGTTCCTTAGGCAGGCCCGTCTGCAGCAAGGAACCCCCCGCGGCAGACGAAGGCCCTGCCGAAGGCTCCTCAGGTGGAACTTCACGCTCTAGCGCATCCGAGTCCGCTAGTGCAGACCCCGGACCCTCGGGCAGCTGAGCCGGTGTCTGCGATAACTCTGCCGATTCCCCAACGCAGGATTTGCAGACTCCCGAGACCGAGCCTTTGCGAGCCCCACACACTATGCATAGGGGCTTTGAAGGCATTGTAACCAGAGCGTCCGCCTGGGGAGACGTTAGCAAGGCAGAAACCCCAAAGGAAGCAAGGCAACACGAAATCAAAAATAAAAAACCCCCGTGAAGATTTTTTTTTTTTTTACTTCCTTGTTTGACTAGAATTCATTCCAAAATGTCTAAAACAAAAAAAACAGAGCCCCCAAATGAAGCTCACACGAAATCGAACGTAGGAACCGCAGTCTGGCCTAGTTGCTGCCACGCACTCTGCAAAGCGCGCCAAAACGCGGCTCCGTGGAGAAGTCCCAAAACCAAAATAGAAAACAAAAACTTTACCTTGCCGATCCGGGACTGCAAGGGAGGAAAGACGTTGGCAGGAACACTGTCCACCTCCCAAACCAGCAGCCTGCTGTCTCGAGTCCGATTACCCCGCCGGAGGCCACACAACTCTCTTAAGACAAGTGCGTTCATGGCGTCGGGCAGCCGTCGGGCACGCTCGTGGGCAAAACCTCCGCGTGGCGCCAGCTAACCATGCTCACGGCACTCCTTCTGCGGCTGAACCCTGTGCAAAACAAGGGCAAGGGCCGCAGCGCTCCAGGCAAACCGTTGCGCTCTAGCAAACCCCCTGCACCGGTAAACCCCCAGTAAGCCTGAGGCAGGCCATTGTCAGAGAGAAAGAGTGGAAAGAAAAAAGGGTAAATGAAGGAGCAGGTCTGTCATCCAATATAAAGCTACAGATCCTTACAAAAATAAATCCCCCTTAAAGTAAACTATAAAAGGAAAGTTAATTGTTTCTCAGTGAGCCCGGACCTCCCTGGGCTCCCAACTATCCAGCTGCTTGGAGACTGAGGCAACTGGTGACAGGGGGCAGACACCGGAGAGATATACTGAGGATGTCACAGAAAAAGGAGGAGTTTTCTCAGTTTCCAAGCTGCTGGATAAGATGGGGAACCCAGAGGTTTCGGGACTAGACTGGGGACACGATCAGGAATTGAGGGATGATTTGGAGCTGGCTGGGCTTTAGGAGTTTTTGGTTTCCTAGGCTGACAGGGCCCTGCTGCTTCTGTTGAGGATAAGAGGAGTATGATGGATAATATGGTCTCTTCTTTGGGCAGAAGGGTTTCTTTGTTGAAGTTTTCTTCTTGGCTGAATTATCTGTCTTCCTAGACTAGCGTTTCATGGTGAGATTGTCCATCTCGATCTCACCTGCCTTTTCCCACCAGCCCTGTCCAAAGAGATTTTCTCCATTGCAGGGGATGTTAATTAGTTTATCCAGATCAGAGGCCTACAGTCATACTGTTCTTGCACCAATACAGGCTGCTGCTGTCCTACTTGTAGCCTGAAAAGCTGCTCTGGTGAAGAACTTTGAGATGTTTTGGGCATGGGTAACAAGAACCTGATGAGGGGCCTCTCTGATGGGGGAAGAGAAGTGAACTCAGCCAGGTCTCTGGAAACATCCCTGAAAAACATGTCCATGTAAAGCATGTAGGAATTAATTCTAGACCCCAACATGACTGCTTGAAAGGTTTTTCTCCCAAAAGCATCAAGGGCCTTAGCATCCCTATCTGAAGAAACTGAAGAGTGGTTCTTAGAACTTTTTATTCTCCTCATGGCCAATTCCACAACCGTGGAATGGTGTGGAAGCTGTGGCTTTTGAAAGCCTGGAGAAGGAGGTACTTTGTATAAGGTGTCCAACCTCTTACTGAGAGCAAGTGTAGAAAGAGGTGCATCCCATATCCTGAACATTAAGTTCTTGAGGATGTTGTGAATGGGAAAAGTAGCTGCCTCTTTCGGTGCCAAAGAATACAGTAGGATATCCAACTCTTCAGCCCTTGGTTCTACCTTTGTAGTCACCAAGACTGCAAGGGCTGCTGGCATATCTTTGATAAAGTCCTGAAAGGACATGTCCTCCAGTGGAGAACGATGCCTTTCAGGCTCTCCCTCCTGTGCATTTATGCCATGGAGGTATTTAAATGTCTATTCCACTTCTCTCCTCTCCTATCTTTCTTCTAAAGTATATATATTGAGATCTTTATATCTCATATGCCTCATGACGAAGTCCACTGCCCATTTTAGTAGCCATCCTTTGTACCGACTCCATCCTGTTTATATCCTTTTGAAGATATGATTTCCAGAATTGCACAGAATACTCTAAATTAGGTCTCACCAGACTTACATAGAAGCATTACTCTTGTATTGATATACATATGGCAGGTCCAGTTAGTGGTGACATTTAACCATCAACCAAATACCTAAACCGCATAAACATAGGACAGGTGAATGGAACAGCAGGGGGCCTTTGGGCCCCCAATATATGGGCAACAGTGAGGTTCCTGCTGTGCCTGAGAGGAACAAGTGGGTGGAAGATACATCCTCTAGTCAGGGAAGTAGTCCCCCATCATGCAAGTGTACCACTTCGAACCTGCCACTGTTGTATGTTAACTGTTTTGGTCTACAATAAAGCTTAGAGTAGAATATAACTCTTCAGGGAGATGGGTGGTACTATGATGACTTGGATGCAGCTGTCAATGGAGGACACCTGCTACAGGTAAGTAATCTGGTTTTATCCAAGGGCAAGCAGCATGACAAGTCCTCATAGATGGGACGCGCTAGCTTACAGTCTACTTTAACCACAAAAGGAAAAATCTGAAACTCTAAAGACATCAACAGGCAGACATCTAATAAGCTTTTGGTAAAGAGTATTTTCAAATTTTCTGGGTTTTTAGAAAGTCTTTTTTTTTCTTTTTAAAGCAGCAGCCTGAAATAGAAATAAAATAGGCCTGGGGAGATGGAATTGGATTCTAATCCAAAGAGATTTGAAAACGGACTGACCATATATACTATCACATAGGAAGGCTCTTTCTAGTGAGATGCAAATATTGCAGCTTTGGAAATTTCATTCAAGGAGACTGATCAAGTAGACCAAAGATATAGAGCTAGCTCTGACATTATGAGTCTTGACATACACCTCAAAAGTCAAGCCTGCATGGGCATAAGTGAAAGAAATGCAGTGCTGGTAAAGCACAGTTACTTACCTGTAACAGGTGATCTCTGGGAACAGCAGGAATTAGTCATCACATATGGGTACGTCGGTACCGACGGAGCCTGCGCGGGAAAGCTCCCCAGCTTTTCAAATGAAAAGCTTTTGGGGCCTCCCACTGCACATGCGCGCTGCATTCCCGCCTTCCTGACCAGCTCTCCTCAGTTCGAGTTTAAAGCTGAGACAATAGAGAGAGAGGACAGGAAGATAGAGGAATAGAGAGACAACTCCTAGGGGAGGTGGGTGGGTTGTGATGACTAATTCCTGCTGTTCCCAGAGATCACCTGTTACAGGTAAGTAACTGTGCTATCTCTAGGAACAAGCAGGAATAAGTCATCACATATGGGGACTCCCTAGCTGAGATGCCTGGGAGATCCCCCTCCAAGGGTAACCATCTTCGGATGGATCTCAGGCATCCATTCTGGGAAGGTGGGCAGGAGTTGTTTAAGTATGGAACAGGTGTTTGAGGACAGCCTGACCAAACAAGGCATCCCGGCGGGAGTCCTTGTCCAAGCAGTAATGGGCTGTGAAGGTATGCACCGAGGCCCAAGTGGCTGCTCGACAGATCTGATCTATGGATACAGAGTGGAGATGAGCCATAGAAGTGGCCATGGCTCTCACATTGTGAGCTGTGACATGGCCTTCCAGAGAAATGTTCTTACTCTGGTAAGCAAAGGAAATACACTGAGCAATCCAGTTGGAAAGTGTGTGCGTTTGGTGACTGGAAGTCCCAAATGAGAAGGATCAAAAGCCACGAAAAGCTGAGAAGACTTTCGATGTGGCTGAGTTCTATTGAGGTAAAAGGCGAGAGCTCTTTTACAATCAAGAGTATGAAGGTTCCTCTCTGCACTGGATGCATGAGGAGCCGGAAAAAAAACAGGTAGATATACCTCTTGATTAAGATGAAAAGGCGAGACCACTTTAGGCATAAAGTGGGGATTCGTCCTAAGGACCACCTTATCATGATGAAATCTGGTATAAGGTGGATTTGCCACCAAAGCCTGCAGTTCACTGATGCGGTGAGCCGAAGTGACTGCAATAAGGAAAAGGACCTTCCAAGAAAGAAATTTCAGGGAGGTAGATACCAATGGTTCAAAGGGTGGCTTCATAAGTTGACCCAGAACTAAATTCAAGTCCCATGCTACCGGAGGAGGCCGGATGGGAGGTTTAGTGAGGGTTAGGCCTCTCATGAATCTTGCAATAAGAGGATGAGAGGAAACAGATTGTCCATTTATAGGTTTTAAGGATGCTGTAATAGCACTTAAATGGACTCGTACTGAATTCGTCTTGAGGCCTGCATTGGAAAGATGCAGGAGATAGTCTAGTAGAGAATTCAAAGGAAGTGCCAGAGGGTCAAGACCCTGTTGAGCACACCAAATGGAAAAACGTTTCCATTTGAAAGCATAGGAACGCCTGGTAGAGGGTTTCCTAGAGGCATAAAGGATATCTTTCACTGGTTGGGAAAGATTAAACTCTTGAAGGCTTAAGCCTTCAGTAACCAAGCTCGGAGATGTAGGGACTTGGGGTTTGGATGCCACAAAGTCCCCTGCTCCTGAGACAGAAGGTCTGGTGCAGCTCCCAGGTCAAGGAAGGAGCCCTGGGAGAGCTGTAGAAGGAGAGGGAACCACACTTGGCGTGGCCAGCGTGGAGCAATGAGGATCATGGATCCGTGATCCCTCTGAAGTTTGAACAGAGTCTTGGGAATCAAAGGAATGGGTGGAAAAGCGTACAGGAATTCCTGACCCAAATGCAGGAGAAAGGCATCGTTGGCCTGAGCTCCCTGACACGGAGTCCTGGAACAGAACCGGGGAAGTTTGGCATTCCACGGACTTGCAAAGAGGTCTATGTCCGGGGTCCCCCATTCCTGAAAGATTCTGCGTATCTGGTCCATATGTAGGGACCATTCGTGTGGGAGCAGAACTCGACTGAGTCTGTCTGCCCGAGAGTTTTGAACTCCTGGAAGATATACTGCCAGAAGATGAATTTGGTGCTCTCTGGCGAAGGCCCATAATCTGAGAGCTTCGTTGCAAAGCGACAGAGAGCCCGTCCCTCCTTGTTTGTTGATATAAAACATGGCCACCTGATTGTCTGTCTGAACTAGGACAGTCAGGTTGGCAAGGAGGGTATGGAAGACTGTGAGGGCAAGGAAGATTGCTCGCAGTTCCAGAAGATTGATATGAAGGGTGGTCTCTTGGGGAGACCAGATTCCCTGAGTGGAGAGATGTTGAAGATGAGCTCCCCACCCTGTTTGGGAGGCATCTGTTGTGAGGGTTGCTTGGGGCAACGAAGGTTGGAAGGGGGTCCCCAACAACAGATTTTTGGAGGATGTCCACCACTGGAGAGACCAAAACAGACGTTTTGAGGTGAGTACCTGGTCTGACAGCAGTCCCGATGCTTGAGACCACTGGGTGGCCAATGTCCATTGAGCTGCTCTCATATGGAGACGAGCATAGGGTACCACATGAACCGTGGAGGCCATGTGGCCGAGAAGTTGCAGCATTTCTTTGGCTGACAAGTGACTTCTGGACTGAGCCTGGGAGGCCAAGCTTATTAGCCTTTGGCCTCGGACCAGAGGGAGGTAGGCCCTTGCAGTGGTGGAGTCCCAATTGGGCCCCTATGAATTCCAGGGACTGAGTAGGGATGAGTTGGGACTTGTGAATGTTTATCACAAGTCCCAGATATTGAAGAATACGCCTTGTGCGGTCCAGAGAAATCTGGGCTTCTGATTGAGATGGAGCTCGGATGAGCCAGTCGTCCAGATATGGGAAGACAAAGATTCCCATGCCTCTGAGAAATGCGGCAACGACTGCCATGCATTTTGTGAATACTCTTGGAGCAGAGGCCAGACCGAAGGGTAGTACTCTGTACTGGAAATGTTTTCCCTGGAACAGAAATCTTAGATACTTTCTGTGGGATGGATGGATGAGTATATGAGTGTACGCATCCTTGAGATCTAGAGAACAAAGCCAATCTTGACTCTGAAGGTATGGAAGGAGAAGGCCCAGAGAGAGCATTTTGAATTTCTCCTTGAATAGAAACCTGTTCAATTCTCTCAGATCTAGGATAGGTCTGAAGCCCCCTGTCTTCTTTGTTATGAGAAAGTAAGGGGAGTAGAAACCTAACCCCTGTTGTGGAGGAGGAACCTCCTCTATTGCCCCTTGGGCAAGAAGAGAAGAGACTTCCTGACCCAACAGGGTCAGAAGAGATGGGGGAGAACTGAATTGCCTCACCATGGTATGGGGAGGAAGGCTGGAGAAATGAAGCTTGTAGCCCTCCCTGATAATAGAGAGGGTCCATTGCTCTGATGTTATTTGCTCCCATCTGGGAGCAAAGTGAGCTAGCCTTCCAGGAATGGTGAGGGGCTCTGGCTGTGCTAGAGCCAGAAACGGCAAGTTCTCTAGAGGGAAGTCAAAACCCCTGAGGGGGTTGAGCCTGCTGGGATGTAGCAGACACTGCAGGCTTTGACTTTACCTGCTTAGATTGTTGACGCTTAGCCCCAAGGCGAGGCTGAGCAGATTGCTGGCCAGTATTCGTAGGAAATCTGGTCTTTTTATAGTAAGGCCTTTTAAAAGGCTTCTTTTTGGTAAGGGTAGAAGTAGACTTGGAAGGTCTATCTAGAGTGGCATTTTCTGCATCCATTTGAGCAGCTTTAATCTGCCAGTCTTCCCCAAATAAGGTCTCACCGGTACAGGGCAGATTCCTGAGGCCTTCTACAACCCAGGGTTCTAGGTTAGAAGCCTGGAGCCAAGCGAGACGTCGGGCTGCAATAGCAATTCCCGAAGCTCTGCCTGCAACCTCGAAGGAATCAAAGGCTGCCCTGTTGGAGAACTTGGAGACCTCTGAAAGCTGTGTCACCATAGAAAAGAAGTCCGCCCTTTGATCATCAGGGATAAAGGGGGCAAAATTCTGTATTTTTAGGGCAAGTTGCCCAAGATACATGCCCATATAAAGGCTATAAGAGTTGATCCTGGCTATAAGCATAGTAGCCTGGAACATCTTTCTTCCAAAAGAGTCTAGGTTCTTACATTCTCGCCCTGGAGGGGTAGAAGAATGCCTCTTAGGACTCTTTATTTTCTTCATAGCAGACTTCACCACAATGGAGTGGTGAGGCAGCTGAGTTTTCTGGAACCCAGGCGAAGGAGGGACCCGATACATGGTGTCCAACCTGCGGGAATGGGGAGACAGTGTTAAAGGAGTCTCCCACAAATCCATCAAGTGTTCTTGAAGGATTTCATGGACAGGCAGAGTGACTGCCTCTTTAGGAGCTTTTGAGTATCCTAAAATGTCCAATTTTTTTGATCTGGGTTCTCTTTCAGAAGATGTAGTAATAGAAAGTGCTTTAGCTACATCAACAATGAAATCCTGAAAGGATAAATCCTCTGGAGGAGACATCCGCCTCTTGGGAGAAGAGAGCTCCTCAGGAAGAGTAAGCTCAGCAGAGTCATCAGAGGAATTAAATTCATCAGAAGAATCTGAGTACTCTTTCTGTGCTTCCAATGTACGATACGCATACCGATCGGTATCGACATCGGGCGTATCGGGCATGGGATCGGTACCGGGCGAAAGCCGGAATCCGGCATGCGAAACCGATCGACGTTTAGAAGTCGATGGTCTCGGTTCCGGTGTAGATACCGGAACCGGGGTCGGTACCGATGAAATCGGTACCGAGAGCGTTGCAGCCTTAATGAAGGCCAGTACGGCCTGCTGCATGGTCTGGACAGTACTGCCCATAGACGCCACTACTGCCTGGATGTCGGTACCGGTATGGGCCGGTACCCCAGAGCAGTCCAACAGGTGATCTGTCGAGGCCGTGCCATCGATGTCAACCTGTGACCCCATGATTGCTTTGGAGGCCGGAACCTCCCGCCGGGGTTTTTTGGCCTGGGCAGAATCCTCGAACTCAGAACTGAGAGCCTCTCGATCTTTAGAAAGAGATTTGCTTTTAGAGGATTTGCCCACAGAAGTTTTGGTTACCTGAGATCCATCCGGAGAGGAAGACCTGGATGACTGTGATGCTTCTGAAGGAAACAGCACATGGAGCTTGTTAGCCCGGTTCTGCAAACCGCGTTTAGACATCTGGGTGCAGGATGGGCAGTCCGGTATGGAGTGCTCAGGTCCCAAACATTTGAGACACCATTCATGGGTGTCTGTGACAGAAATGACAGCACTGCATTTGGTACATTTTTTGAAACCAGGGACTGGCTTCTCCATGAGGAGAAATTGTGTAGGCCTTAAGGCCTAACACCCGGTACCAAGCTGTGCTGAAGAAAAATAAAAAAGTCTTTTTTTTTTGTAATATAGAAAGAAAGAAAGACCGGCGATACCGGTTTCGGTATGGGGAAGGCAGGTACGCGGACTAAAGAAACAAACAAAAGTAACAAATTCTTCAGCGGTGACAGGAACACGACCTGCTGGCTCCGCGGAAAAAGAAGAACTGAGGAGAGCTGGTCAGGAAGGCGGGAAGGCAGCGCGCATGTGCAGTGGGAGGCCCCAAAAGCTTTTCATTTGAAAAGCTGGGGAGCTTTCCCGCGCAGGCTCCGTCGGTACCGACGTACCCATATGTGATGACTTATTCCTGCTTGTTCCTAGAGATAGCACAGTTACTTACCTGTAACAGGTGATCTCTGGGAACAGCAGGAATAAGTCTTCACATATGGGTACGTCGGTACCGACGGAGCCTGCGCGGGAACGCTCCCCAGCGTCCAATCAGAAAGCTTTTGGGAGCATCCCTCAGCGCCTGCGTGCTGCCTTCCCGCCTTTCCAACTGTCTCTCCTCAGTTAAGTTTTAAAGCTGAGACAAAGAGAGAGAGAAAGAAGAAAGGAAGATAGATAAAGAGATACAACTCCTAGGGGAGGTGGGTGGGTTGTGAAGACTTATTCCTGCTGTTCCCAGAGATCACCTGTTACAGGTAAGTAACTGTGCTATCTCCAGGAACAAGCAGGAATGAGTCTTCACATATGGGGACTCCCAAGCTAAGATGCCTGGAGCCCTGCATGGTGGGGATTGGAACATGCTACACCTCATATGGCCAGGCATCCTGAGGATGGAGGGTAGGAGTTGAAAAGAGAGGAGCTGTAGGAGAAACAGCTAACCTAAAATAGGACTACAGGTAAGGAGTCCTTGTATGTATGATAATTATCATGAAAAATATTGAAATGAACAATCACAATATGGACCTCACCTACTGGATTGCAGGAAGTAGAGAGGCTGATGGAGTCTACTGGGGATCCAGTAGAGGAATCTTCAAGGTGACCTCACTGAAGTGAAGGTGAAGGTCCAAATCTGGAAGTGACAGGTGACCCAGGTGTCAACTGGGGTAGTACAAAAACGGTAGGTCTTTAGGAAAGCTTTATGGAAAAAGCTGGGAACTCTTCTGGCTACAGAGTTACTCACAGTTAGAAGCAAAAGAGGAAGACTGACCGATTTGGACAAACTAGCCCAGTCCTGGAGGGAAGAAGGGTTATGGGAAAAAAGCCTGTATTCCCAAGGACAGATGTCTGAAGGGTTGAAACTCAGATCTACTGAAGATCCACCCTGTCTTTCCTAACTGGTGAGAGAAAGGAAAGATATTGGAGCATGGAGCTTCAGGGATACCTAAACCTAAGGTTAAGGTAGGAGCTGTCAGTACCACAGCAGTGGTTGTGTGCATAATACCCCAGACATACTGTGGGACAGTATGAACATATGCAAGCCCACTGTCTGGAACCTATAGGAAGGTAAAACCTTTATAAGCATAGACAGAGAGATAAGTATGTAAATACATATCTACCTATAAGGAAGCATCTCGACATATATATATATATATATATACATATACACACACATATATATATATATATATATATATATATATATATATATATATATATATATATATATATATATATATATATACACACACACGTCTATAGTGAGATCTGGAGGGGCATAACACATGCACACGCAGCTGACAGACATATGTATCTATAGAGATATATACATACATGAATATATATGTCTAAAGATAAATGTCTGCAAGTAAGCAGATAGAGATATGCCCATAAGAACATTCACATGGGAGATGTGAAGAGGAAAGATAGCGTAGTTACTCACCTGTAACAGGTGTTCTCCAGGAGCAGCAGGAATCAGTCCTCACATATGGGTGACGTCGGCGCCGACGGAGCCCTCGCGGAGCAATTTTCCCCAGCTTTCAAAGAAAGCCTTTGGGAATTGCAGCGTGCATGCGCGGTCGCCTTCCCGCCCAAGGGTGCCATCTTAGCCAGTCTGATGACATAGCTAAAAGACAGCATAAAAATTTGCAAAAAAACTTAAGCAGATGATTGCAACTCCACGGGGAGGAGGGAGGACTGATTCCTGCTGCTCCTGGAGAACACCTGTTACAGGTGAGTAACTACGCTTTCTCCAGGACCAAGCAGGAAGTCAGTCCTCACATATGGGACTCCCAAGCTTAAGGCTACCGGAGACCCTAAGCACAAAAATGAGCTCCCTCTAGCTCAGCGGCACAGAAGGAAGGAATCTTCGCTGAATTATCACCCACCGGTAGCCCCCATCCGGGATGGAGGGTAGGAGTTGCTCAAACCTCAAAGAGATTTCGGAGGACTGCCTGTCCGAAAGCACTGTCCCTGCGGGACTCCCTCACGAGACAGTAATGGACCGCAAAAGTCTGGCTCGAAGACCAAGTAGCGGCCCGGCAGATGTCTGCCAGCGGAACAGAGCGGAGGTAAGCCACTGATGTAGCCTTCGCCCAAACACAATGAGCCGTGACTCGACTTTCTAAGGAGAGTCCGGCTGCCCCATAAGCCCAAGCGATACAGTCAGCAACCCAGATGGACAGAGTACGCTTGGAGACCGGGAGCCCCAATTTATTGGGGTCAAAAGACACAAAAAGCTGAGCAGCTTTACGGTGCTCCCGCGTACGGTCAAGGTAGAAGTTCAATGCCCTTCTACAGTCCAGGGTATGCAGGACTCGTTCAGCTCGGCTGGAGTGAGGCCAGGGAAAGAAGGTTGGAAGTACCACCTCCTGATTGATGTGAAAAGGGGAGACAACTTTTGGAAGAAATTTTGGGTGAGTCCGTAGGACTACCCTATTTTTGTAGAACCGAGTGAAGGGAGGATCAGACACGAGGGCCTGCAATTCACTTACGCGTCTAGCGGAAGTGAGGGCTATCAGGAATAAGGTTTTCCACGAAAGAAAACGCAGAGAACAGGTAGCCATCGGTTCAAAAGGCGGACAGGTGATCCGCTGTAAAACCACATTCAGATCCCAGTCAGGTGCTGGCGGGCGCAGAGGTGGTTTAAGTAGAAGGAGACCTCGGAGAAACCGGGCTACGAGAGGGTCGCTGGAAAGAGGTCTGCCGTCCACCGGCACATGGTGTGCTGAAAGACCACTGAGGTGGACTTTGACGGAGTTGGACTTAAGTCCCAGATTAGAGAGGTAGAGCAGGTACTGCAAGATCACCGACACCGAGCAGGAGAAGGGATCCTGAGACTGCTGTACACACCAAACGGAAAAGCAACGCCATTTAAGGGCGTAGCATTTGCGGGTAGAAGGTCGCCGAGAAGCTAGGACGACCTCTTCCACCTCTGCCGGCAGGAGAAGGGGAGCGAGAACTACCCTTTCAGCCGCCAGGCCATTAGGTTGAGAGATCTGAGGTTGGGGTGTAGCAGAGACCCCTGATCCTGTGTTAGGAGATCCGGTTGGAACCCCAGAGGGAACGGATCCTCTGCCGCTAATTGCAACAGGAGTGGGAACCACGGCTGTCTGGGCCAGCGAGGAGCCACCAGGATCATGGACGCTTTGTCCCGGAGAACCTTGAATAGAGTTCGGGAGACTAGCGGGATGGGAGGAAAAGCATAGAGAAGGCTTTCCGACCATGAGAGTAGAAAAGCATCTGCCGCTACCCGAAGGGGATGTGGCTGACGAGAGCAGAAGCGAGGAAGTTGCCGGTTGAGAGGACTGGCAAAGAGATCCATCGTGGGGAGGCCCCACTTCAGAAAGAGTTTCTGAACTACCAAGGGATCCAGACGCCACTCGTGCGGCTGGAGTATCCTGCTGAGTTTGTCCGCCAGGCAATTTTCTTGGCCTGGGAGATAAACTGCCTTGAGAAGAATGCCGTGACTGACGGCCCAAGAGCAGAGCTTCTGAGCTTCTCGGCAGAGAAGGAAGGAGCCCGTGCCCCCCTGCTTGTTCACGTAGAACATGGCAACTTGATTGTCCGTCTGGACAAGAACGGACTGGTGAGAAGTCAGGTGGGAGAAAGCCTTGAGCGCCAGACGAATTGCTCTGAGCTCCAGGAAGTTGATCTGTTGAGCAGACTCCCACGCGGTCCAGAGACCTTGAGTACATGCCCCCTGGCAATGTGCTCCCCAACCCAGGAGGGAAGCATCGGTCGTCAGCACTTGAGCCGGCTGAGGCGACTGAAACGGCATTCCGAGCACCAGGTTCGGCCGATGAAGCCACCACTGTAGGGAAGAGGCCAGCGGCCCGGAGAGGCGCACTAAGTCGGCTAGTCCGCCGGTGGCTTGCTGCCACTGCTTGCGAAGGCACCATTGAGCCGGCCGCATATTCAGGCGAGCATTGGGGGTCACGTGGACGGTGGAAGCCATATGGCCAAGTAGTCTCAGGAAGCGCCTGGCGGAGACCAGGGACTGGCTGCGAAAACGGCCGGCTAGGTCCATGAGCCGTTGAGCCCTGTCGAGAGGCAGGAAAGCTCGAGCCTGAGGAGTGTGCAGTCTTGCGCCGATGAACTCGAGATCCTGTGAGGGGAGCAAAGTGGACTTTGCGAAGTTTATGATAAAGCCCAAGTACTGAGTACTGCAGAAGAGTCACCGTGCGGTGTGTGGCATTGGCGACTGCCGGAGAGGACGACGCTCTGATGAGCCAGTCGTCGAGGTACGGAAAGACATAGAGGCCGTGAAGCCTGAGATAGGCCGCCACCACCGCGAGACATTTTGTGAAGACTCGCGGCGCGGAGGATAGGCCAAAGGGCAGTACTCTGTACTGGTAGTGATTTCCTGCCACCACGAACCTTAGGTATTGGCGGTGGCTTGGGTGGATGAGGACGTGCATGTAGGCATCCTTTAGATCCAAGGAGCATAGCCAATCTCCCTGCTGGAGGTAGGGCAGAAGGATTCCAAGGGTAAGCATCTTGAACTTTTCCCGCACGAGGAACTTGTTGAGGTTGCGCAAGTCCAGGATGGGTCTGAGGCCTCCTGTCCTTTTTGGTATTAGGAAATACCTGGAATAAAAGCCTTGACCTCTCAGGTGGTGGGGCACCGGTTCCACAGCCTGTTCCTGAAGAAGACTTGCTAACTCCTGAAGGAGTAAGTCCCTGTGCAGAGGGAGTCGAGGAGGTTCTCCCGGAAAATAAGAGGGAGGGACCTGATGGAAGTGGAGAAGATATCCTTCTCGCACGACTTGAAGCACCCAGGCATCTGAAGTGATGTTGGACCACCTGTGGGCGAAGTGAACCAGCCGGCCTCCGGTGCTGGGAGGAACCAGCTGAGGGGGAGAGGCTATGCTGAGGAAGTCAAAAACCCCCACCCTGCTGAGCAGGGGCTGGTGGTGCAGGCTTGGGGGCTTGCTGCCTACGGGACCCGTTACCCCGTCCCTTGGCCTGCTGACCCTGTTGGGGAGCTGGAGGGGCCTGATATTGAGGGTAGTGTTTATAGGCAGCCGCCTTTCTCGGGTAAAAGGACTTCTTTCCCGAGCCCTTCTTTTTCTGGGAAGGGGCGGAGGTCTTCCTAGAAAGCCTGGTCCTGGTGAGAGTCTCCGTCTCGATTTGTGCAGCCTTTTCAGCCATGGGCTTGCCAAAGAGGTTCTCACCTCTGCAGGGGACATCGACCAACTTGTCCTGCACCCAAGGTTCAAGGTAAGACGACTGAAGCCAAGCCTGTCGGCGGGCACCGATGCCAGCTGCGGCCACACGAGCCGATGCTTCAAAGCCATCATAGGCTGCTCGGGACATGAATTTGGAGCATTCCCGAATACCAGTTGTCAAGGCTAGGAACCTCCGCAAAGGTTCCTCGGACAGTCCAGCGGAGAATCCGGCTAGCTCTTTAGCCAGGTCTCGGAGATACATGCCCATGTATAGCTGGTAGGTCTGGACACGACATGCCAGCATAGAGCCCTGGAAACACTTCTTACCAAGGCCATCCAGGTTACGGGCCTCCCTGCCAGGAGGCACCGAGGAGTGCATTTTTTGGCTCTTAAGCCTATGCATGGCCGATTCCACTACCATGGAATGGTGTGGCAGCTGTGCTTTTTGGAAGCCAGGACTCTTGCGGACTCGATAGATGGAATCGACCCGCTTGCTCAATACCGGCGACGAGGCCGGACTCTCCCACATGCGGAAGAGTAGTCGTTCCAGCATGGAAGGCACCGGTACAGTAAAGTGCTCCCGGGCGGGAGAGTCGTACTGAAGGGCGTCGAGCTCTTCGGCTCGAGGCTCCTCCTCAGGATCCGCAGGGAAGGCCAAAGCCTTGGCCATATCCCTGACGAAGTCCGAGAACCGGGCATCCTCCGGAGGGGACTGTTTCCGAGGTTCGGACTCAGGTGAGTCCGAGGGGACACACCGAGTCCGAAAGGAATCAGGTGACTCCTCGTCTTCAGACTCCCAGGCCGACTCCGAGGAGGAATCGGTGGGGTCGGCTCGGGCAGGCGGAGGCGTCGGCCGCCCCGACGCCGAGGGAGTTGGCGGCAACGACCTCGGTCCCGAACGGGAGGCTGAGGGTGACCTCGACCAAGCGACTCGAGTTCGCATGGACTCGAGGATCGGCTCGGTCTCCGGGGTCGACTTAGACGTCGACGTCCCGGCGGTCGGGGCAGCGGCGCCAGCGAGGCTAGCGATCAGTGCCCGCTGCTGGTCCATGAAGACAGATAGTCTGCTCTCCAAGGCCGTCAACCTGAGTCCGACCTCAGGTGACCCAGCAGCCCCCGACTCGGGCCCCGACGGCGTCGGGCCCGACGTCGGACCTCTCGGAGGCGAGTCCAGAAGGACCACAGGACTTACCCGAGCAGGCAACTCCGACTCCAGGCGAGGTCGCTTCAGGAGGTGCTCCTTCTCCAAAGACCCGGGACGGCTGTCGGGGCTATGCGACCTGGCCCTCGCGGAGCCAGGAGCGTCCACCGACGCCGCCCTCACGGGTTTTGTCTTCCGTCGATGGTCTCCGGAGGGAGAACCCCTGTCGGAGGAGCTTCGGCGATGGTCAGAGCTGGAGCCTCTGGATGCCGAGGCCTCCGACGAGGTCCGGGTACGGCTGGGGTCAGCGAAGATTCTATCCCGCTGATGCCGCCGACTCCTCAACGCTTTGGAGGACATTTTGCCACAGGCTCCACAGATCATTTCTTCATGATCCGGGCCCAGGCAGCGGAGGCAATTATCGTGTGTGTCAGTGAGTGACATATTTCTGTCACACTGACCACACCGCTTGAAACCACTGGCAGCCATCGGGGGAAAAAGGGCCCCTGCAAGGTCAAAGGACCGGGCTGCCAGTGAAAAACCGAAAACGAAACTGACCAAAAATCAGAAAAACCGAAAAATAAGAGAAGGACTCGCAACGGCGTCGCGAGTCCGGGCAGGAAAACGACCGGCGTCGAACCGAAGTGAAAAAAGAGAAAAACTCACGAAAATCAACTTTTTTAGCGGTGACACGACGGGTACGTCTGTAGGGCTCCGCGGAAAAAAGACGACTGGCTAAGATGGCACCCTTGGGCGGGAAGGCGACCGCGCATGCGCGCTGCAATTCCCAAAGGCTTTCTTTGAAAGCTGGGGAAAATTGCTCCGCGAGGGCTCCGTCGGCGCCGACGTCACCCATATGTGAGGACTGACTTCCTGCTTGGTCCTGGAGAATCATCTAATAACAAGAAGGTGGAACCTACTTGAGAAGATAGAGAATCTGTTCCCCCTGGTTAAGATGGAGCAGGAATACTATCCAGTGAAATAACCAGGATGGTTTCGTGGAAAAAACAGAGGATAATATCAGTCTGTAAACAGCAAGTCCTGAGTCCGGTAGAACTCTAACATGGTGAATGGACAGAAAACGCAGAGGATGAGATACCAGGTTGACCCACTTGAGGGACAAGGGGGGGGGGGGTATCATGCGTTGTTTAATTAAATATGTGCTGTCCATGAATGATTAGGATACCATGAGGACAAGCTGCAAGGAAAAAGAGCATATTTCCTGTAGAAACTGGGTAACTCTTTAGATTGTCACATAGAGAAGGCTTATGTCCTTTATTAAAAGGAAATAGAAGGGTGTAAAGAACCCTTACAGTCATGAGGAATGACTGAGGAAGCCTTTTTCAACCATATAGGATAGTAATTAGAGAAAAAATCCCCATGCTCTCTAGCAAGGGCCCATAGTGGAAAGCTTCTCAGTAGGATTGCAGAGAGCACTATGCAGGAGAATTGGGAAATAAAAGTGGCTGTTGGAGAAAACCAGCTGCCACTTCAGTTATGCTGCCAACTCCAGAGATTTGGAGATGACAGAAAAGAAGCGATAAGGATTATCCAAGATAGATGAGCACTATCTTGGAGCACTACTAAGGCCAGAGAAAAGTAGTGGAAGACAAGACTGGAACTCGTAGAAAAGTACCAGTAGTCCAAACACTGGAACTCCTGCATGGGCAGCTGCTGAATAGAACAGCAGAGAGAATCCTTCTGTTTGTAACAGAGAGAACAGACAGAACAAGAGGAAAAAATCCTGATCATGTCTGATGAGCTGCCCAATGAAAGCAGGGAGGTTACTCCAGAGAAAACTCTACACTAGAAAGGACAGGAAGACTAGAAAGGCTAAGAAAGCCTTCCAGTGGTATGGTAGCACTCTTACAGGGGAGGCCCTGAAAAAGAGGGTAAAGAAAAATAGGAGCTGAAGGGAGACTTGCCATATGGTAAGTCTGCAGAAGGAAAAAATTCATGGTGGTACAGGAGAAAACTATCATGAGATAGTTGGCAAACCTCTCTTCATGGTAGAAAGAGGAGGAAAACCCTGTGACCCATAGACATGAATCTCCTGACAGCTCAGCCTACCTAAGAGCAAGTGGATGTCCTGGAAAACAGGAATCCATGTGTAGAGTTTTAAATGAAAAAAACAGTGAACTGTAGGTTATAAAAAGATTAATTAGAAACCTATTGAGGGTCAATTTTTCTGGCTTGAGTTTGGATTCTTCAGATCAGAGCGAGGTTTCCCTTGTTTGGGAACATCTGTATGATGGGCAGGAGAAGAATAAAACCTTCTTCTTTTAGGAAAAGAAGGTTTGGTAGGGCATTTCCTACCTACTGGGGAAGGCGGCTTAGGATAGCCCTCAGAAACAGGGAAGTCAGTGGAGCAATGAGCAACCTGACGTAAAGACTCCCTATTGAAGAGATTTTCTCCAGTACAAGGAGTATTTATTTATTTATTTTATTTAGCAAACATTTATATACCGCCACTTCCAGCGATCAGCAGCGGTCTGATTACATAAGGAGAACTGTCAAATCAGTACAGTAAAATTAGGGGGTGTACAGGTTGATTCGGCGGGTAGGCATATCACACAAGCGGGTTCTGTTTGAGGATATGGGGACTAAATACATATATACATATATACATTTTACATAAATGATCAGGTGTTTGAGGATATGGGCACTAATTACCGATATACATATATACATTTTGCATAAACGAGCAGGTGTACATAAATATGTTTTGGTCTCCCGGGGTGGTAAAGCTTAGATCCCTTGGGTTAAATCAGATTGAAATGACTCTGGAATAGATGAGTCTTTAGGTTTTTCCTAAATCCAGTTAGGTCTTTGCAAGCACGTAACTCTGGCGGCAGGAGATTCCAGAGTGTAGGTGCAGTGTATGAGAACGCTCCGTTACTAGTATTGGTTTTAACTGCTCTAATATCAGCTGGAACGAGGAGGGTGTTGGAGTTGATGGTTCTTCTGCTTCTGTTGGGTGGTTGAGAGCAGATCAAGGTGGAGAGGAAGGACGGATCAATGTTATGTAGGAGCTTGAAAGTGGTCGTGAGTGTTTTATATTTTATACGAGCAGCAATGGGGAGCCAGTGTCGCTCAATCAATACCGGGGTGATGTGATCAGCAAAACCTTTTTTCGTGATGATCCTAGCGGCTACATTTTGCGCCATTTGCAGAATGTTCAAGGTTTTTTTTTGGGAGACCCTGAAGGATGGCGTTGCAGTAGTCGAAATGTGGCATGATGAGTGCCTGCGCAACGGTCCTGAAGTCCTGTGGTTCGATGATGCTCCTTAATGGTTGAAGGACTCTTAGCTTGTGGAAAACGGCTCTGTTGGTTTTACGGAGGTGTTTCTCCATCTTTAGGTCGCTTTCTAACGTTACCCCCAGGTATTTTATTTCTTCCTTCGTTTGGTATGAATTGTTACATAAGGTGATTGTTGCGGGGGGGTCGAAGTTTGGCTTTCTGGAGATGTACATCGCCTCCGTTTTCTTGTGATTGATCGTCATGTTGCTTAGGTGTAACCAGGCTTGCATCTCACTTAGGCACTCTTCTAGTTGGGTGTAGTTTGGGTTGTCCGTGTCGAGTTGAGTGTACAGCATAATATCGTCTGCGTAGACGTGGTATTTGATATTATGATGCTGGAAAATTTTGCAAAGTGGTTGCATATAAACATTGAACAGGAGTGCTGAGAGAGCCGAGCCCTGTGGTATGCCCTGGGTTTGCGTGAAGGCTTCTGCCGTTTCACCGTTGAACTGCAACCCAGTCTTTGTTGTGCCCATCTGTTCAAGTCTGAAGCTTGGAGCCAGGCTCTACGTCGTGCTCCTATGGCTATAGCAGAGGTTCTGCTAACAGACTCAAAAGAGTCAAGGGAAGCACGAAAAAGAAACCAAGAGATATTTTGGCTATGACTAAGAAGTAAGGAATAGTCTGCAGCCTTGGACTCTGATAGAAAAGGAGTCAAAAGAGATAATTTCTTTGTCACCTCCTGAAGGGATAGACTCATATAAAAAATATAAGAGAGAATCCTTGTTGCCAGCATAGATGTTTGGAAGGTTTGACGTCCAAAGGCATCCAGTGTTCTAGATTCATGACCTGGCGGATAAGAAGAATGCTGCTTCTTGCTTTTTACCTTCCTCATTGCTGATTCCACTACAATGGAATGATGGGGAAGTTGAGTCTTTTAAAACCCTGGAGAGGGGGGCACCTGATACAGAAGATCAGTTGCTGTAGAAGGTGACGAAACCCTTAAAGGTGTTTCCCATATTCTCAGAAGAAGATCCTGCAAAGAATGATGTAAAGGAAGCATTATATTTTCCTTTTCCCCAGAAGAGCCTTGTGTAGGATCATAGCCAGGGATAGGAATAGCAAAGAATGTTGCCATGTCAAGGAGAAATTTCTGAAAAGAAGGATCTCCAATGGGAACCATCCCTGGACAGGCTAAAGATGAAGAACTAGCCTGGGCACCGGAGGATGTACTGGTCCGGTGAAGAAAAGGAGCTCTAATGGATGGATACTGGTACTGGCGGTTATGACTTGAGACAGTCAGTACTGCATCGTCCATGCCAGGTATCGACTCCAAACTAAGTACAGAAAGGAGCGATCCTGGTGAAGAAGGCATGGAAGTAGCTGGTCCCGATGTTACTGCAGGAACCGGCATCGATATCGATACTGGTAGCTGTGCCGGAATCGGAGGCGATACCGACATCGAAGCAGTCATCGGAGGCTGCTCAAGTGGTACCAAGGCAACCAAAAACCCTTGGTGAGTATCCTAGATACCGCGCATCCGGAATCGGTAAGCGTCGGTTCCGAGACGCGTCGGTACCCAGTCTTCCAGACTAGATATCGATTCCAGACTCGGCATCGAAGGAAGCGAGTCTATCGATGCATGTCTAGATGGTACCGACGTCAGTGGTCGTATCGGCGATGCTGCCGATACTGGAAAGTCAATCTGGGACGTATCGATCGGTCCCGAAGGTACCGAGAACGCAAGATGACGATCCCTGGTGAAGAGTGGATCACTCAACACCAGTGCCGATGCCAGGGTATCGGTACCGCTCAAAGCGGATGCCACCACCGAGCATGGCTCAGGTATGTTCTGTGAGGGGTGAGCCCCAGGAACAACCTGAAACCCCTGAAAGGCTTTGGAGACCGAAGACTCCCGCCGGGGTTTGAAGCCAATAGGGTCTTGAGGGCAAGGCCGGAGCCGTCATCATGCTTGGCATGAGACCTACCACTCAAGGATTGGCTAGTCTTAACAGACTGTTTGTGGGTTACCTGATCCTGTAGAGAAGAAATGGTCGGTGCCCTGACACTGGAAGGGAACTCGGTATCGAGGGAAACTCGAAATGGAAAATCTCTTCTCATAAAATTGTAGCCTAATGGCTCCGGAGGAAAAGGGTCAGGACCCAAACAGGTTAGACACCAGTTATTGGAGTCTAAAAAGAAAACTGTATTTCCACAGTTAAGGCACTTCTTAGGGGAAGGCGGCTCCATGATGGAGAGGCCTTACAGGCCCAAAATTTTAAGACAGAAACTGAGGGGAAAAACTCCGAGTTTGAGAAAAAGAAAAGAAAAAACCTACCGGCGGTACCGGTGGAGGCGGGAATACAGCCGCGACCACAAGAAAACAAGAATTAAAGAAAACATTTTCTGCGGTGACAGGAGGACGTCCTGCCGGCTCCGCGGAAAAACGAAAAACTGAGGAGAGACAGTTGGAAAGGCGGGAAGGCAGCACGCAGGCGCTGAGGGATGCTCCCAAAAGCTTTCTGATTGGACGCTGGGGAGCGTTCCCGCGCAGGCTCCGTCGGTACCGACGTACCCATATGTGAAGACTCATTCCTGCTTGTTCCTGGAGATCAGCAGCACTAGTTAAGAGCAAAAGAAACAAAATGCTGGGTGGACTGGACTTTCCAAGTTCAGGTTGAGTATCCCCTTATCCGAACATCCTAAATGCTTCAAAATACAAAACCTTTTGAGTGCCGACATGAGATAGTGACACCTTGGATTTACAATGGTTCAATGTACACACACTTTGTTCCATGCCCAAAATTATTAAAAATACTGTATAAAATTATCTTCAGGATATGTGTATAAGATATATATTAAACATAAATGAATTTTGTGTTTAGACTTGGGTCCCATCCCCAACATATCTCATTAAGTACATGTAAATATTCCAAAATCCAAAAAAATCAGAAATCCGAAACACTTCTGGTCCCAGGCATTTCGGATAAGGGATACTCAACCTGCAAAAGACTAAAGCTCCAGGGGTGATCCGGGAAACTACAGACCGGTGAGCCTGACGTCAGTACCGGGAAAAATGGTAGAAACCATCATAAAGAACAAAATTGCTGAACATGTAGATAATCATGGCTTAATGGGAGACAGCCAACATGGCTTTAGACAAGGAAGATCTTGTCTTACTAATCTGTTATGTTTTTTTGAAGGTGTGAATAAACAGGCAGACAAAGGTGAGTCGGTTGATATAGTGTATTTGGACTTTCAGAAAGCCTTTGACAAGGTCCCTCATCAGAGACTTGGTAAAACTAGGGAGTCATGGGATAGGAGGCAGTGTACTATTGTGGACAAGGAACTGGATAAAAGACAGAAAGCAGAGGGTAGGGCTAAAAGGTCAGTTTTCCCAATGGAGAAAGGTGAACAGTGGTGTACTCCAGGGATCTGTGCTGGGTCCACTGCTTTTTGACACATTCATAAATGACCTGGAAAAGGGAATAATGAGTGAGGTTATCAAATTTGAAGATGACACAAAACTACTTAAAGTTGTTAAAACCCATGAGGATTGTGGAAAATTGCAAGAGGATCTTGATAAACTGCAAGACTGGGCATCAAAATGGCAGATTAAATTTAATGTGGACAAGTGCAAAGTTATGCACCTAGGGAAGAATAACCCAAACTGTGGTTACACGATGCAAGGTTCCACATTAGGAACCACCACCCAGGTAAAAGATTTAGGCGTCATTGTGGATAACATGTTAAAACCCTTCGCCCAGTTTGCAGGAGCAGCCACGAGAGCAAATAGAATGCTAGGTATCATAAGGAAAGGAATGGAAAATAAAACAAAGGATATTATAATGCCTCTTATCGTTCCATGGTGAGACACCACCTTGAATATTGCGTGCAATTCTGGTCGCCATATCTTAAAAAGGATATAGCGTTATTAGAAAAAGGTACAAAGAAAAGCCACCAAAATGGTAAATGGGATGGAAGGATACCCCTATGAAGAAAGGCTAAAAATGTTAGGGCTCTTTAACCTGGAAGGGAGACAGCTAAAGGGAGATATGATAGAAGTCTATAGATTGATGAACGGAATGGAACAGATAAACGTAGATCGACTGTTTAAGTTATCAGAATATGGAAAGACTAGGGGACATGCAATGAAGCTACAGGGTAGACTAAGACAAATAAGAGAAAATATTTTTTTACTCAACGTGTAATGAAACTCTGGAATTTGTTACCGGAGAATGTAGTAAAGGCTTTTAGTGTAGCTGGGTTTACAAAAGGTTTAGACAAGTTCCTGGAGGAAAGGTCCATAAACCATTATTTAAAAGGGACCCAGGATATCAATGCTTGACCCAATACAAGCATTGTGGAACCTGTGTCTTTTGGAGAAACTGCTAGGTACGTATGACCTAGATTGGCCACTGTTGGAAACGGGATACTGGGCTTGATGGATCTTGGTCTCACCCAGTATGGCATATCTTATGTTCTTATGTAATGAACAAACAAACCTCTTCCAAAGACAGGGAAGCTGAAAAGCTAGAGGGAACAACATGAAGCTGCAAGAAGGTAAACTGAAAGAGTAGTTACTCACCTATAACAGGTGTTCTCCGGGAGCAGCAGGAATCGGTCCTCACATATGGGTGACATCGACGTCGATGGAGCCCTTGCGGAGCATTTCCCCAGCTTTCCAAGAAAGCCTTTGTGAATGCAGGCACGCATGCGCTGTTCCCTTCCCGACTAAAGGTGTCATCTTGCTCAGTCAAATGACATAGCTAAAAACAGCACACAAAAATGTAAAAATAAACTATGTACAACTGCAACTCCCAGGAGAGGAGGGAGGGTTGTGAGGACTGATTCCTGCTGCTCCTGGAGAACACCTGTTACAGGTGAGTAACTACTCTTTCTCCAGGACCAAGCAGGAAGTCAGCCCTCACATATGGGTGACTTCCTAGCTCTGGGCTACCAAGGAACCCAGGCTGAACAATAGAACTCCCTCTAGCCCCATCATCAAAGAAAGGCTTTTCACTGACAGAACCTCCACTGGTAGCCCAACGGAGGGCTGGAGGGCAGGAGTTGCCTAAACCTCAAAGAGATTCCGGAGTACTGCCTGGCCAAAAGCACTGTCCCTACGGGACTCCCTCTTCAGACAGTAATGGGCCGCAATAGTCTGGCTTGAGGACCAAGTTGCAGCCCTGCAGATGTCCATCAACAGTACAGAGCGGAGGTGAGCCACTGAGGCAGCCATTGCCCTGACATGATGGGCCGTGACCCGACCCTGCAAAGGAAGGTCAGCCGCCCTGTAAGCCCAGGTGATACAGTCAGCTACCCAGGTGGACAAGGTACGCTTGGACACAGCTAACCCCAAATTATTAGGGTCAAAAGATAAGAGCAGCTGAGTAGCCCTTCTATGCCCCTGCGTACGGTCAAGGTAGAAGGATAAGGCCCTCCTATAGTCCAGGGTATGCAGAACTGCTTCAGCCTGGCTTGCATGAGGCCTAGGGAAGAATGTTGGAAGAACCACCTCTTCGTTAAGGTGGAAGGAGGAGACAACTTTTGGGAGGAACTTTGGATGAGTCCTAAGGACTACCCTGTTCCTATAGAAGCGGGTGTGAGGCCTGTCACAGACCAGGGCCTGAAGCTCACTCACTCGCCTGGCCGAGGTATGGGCTATCAAGAAGGGTGTCTTCCAGGACAGGAAGCATAGAGGGCAAGTAGCCATCGGCTCAAAAGGTGGGCGAGTCAGTTGCTGCAAGACCACATTCAACTCCCACTCAGGAGCAGGACGACGGATTGGAGGCTTGAGCAAAAGCAAGCCTCTGAGAAACCGGGACACCAAGGGGTGAGCCGACAGAGAATGTCCTTCCACCAGTGAGTGGTGAGCTGCTAGAGCTGAGAGGTGGACCCGAACAGAAATGGACTTAAGTCCCTGATTTGATAAGTGCAGTAAGTACTGAAGCACTACTGGTACAGTACAGAAGAAAGGATCCTCTGTACGTAGAGGACACCACACAGAAAACCTTTTCCATTTGAGAGCATAGGTTTTCCTAGTGGACTGTTTTCTAGAGGCTAGGACAACCTCCTCAACCTCCTGAGGTAGGCCCCAGGGAGCCAAAACTACCCTTGCAGCCTCCAGGCCATCAAATTGAGAGCTTTGAGATTGGGGTGCAGAAGGGAACCCTGATCCTGAGAGAGAAGGTCTGGTTGCAACCCCAGAAGCAGTGGGGGATCCACTGCCAGCTGAAGCAGAAGTGGAAACCAAGGCTGTCTCGGCCAACTGGGAGCCACCAGCAGGACCGAGGCCTTGTCCTGAAGAATCTTGAACAGGGTTCGGGCCACCAAGGGCGTGTGAGGAAACGCATACAGGAGGCCCTTAGACCAGGGAATCAGAAAAGCATCTGCTGCTATCCACAGAGGATGCGGTTGCCTGGAGCAGAATATTGGCAGCTGTTTGTTCAGTGGACTGGCAAACAGATCTATGGATGCAAGTCCCCATTTCCGGAAAATCTTCTGAACCACCAAAGGATGGAGCTGCCACTCGTGGGGCTGCAGAATCCTGCTCAACTTGTCGGCCAGGTAGATACACAGCCTTGAGGAGCATGTTGTGCCTGAGAGCAAATAAGCAAAGGTCCTGTGCTTCCTGACAAAGGAGCCTGGACCCAGTTCTGCCCTGCTTGTTCACATAAAACATGGCTACCTGGTTGTCTGTTTGAACTAGGACAGACTGATGAGCCAGGATTTGAGAGAAAGTCTTGAGGGCTAACCGAATAGCCCTGAATTCCATTAGATTGATTTGCTGTGCGGCCTCCCAGGGAGACCACAGGCCCTCGGTGCATGTGCCTAGACAATGAGCCCTGCAGGGAGGCATCCGTGGTCAACACCACCGTGAACCCAGGAATCTGAAAAGGCACCCCTTGCAGTAGATTGGGTGGGTGCAGCCACCAGCGGAGGGAGTTCAGAAATTGTCTGGACACATTTATCCTGTCTCTGAGGCTGCCTGTGGCCTGTGACCACTGAGTCCGAAGGCACCACTGTGCCGGCCTCATATGGAGCCTGGCATTGGGGGTGACATGTACTGTCGAAGCCATGTGGCCAAGAAGCCTCAGGCAGAGCCTGGCAGAGACCAGTGACCTGCTGAGAAACTGGTTTGCTAAGTTTATCAGTCTTTGGGCTCTGTCTTCTGGCAAGAATGCCTTTTCCAGCAGAGTCCAACCTTGCCCCTATGAACTCCAAGTTCTGGGAGGGGAGCAAAGTGGACTTTGCGAAGTTTATTACAAACCCCAGGGTTTTGAAGAAGAGCAATAGTTCTGAGGGTGGCTTGTCTGGCCTCCTGGCACGTCTGACCCCTGATGAGCCAGTCGTCCAGATAGGGGAAGACAAAGATTCCCTGATCTCTCAGGTAGGCCGCCACCACTGCCAGGCATTTGGTAAAGACCATGGGAGCGGAGGTGAGGCCAAAGGGCAATACTCTGTACCGATAATGGTTTCCTCCCACAATGAACCTGGAGGTACTTTCTGTGATCTGGATGAATGAGGATGTGAGTGTACGCATCCTTTAGATCTAAGGAGCATAGCCAATCTCCCTGCTGGAGGTAGGGCAGAAGTGTATGTTTATTAGCTTGATTGACCGCCCTTCAGTGATAAACAGAGCCGTTTACAATAAAATAAATCTTCATTACAGTAGGCACAAGGCCAGAAAAGGAAAGGAAAGTTACAACTTAATAGAGGATAGAGAGGTAAAGAACGAGAGAGGAAGGTCAGCATAGGGAAAGGGTAAAGGCTAGAGGGGAGGGGGATTAAAGGCAAGGGAAAAAGAGGTGGGTTTTTAGGGCGTGTTTAAAGGTAAGGTGATGGGGCTCCAGCCGGAGAGTAGAGGGAAGGGAGTTCCAAAGAGCCGGACCTATGAAGAAGAAAGCTGAGGAGCGGGTGGATTGAAGGTGAGCAAGTGAGGGGGAGGGTAGTGTGAAGCGGTTGAGGTGGAAGGAGCGGGGCGTGTGCCGGGGGGTGTGAAAGTGGATGAGATTGGCCAGGTATTGTGGTGTGAAGGTGTGAAGAGCCTTGTGAACGAGTGTGAGAAGTTTGAACTGGATTCGAAAGGAAATGGGAAGCCAATGGAGACGGAAGAGGAGGGGTGTGACATGGTCTCTAGGGGAGGAGGAGGACACGAGACGGGCAGCGGTGTTCTGGATTCGTTGAAGACGTGAGAGTTGGAGCTTAGAGAGGCCAGAGAGAATGGAGTTAGCAAGTCAATACGGGAGATAACAAGAGCCAGCAGCAAGGTAGCAAGAGCGGAGGGAGAGAGGAAGGGGCGAACGGCGCGGATTTGCCTGAGATAGAAAAAGGAGGTTTTGGAAACATGAGAAACATGGGCAGAGAAAGAGAGATACGAGTCGAAAAGTACCCCAAGATACCGAAAGGTGGAAACCATAGAGATAGGAATGGCAGGGAAAGAGGGGGCGATGGAGGGGAGCTGATGACCATGCGGGAACCAGATAGCTGTGGTCTTTGTGAGATTGAGATGCAGACAGTTATGGGTCATCCAATCAGAAATAGCGGCCAGGCAGGAATTGAGGGGGGCAAGGTCGGGGCAAACCGGGGAGGTGTGGTATAGAAGTAGGATGTCATCTGCTTAGTAAAAAGCTGTGATACCAAATTGTTGTATAAGGAGAGTAAGAGGAGTTAGAAAGAGATTAAAAAGGAGGGGAGCCAGCACAGAGCCTTGGGGGACCCCGCAAGGGAGGGGAAAGGAGTCAGAGGCGGGGCAAGAAGGAGAGGAAGAGAGAAAACTGCGCCAGAGCGAGAGGAGAGAAAAGAGTGGAACCACCGAAAGACAGTGCTACAAAGGCCAGCATCGTGTAGTCGGGAGAGGAGGAGAGAGTGATCCACAAGGTCGAATGCAGCAGAAAGATCAAGGGCAACCGCCACCGAGATTTCACTGTGGTCGTGGGCTACGTGCAGGGCGTTGGTGAAAGCAAGAATAGTCTCAACACTGTGCCCAGGACGGAAACCGGATTGGCGGGGGTGAAGGAAATTGGTGGAATCAAGGTGATGCGACAGTTGGGCAAAGACAACCTTCTAAAGAAGTTTAGACAGACAGGGAAGGTTGGAGACTGGGCGGTAGTTGTTAGGGTCGAGAGGGTCAAGGGAAGGTTTCTTGAGGAGAGGGCGGATTAGAGCGTGCTTCCAGGTGGAGGGGAAAGTTCCAGTGGAGAGACTGTTGTTCAGGATAGCACAGTTACTTACCTGTAACAGGTGATCTCTGGGAACAGCAGGAATTAGTCATCACATATGGGTACGTCGGTACCGACGGAGCCCGCGCGGGAAAGCTCCCCAGCTTTTCAGATTAAAAGCCTTTGGGGCCTCCCACTGCACATGCGCGCTGCCTTCCCGCCTTCCTGACCAGCTCTCGTCAGTTCGAGTTTAAAGCTGAGACAATAGAGAGAGAGGACAGGAAGATAGATAGAGATACAACTCCTAGGGGAGGTGGGTGGGTTGTGATGACTAATTCCTGCTGTTCCCAGAGATCACCTGTTACAGGTAAGTAACTGTGCTATCTCCAGGAACAAGCAGGAATACGTCATCACATATGGGGACTCCCTAGCTAAGATGCCTGGGAGATCCCCCTCCAAGGGTAAACCATCTTCGCATGGATCTCAGGCATCCATCCAGGGAAGGTGGGCAGGAGTTGTTTAAGTATGGAACAGGTGTTTGAGGACAGCCTGACCAAACAAGGCATCCCGGCGGGAGTCCTTGTCCAAGCAGTAATGGGCTGTGAAGGTATGAACCGAGGCCCAAGTGGCTGCTCGACAGATCTGATCTATGGACACAGAGTGAAGATGAGCCATAGAAGTGGCCATGGCCCTCACATTGTGAGCTGTGACATGGCCCTCCATAGAAATGTTCTTACTCTGGTAAGCAAAAGAAATACACTGAGCGATCCAATTGGAAAGTGTACGCTTGGTGACTGGAAGTCCCAAATGAGAAGGATCAAAAGCCACGAAAAGTTGGGAAGACTTTCGATGTGGTTGAGTCCTGTTGAGGTAAAAGGCAAGAGCTCTTTTACAATCCAGAGTATGAAGGTTCCTCTCTGCACTGGATGCATGAGGAGCCGGGAAAAAGACAGGTAGATATACCTCTTGATTAAGATGAAAAGGCGAGACCACTTTGGGCATAAAGTGGGGATTCGTCCTAAGGACCACCTTAACATGATGAAACCTAGTATAAGGTGGATGAGCCACTAAAGCCTGCAGTTCACTGATGCGGCGAGCCGAAGTGACTGCAATAAGGAAAACAACCTTCCAGGAAAGAAATTTGAAGGAGGTAGAGTCCAAAGGCTCAAAAGGTGGCTTCATAAGCTGACCTAGAACTAGGTTCAAATCCCATGCTACCGGAGGAGGTCGGATGGGAGGTTTAGTTAAAGTCAGGCCTCTCATGAAACGTGAAACAAGAGGATGAGAGGAGACAGGTTGTCCATTTATAGGTTTTAAGGATGCTGCAATAGCACTCAAATGGACCCTTACTGAATTCGTCTTAAGGCCTGCATTTGAAAGATGCAGGAGATAGTCCAAGAGGAAATTCAAAGGGAAGTGCTAGAGGGTCAAGACCCTGCTGAGCACACCAAATGGAAAAACGTTTCCATTTGAAAGCATAAGAACGCCTCGTGGAAGGTTTCCTAGAGGCATGAAGGATATCTGTCACAGGTTGAGAAAGATTAAAGTCTTGAAGACTTAGGCCTTCAGTAACCAAGCTCTGAGATGTAGGGATTTGGGGTTTGGGTGCCACAAAGTCCCCTCCTCCTGAGACAGAAGGTCTGGCGCAGCTCCCAGGTCCAGGGAGGATCCCTGGGAGAGATGCAGAAGTAGAGGGAACCACACCTGGCGTGGCCAGCGGGGAGCTATGAGGATCATAGTCCCGTGATCCCTCTGGAGCTTGAACAGAGTCTTGGATATTAGAGGAATGGGTGGAAAGGCATAGAGGAATTCCTGACCCCAATGCAGGAGGAAGGCATCGTGGGCCTGAGCTCCCTGACACTGAGTTCTGGAACAGAACCGCGGAAGTTTGGCATTCCACAGACTTGCAAAGAGGTCTATGTCCGGGGTCCCCCATTCCTGAAAGATTCTGCGTATCTGGTCCATATGTAGGGACCATTCGTGTGGAAGCAGAACTCGACTGAGTCTGTCTGCACGAGAGTTTTGAACTCCTGGAAGATACACTGCAAGAAGGTGAATTTGATGCTCTCTGGCGAAGGCCCATATTCTGAGAGCTTCGTTGCAAAGCGACAGAGAGCCTGTCCCTCCTTGTTTGTTTATATAGAACATGGCTACCTGATTGTCTGTCTGAACTAGGACAGTCAGGTTGACAAGGAGGGTATAGAAGACCTTGAGGGCAAGGTAAATTGCTCGCAGTTCCAGGAGGTTGATATGAAGGGTGGCCTCCTGTGGAGACCAAGTGCCCTGAGTGGAGAGGTTCTGAAGATGAGCTCCCCACCCTGTCTGGGAGGCATCTGTTGTGAGGGTTGCTTGGGGCAACAAAGGTTGGAAGGGGGCCCCCAACAACAGATTCTTGGTGGATGTCCACCATTGGAGGGACCAAAAAAGACGGCTTGAGGTGAGTATTTGGTGGGAGAGCGCTCCAGATGCTTGAGTCCACTGGGTGGCCAAGGTCCATTGAGCTGCTCTCATATGCAGACGAGCGTAGGGCACCACATGTACCGTGGAGGCCATGTGGCCCAGAAGTCGCAGCATTTCCCGGGCTGTCAAATGACTGCTGGACTGAGCTTGGGAGGCCAAACTCAGCAGGCGTTGGGCCCTGACCTGAGGCAGGTAGGCCCTTGCAGTGATGGTGTCTAACTGGGCCCCTATGAACTCGAGAGACTGAGTAGGGATTAGTTGAGACTTGGGAAGGTTTACTACCAGTCCTAGATACTGCAGAAGACGCCTTGTGCGGTCCAGGGAAATTTGGGCCTGGGACTGAGAGGGAGCTCGGATGAGCCAGTCGTCCAGGTATGGGAATATGAAATTCCCAGGCCTCTTAGAAAGGCAGCTACGACTGCCATGCATTTGGTGAACACTCTTGGAGCAGAGGCTAGACAGACGGGGAGTACTCTTTATTGTAAATGTTTTCCCTGAACCAGAAATCGTAGGTATTTTCTTTGGGATGGATGGTTGAGTATGTGTGTATACGCATCCTTTAGATCTAGAGAACAAAGCCAAGCCTGACTCTGAAGGTATGGAAGGAGAATGCCCAGAGAAAGCATTTTGAATTTCTCCTTGAAAAGAAATTTGTTCAATTCTCTCAGATCCAGAATTGGTCTGAAGCCCTCTGTCTTCTTTGGTATTAGAAAATAAGGGGAGTAGAATCCCATCCCCTGTTAAAGAAGAGGGACTCCTCTATTGCCCCCTGGGCAAGGAGGGAGGAGACTTCCTGACCCAAGAGGGCCAGGAGAGATGGGGGAGAATTGAACTGCCTCACCATAGTATAAGGAGGAAGGTCGGAAAAATGGAGTTTGTAACCCTCTCTGATGATAGAGAGGGTCCATTGCTCTGATGTAATTTGCTCCCATCTGGGAGCAAAGTGAGCTAACCTTCCGGGTATGGTGAGGGGCTCTGGTTGTTCTAGAGCCAGAAAAGTTAAGTTCTCTAGGGGCAAGTCAAAACCCCTGAGGGGGTGGAGCCTGCTGAGGCGTAGCAGACGCCGCAGGCTTTGACCTTGCCTGTTTAGGTTGCTGACGTTTAGCAGCAAAACGAGGCTGAGAGGATTGTTGGCCAGTATTTGTAGAAAATCTGGACTTCTTGTAATAAGGCCTCTTAAAAGACTTCTTCTTGGCAGGAGTGGAGGTAGACTTAGAAAGTCTATCTAAGGTGGCATTTTCTGCATCCATTTGAGTGGCCTTAATTTGCCACTCCTCACCAAATAAGTTCTCACCTGTACAGGGCAGATTTCGTAAGCCATCTAGGACCCAAGGGTCTAGATCAGAAGCCTGGAGCCAAGCAAGACGTCGGGCTGCTATAGCAATGCCCGAAGCCCTACCAGCACCCTCAAAGGAATCAAAAGCTGCCCTGTTGGAGAACTTTGAAATATCCAAAAGGTGTTTCACCAAGGAAATGAACCTGCTCCCTCTTATCCTCAGGAGGAAAGGGGGCAAAATGCCGAACTTTTAGAGCGATTTCACTGAGAAACATGCCCATGTAAAGACTATAGGAATTAATCCTGGCTATAAGCATAGTAGCCTGGAAATTTTCCTGCCAAAAGAGTCTAGAGTCTTACATTCTCGCCCTGGAGGAGTAGAAGAGTGCCTTTTGGTACTCTTTATCTTCTTCATTGCAGACTTCACCACAATAGAATGGTGAGGCAACTGGGTTTTTTGGAAACCAGGAGAAGGGGGGGACACGGTACATGGTGTCCAACCTGCGAGAAGAAGGAGACAATGTTAGAGGAGCTCCCATAAGTCCATCAAGTGTTCTTGAAGGATTTCATGGATAGGCAGGGTGACTGCCTCTTTAGGAGACTTAGAGTATCCTAAAATATCCAGTTTCTTTGATCTGGGTTCCTTTTCAGAGGATGAAGCAATAGAAAGACCTTTAGCCATTTCTATGATGAAGTCCTGAAAGGACAAATCCTCTGGTGGAGACATTCTCCTGTTAGGAGAAGAAGGCTCCTCAGGAAGATCAAGGGAGACCTCATCAGAATCAGAGGAGTTAAAATCCTCTGAAGAAGCAGAGTATCCTCTATGTGCTTCCAACGCACGATACGCATACCGTTCGGTATCGACATCGGGCGTACGGGTATGGGATCGGTACCGGGCAAAAGCCCGGATCCGGCATGCGGAACCGATCTGCGTTTGGAAGACGATGGCCTCGGTTCCGGTATGGAAGCCATTACCGGAACCGGACCCGGTACCGCTGGCTGCGGTACCGAGGGCGTAGCAGCATTAATAAAAGCCAGAATGGCCTGCTGCATGACTTGGACAGTATTGCCCATAGACGCCACTGCTGCCTGGATGTCGGTACCGGTATGGGCCGGTACCCCAGAGCCGTACAACAGGTGATCTGTCGAGGCCGCGCCATCGATGTCAACCTGTGACCCCATGATTGCTTTGGAGGCCGGAGCCTCCCGCCGGGGTTTTTTGGCCTGGGCAGAATCCTCGAACTCAGAATTGAGAGCCTCTCGATCTTTAGAAAGAGATTTGCTTTTAGAGGATTTGCCCACTGGAGTTTTGGTTACCTGAGATCCATCCGGAGAGGAAGACCTGGATGACTGTGATGCTTCTGAAGGAAACAGCACATGGAACTTGTTGGCCCGGTTCTGCAATCCACGTTTCGACATCTGGGAGCAGGATGGGCAGTTCCGGTATGGAATGGTCAGGTCCTAAACATTTAAGACACCATTCATGGGTGTCTGTAAGAGGAATGACAGCACTGCACTTGGTACACTTTTTAAACCAGGAACTGGCTTCTCCATGAGAGAAATTGTGTAGGCCTGAAGGCCTAACAAAGTACCAAGCTGTGCTGAAGAAAAGAAAAATATATATTTTTTTTTTTTTAAAGAAAGAAAGAGAGACCGGCAGTACCGGTTTCAGAATGGGGAAGGCAGGTACGCGGTCTAAAGAAAACAATAAAATTAACAATTTCTTCAGCGGTGACAGGAACACGACCTGCTGGCTCCGCGGGAAAAAAAAAGAAACTGACGAGAGCTGGTCAGGAAGGCGGGAAGGCAGCGCGCATGTGCAGTGGGAGGCCCCAAAGGCTTTTAATCTGAAAAGCTGGGGAGCTTTCCCGCGCGGGCTCCGTCGGTACCGACGTACCCATATGTGATGACGTATTCCTGCTTGTTCCTGGAGATAGTTTGAATGTAGGGAAGGAAAGATTGAGAGGGAGTCAGCAACCAGGAAGGAGGGACGGGGTCAAGGGAGCAGAAGGTTTTGTTGGATGTGGAAATGAGATGGTGAAGCTCGGCAGTGGTGGTCAGAGAAAAGGATGACCATGTGTGGGATAGTTGGGAGACGGGGGGGGGGGGAGGCGACTGGGGGAGGAGAGAGAATAGGTGGAGGGTGAGAGGGCAGTGAGGCTCTTAAGGAGGAGATTTTGTTACTGAAAGCAGAGGCAAGAAGAGAAGGAGCAGGGATAGGATGGGTAGGTGCGGAAGGGGCGGAAGGGTGTAGGGAGGTTAGAAACTTAAGGGTGGAATAAAGGTGACAGGTCTGGTTGGGAGCGTTGGCGATGGCATTGGAAAAGAAGGAAGACTTGGCAAGATGAACCTGGGAGCGGTAATGGGAGTGCAGGGCTTTGAAGAGGGACAAAGTGGCCGGAGAGGGGGACTTACGCCATTGCCTTTCGGCTCTGCGGAGTTGGGAGCGAAGTAAGAGGAGACCGGGGTGATACCAGGGACGTGATGGGCGACGTGGAGGGGGGCGTGGACGGAGGGGAGCGATGCGATCTAGAGCGGTTGAGAGGGAGGAGAACCAAGTAGAGGCTTGAGAGTTGGGAGATAGAGAGGCAAAGTCGGAGGGAAGCAGATCTGTGGCTGGGGGAAATTGCTGAGCCAGTGACGGGGTGATGGTGCGGGAGAGGCGCGGAGAGGAGGGAGGCGCGACAGAAGGGGACGATGACACCGAGTGAGAGCAAGAGGCTGAGATGCAAAGATGATCCGACCAAGGAAGGGGGAGGGAGGACAGGTTGGATAAGGAAAGCGTAGAGGAGGAGAGAGTCAGGAGAAGGTCCAGAGTATGGCCAGCGGAATGAGTGGGGAAAGAGACATGTTGTAGAAGAGACAAGTCATGCAGGAGAGAAAGGAATGCATGCTCTCTGGGGGAGGAAGGGGAGTCAAGGTAGAAGTCGCCAGCGATGAGGAGATGGGGAAAGAGCAGAAAAAGGTCGGAAAGGGAGCGGAGAAGAGAGTCCCAGAGGTCAGACCGAAGAGCAGGGGGCGCGTAGATGAGGAGAACATGTGTAGGGGGTGTGGTGTGGAGGTGGAGGAGAAGGGCCTCAGGGTAGGACAGAGAGGGAGAGAAAATCTGGGTGAAAGAGAGAGAGGGGGCGAGGATGGCGGCCACACCGCCACCTGAGCGACCTGTGCGGGAAACGGAAGCAGCTGAAAACCCAGCTGGGAGGCAGCGAGCAAGAAGAGCGTCCTCTCCTTCCTTCAACCAGGTCTCGGTGTTCCAAGAGTAAGCATCTTGAACTTTTCCTTCTCTAGGAATTTGTTGAGATTTCTGAGGTCTAGAATAGGCCGAAGGCCACCAGTTCTTTTGAGTACAAGGAAATACCTGGAGTAGAACCCTTGACCTCGTAGGTGGGGAGGCACAGGCTCCACTGCCCTATCCACCAACAGACCTTGGAGCTCCTGAAGGAGAAAGTCTGTGTGCAGGCGAGGCGACCTCCTGTGCAGGGTTGGGAGAGCAAGGACGGAGAGGCTATGCCTAAGGAGTCAAAAACCCCCACCCTGCTGAGTGGGAGCAGGGGCCGGAGGCTTGGGAGTCCTCTGCCTACGGGGCCCATTACCCTGCACCTTGGCCTGCTGACCCTGAGGGGGAGCTTGGGAGGCCTGGTACTGTGGGTACTGTTTGTAGGCAGTGCCCTTCCTCGGGTAAAAGGGCATTTTACCCAAGCCCTTCTTTTTGGGAGAAGGGGCAGAAGTCTTTCTAGACAGCCTTGTCCTCGTGAGGTGCTCGGTTTCAAGCTGTGCGGCCTTCTCGGTCATGGGCTTGCCAAAAAGGTTCTCACCTCGGCAAGGGACATCAACCAACTTGTCCTGAACCCATGGCTCGAGGTCCGATGACTGCAGCCATGCTGGGCGTCGAGCCGTGATGCCGGCTGCCGTAACACGGGCCGAAGCCTCAAAGCCATCGTAGGCAGCGCGGGACATAAATTTGGAGCATTCCCGGATCCCCGAGGACAAGGACTTGAACCTCTGCAAGGATTCCCCGGAGAGACCAGCAGAGAACCCAGCCAGCTCCTTGGCCAGGTCTCGCAAGTACATGCCCATGTACAGCTGGTAAGACTGGACACGGCAAGCAAGCATCGAGCCCTGGAAGCACTTTCTACCAAAACCATCCAGGTTCCAGGCCTCCCTGCCAGGGGGCACCACGGAGTGCATCTTCTGACTTTTCAGGCGATGCATGGTCGATTCCACCACCATGGAATGGTGTGGCAGCTGCACCTTCTGAAAGCCAGGGCTCTTCCGGAGTCGATAGATAGAATCGACCCGCTTGCTTAGAACCGGCGCCGAGGCCGGTTCCTCCCACATCAGGAAGAGGAGCCATTCTAGCATCGAAGGAACCGGAACAGTAAAGGCCTCCTTCGGAGGAGAGTCATACTGTAGGGCCTCGAGCTCCTCGGCTCGAGGCTCCTCCTCGGGGTCTGCAGGGATAGCCAACGCAGTGGCCATATCCCGGACCAACTCCGAGAACCGAGTATCCTCTGGAAGGGATCTACTCTGGGGCTCAGATTGCGGTGAGCCCGATGGGACGCACCGAGTCCTGAAGGTGTCAGGGGACTCCTCGTCCTCCATCTCCCAGGCGGACTCGTCCGATGAGGAATCAGGGTCCAACCACGCGGGGCCTGTGAGCACCCGCCCCAACGCCGAAGGCACCGGCGTCAAAGCCCTCGGTCCCGAACGGGAGGTCGAGGGAGACCGCGACCGAGGTCGACCTCGAGCCTTCATGGTCTCGAGTATCGGCTCAGTCTCCGGGGTCGACTTCGATGTCGATGTCCCGGTGGTCGGGGCAGATGCGTCAGACAGGCTGGCCATCAGTGCCCGCTGCTGTTCCATAAAGGCAGACAATCTGCACTCCAAGGCTGTCAGCCTGAGACCCAGCTCAGGAGACTCAGCAGCCACCGACTCGGGCCCCGGAGGCTCTCTGGGAATTGAGTCCACGAGGAACACAGAACTTACGTGTCCAGCAGACTCCAGCTCCACACGAGGTACTTTTGGCGGCTTCTCCTGTTCCACGGGCCCGGGGCGACGGTCGGGGGTCTGAGACCACTGTTCCCTCTAAGCTGTGCGCATGTGCGCGCGCGCACACACCTCGCTGAGCGAGCGCACATACTTTACAACAGAGCGCACAAAAATTACAGTTCTGATTCTGATAAAAAACAACAGAGACATCTTAAAATTTAAAAGTTATGATTGTAATTACTAGAAATTTCCCACTTCATTTAGTAATCGTCTATTTTCATTTAATTTGATTAAAATCAATGTGGTGTACATACGGTATTCTGACGTGTAGTCAAATTTTAAAGTATATAACTCTGAGTGTCGTTATGTGGCACACAAAAATTTAACCTTCCTTCAAAAGCTGCACACAGCTGATATTTTATGCGCACACAGCCTACAGAAAATTAGAGGGAACATTGTCTGAGACCTAGCTCTCGAGGAGCCAGGGACCTCTTCCAACGACGCCCTCGCGAGCCGCTTCTTCCTCTTTCGTTCCCGGTCGGGGGAGCTCCTCTCCGAGGAGCCCCGACGGTGCTCGGGATCCGATTCCCAAGATGTCGAGGCCTCAGACGAGGTCCGGGCCCGGCCGGAGGCCGAGTAGGAGAAAAGCCTTTCCTTTTGGTGCTGACAACTTCGAAGCGCCTTGGAAGACATCTTTCCACATGGTCCACAGATCTTAGGATCGTGGTCAGGACCCAGGCACTGAAGGCAGTAGTCGTGTGTGTCGGTAAGAGACATTAGTTTCTTGCACCGATCAAACTTTTTGAAACCACTGGAAGCCATTGGGGGAAAAAAAGAGTCCCCGCGAGGTCAAAGGACTGGCCTTCCAGGGAAAAAGAAAAAAAGGGCGCGAACGCCAGCCATGAAGGGCAAAAAACGAACAAGGAAGAGCGGGCTCGATACCAGTGTACCGAACCCGGCGGGAGGGGAACCGGCGTCAAACCGGAGAAAAAATAGCGAAGGAATCGCGAAAAAAATCCAACTACTTTCCGGGAAGTCTAGGACACACGTCCGATGGGCTTCACGGAAAAAGAGAGACTGAGCAAGATGGCACCTTTAGGCGGGAAGGGAACCGCACATGCGTGCCTGCATTCCCAAAGGCTTTCTTGGAAAGCTGGGGAAATGCTCCGCAAGGGCTCCATCGACGTCGATGTCACCCATATGTGAGGACTGACTTCCTGCTTGGTCCTGGAGAAAGGCAATGTCAGGAAATACTTTTTCTTTGAAAGGGTGGCAGATGCTTGGAATCCCCTCCCAATGGAAGTGGCGGGTGTAAATACAGTGACAGAATTCAAAATGGCATGGGACAAACACAGTGGAATCCTTTACAGCAAAAGGATAAAATCAAAATAAACATAACTTTCTCTTATATCTCAAAAATAGGAGTGACCTACAGTGATGAGTACACTCCTAAACAAAGGCACGGGGAGGGGTGACCTGCACGGAGCGGCAGGTGCACGTACTCTTGCCACCCTGCTGGGCACCATACTGGTCTTTATCTGACGTCATATTATGTTACTATGTTACTAGCAGAGTACAACATGTTTTGGTGGAAAAATCCTGCATCAGGGACAGACATACAGTTCTTCTGGACACTGGAATGATCGAAAGATGGCCTGCTTCTTAATCAGGAAGAAGCCTAAAAGCTAAAGAGTAGTTACTCACCTGTAACAGGTGTTCTCCAGGAGCAGCAGGAATCAGTCCTCACATATGGGTGACATCGACGTCGATGAAGCCCCTGCGGAGCATTTTCCCAGCTTTCCAAGAAAGCCTTTGGGAATGCAGGCACGCATGCGCGGTTCCCTTCCCGCCTAAAGGTGCCATCTTGATGAGTCAAATGACATAGCTAAAAACTGCACACAAAAATGTAAAAGTAAACTATGTACAACTGCAACTCCCAGGGGAGGAGGGAGGGTTGTGAGGACTGATTCCTGCTGCTCCTGGAGAACACCTGTTACAAGTGAGTAACTACTCTTTCTCCAGGACCAAGCAGGAAGTCAGTCCTCACATATGGGTGACTCCCTAGCACTGGGCTACCAGGGAACCCAGGCTGAACAAGAGAACTCCCTCTAGTCCCAGCATCAACGAAAGGCTTTTCACTGACAGAACCTCCACCGGTAGCCCAACGGAGGGCTGGAGGGGCAGGAGTTGCCTAAACCTCAAAGAGATTCCGGAGTACTGCCTGGCCAAAAGCACTGTCCCTACGGGACTCCCTCTCCAGACAGTAATGGGCCGCAATAGTCTGGCTTGAGGACCAAGTTGCAGCCCTGCAGATGTCCACCAACGGTACAGAGCGGAGGTGAGCCACTGAGGCAGCCATTGCCCTGACATGATGGGCCGTGACCCGACCCTGCAAAGGAAGGTCAACCGCCCTGTAAGCCCAGGTGATACAGTCCGCTACCCAGGTGGACAAGGTACGTTTGGACCCAGCTAATCCCAAATTATTAGGGTCAAAAGATATGAAGAGCTGAGTAGCCCTTCTATGCCCCTGCGCACGGTCAAGGTAGAAGGATAAGGCCCTCCTACAGTCCAGGGTATGCAGAACTGCTTCAGCCTGGCTTGCATGAGGCCTAGGGAAGAATGTTGGAAGAACCACCTCTTGGTTAAGGTGGAAGGAGGAGACAACTTTTGGGAGGAACTTTGGATGAGTCCTAAGGACTACCCTGTTCCTATAGAAGCGGGTGTAAGGCCTGTCACAGACCAGGGCCTGAAGCTCACTCACTCGCCTGGCCGAGGTTAGGGCTATCAAGAAGAGTGTCTTCCAGGACAGGAAGCGTAGAGGGCAAGTAGCCATCGGCTCAAAAGGTGGGCGAGTCAGTTGCTGCAAAACCACATTCAACTCCTACTCAGGAGCAGGACGACAGATTGAAGGCTTGAGCAAAAGCAAGCCTGAGAAACCGGGACACCAAGGGGTGAACCGACAGAGAATATCCTTCCACCAGTGAGTGGTGAGCTGCTAGAGCTGAGAGGTGGACCCGAACAGAATTGGACTTAAGTCCCTGATTTGATAAGTGCAGTAAGTACTGAAGCACTACTGGTACAGTACAGGAGAAAGGATCCTCTGTACGTAGCTGACACCACACAGAAAGCACAGTTACTTACCTGTAACAGGTGATCTCTGGGAACAGCAGGAATAAGTCTTCACATATGGGTACGTCGGTACCGACGGAGCCCGCGCGGGAACGCTTCCCAGTGTCCAATCAGAAAGCTTTTGGAAGCATCCCAACACGCCTGCGTGCTGCCTTCCCGCCTTCCCAATTGCCTCTCCTCAGTTAAGTTTTAAAGCTGAGACAAAGAGAGAGAGAGAGCAAGGAAGGGAAAGATAGAGATAGAGAAATGCAACTCCTAGGGGAGGTGGGTGGTTTGTGAAGACTTATTCCTGCTGTTCCCAGAGATCACCTGTTACAGGTAAGTAACTGTGCTATCTCCAGGAACAAGCAGGAATGAGTCTTCACATATGGGGTCTCCCAAGCTCAGATGCCCGGAGGGAGTCCTGGCATGTTGCAAGTCTAGAACGAGCTATGCTATTCCTCAGGACCTCAGGCATCCTGGGGATGGAGGGTAGGAGTTGAATACAGAAAAGGAGCTGTGGAACAGCTGGCTAGAACAGGGCTTCAAAAGGGGAAGACCCTGTATCGAGGGCATTTAGTAGTAAAATATTGTAATCTGGGCCTCCCTTGTTGGCACTGCACAGGTGCACTGAGCTACATATGGATCTGATAGAAGAGCCAGTGAATGTGCTCAAGGGGTACCTCACTGAGAAGTAGAGGTAATAAAGTAGAACAAAAACAAGTGGAGGTCAGAACCCTTCAGGGTGAGAAATAGCCCCAGGGGAAAACTGGGGTAGTATAAGAGGTAGAGCTTCAGCAGAGACGCAGAAGGTACTATTAAAGAAAGCTTAAGCTGTTTTGGTCCAAAAACAGTACAAATCTAGGACCAAGAGAAAAAATTTAGTCTGACCCAACTGGACTGGGGTTGGAATCAGTCCATGTAGGGGAGAAAAGGTATGGAGACCCTTGTATCTGATAAGAAAGTAAGGACAGACTCAGGAGCGCTAAGCTTTAGAGCAACGGAAGCTCCGCAATGTCTTTCCTAAATGGGGTCAATTAGGAAAGAAAGGTACATGGAGAGCTTCAGGAGTACCTAACCTGAAGAGGTTATGGTAAGGGAAAAAGGTGTTAATTACCACAGGAGTGGTTATAGGTGTAGTCCCCTAGGTATGCTGGTACAGCATTGATAGGGTTAGTGCCCATTTGTCAGGATCATATAGGAATGTCAGAATATCTGAACCTAACAGACAGATAGATAAGTAGATGGATACAGATCTATCTAAAAATATATCTCATTATATCTATTAATATATATGTATATATATATCTATATCTATATCTCTCTCTATATATAAATATATACACATAGGGTACATATGTATATATCTATAAAGAGATATGTATGGGCAGAAGACACACAGATAGATATATATAGGTGTATATATATATACTTATTTATATCTATA
This sequence comes from Ichthyophis bannanicus, assembly GCA_033557465.1. Classification (NCBI taxonomy): domain Eukaryota; kingdom Metazoa; phylum Chordata; class Amphibia; order Gymnophiona; family Ichthyophiidae; genus Ichthyophis; species Ichthyophis bannanicus. The sequence goes on along the minus strand of CM066037.1, from coordinate 376,062,600 downwards.
TATACCTAGATGAATAGGCAGGCATATAGAGACATGTCTCCAGGTATATGGATGGAGAGATGTCCAGAGAACCCCATCCCCCCTTATAGGGAGAGAGGAAGATTCACCTGACAGCAAGAAGGTTGATACCTGCTTGAATAGATAAATAGAAAAAAATCCTCTTCTCCTGGTTATGACTGGCATAGTCAGAGGAAGGGTGTCCCTGACAAGAAGGCGGCTTAATTCTTTGCAGAATTTGAGCTCTTGAATAACCAGGATGGCCTACGTGAAAATGGCAGAGGATAACGTCAGTCTGCAGACAGGAAGTCCAGATATCTCCAGAATTGTAGAATGGAGATTGGATAGAGGAGGCCTCTGGAGGAAGATACCCTAGTGATCCGCCTATGAGGGCAAGATGGGTATTAGGTGTCCTCTAGCTGCCAGTGAAGAATTTATCTCTGATGGGAAGACCCAAGGAGATATGGGCCAAGCCAGGGAATTGGCCCTTCTTTTAGGCTTTCACGTAATGAAAGGCCTGAGGCTTATGCCTCAAAAGAGATTTAAGATAAGATGGAAAGGGTAGAGAATACCTGCCAGGCATGAAACATGACTGGGGAAACCCCTTTTAACCATCTGGGGTTATCTGCTAGGCAAGATACTAATGCTCTCTAGCAAGGGCCCATAGTGCAAAGCTACTCTGTAGAGTTGCAGAGAGCATGCTGCAGGTTGGTTAGAAGAAAAAATTGGCTGTGGACGATCCTTGATGAGGAATGTGGAAAGCCAGCACAGGTAACCAACTAATCTGCCAAGGACAAGGGGGCAAAGAATAGAAGTTAACCAACCAAACTGTGATAATAGGGTTTCCCAAACGAGGTTGATAACCTGTTTGGGACTTAGCACTGAGGCTAGGAGGATTGCTAGTGGAGGGGAAGTCCTGGTTGTGTAGTGAACAAAACCAGTGGCTTAACCACTAGGAATTTCTGCATCTGCAGCAACTATCAGGGCAGCATGGAGAATTTCTTTTCCCTCCTCTTTTTTTTAGATTGGGAAAAAGAAACAGACATGGTAGGACTTCCTACTGTCTGAGGAGCTGCCCTAAGGTAACAAGGGGGAAGACAACTCCAGAAGGGAGAATCCCCCGGTAGAACAGGTAGAGGACCATAGGGGCTTACCCGTGTAAAAGGTCACCCTTACAAACCAAATGTTGTAGTAAGAGGGAGGTAAGACAGAGTTGCAAGAGACCAACTATGGAGGAAGTCTCTGACAGGTGAGATGATACATGCCAGTACAGGGAAACAACTGTCTATTGATAGTTGTTACCTCTCTTTCCTCCAAGAGGAAGAGGAAAATCTGTTAAGTATGGGCATGATCATCATAAAGAGGTGGAGGTGGAGAGATGAGGACAGTAACTGAATTCAAAAAAGCATGGGACCAACACAGAGGATCTCTAAAGGTAAAAAGTGGACTGTTGTAGTTGTTGTTATGGAAGGACAGACTAGAAGGGCCTTGTGGTCTTTTTCTGTCATCATGTTTCTATGTTTAAGACTCTTAGAAGAAAGATGCCTCATGAAGAGATATCTAGGTAGGTTAGGATAAATTTAGTGCAGATACTGCAAGTGAAAAGAAGCAGACTGCCACCCTAACCACCAACCAAGAGGGACAATGATCTACTTGAAACCCTGCGACTGCTGGGTTTGTTGACCCGGTTGAGTTTGTGGATTCTTCAGACCAGGGCGATGTTTCCCCTGTTTGGGAACATCTGTATGATGGGCAGATGATGGACAAAACCTTCTCCCCCTAGGGGAAGAAAGTTTGGTAGGACATTTCCTACCAACTGGGAAAGAAGGCGGCGTAGAACAGCCTCTGGAAACAGGAAAGTCAGTGGATAACTGAGTAACCTGGAGTAAAGACTCCTTGTTGAAGAGATTTTCTCCAGTGCAAGAAGTATTTCCCAGTCTTTCTTGTGCCCATTTGTCCAAGTCTGAAGCTTGGAGCCAGGCTCTACGTCGTGCCCCTATAACCATAGCAGAAGTCCTGCTAACAGACTCAAAGGAGTCTAGGGAAGCACGAGTAAGAAACCTAGAGATATTATGAGCATGACTAACCAGTGAGGAATAGTCTGCTTGTTTGGGCTCCTGAAGAAAAGGAGTCAAAAGATGTAATTTCCTTGTGACCTCAAGAGATAGACCCATATAAAAAATATATGAGAGAATTCTTGCTGAAAGCATGGACGTCTGGAAGGCTTGACGTCCAAAGGCATCTAGTGTCTTAGACTCACGACCTGGCGGACAAGAAGAGTGCTTTTTATTACTCTTCACGCCTCATTGCTGATTCTACCACAATGGAATGATGAGGAAGTTGAGTCCTTTGAAACCCTGGAGAGGGGGGCACCTGATATAGGAGATCAGTTGCTCTGGAAGGTGGGGGTACCCTTAAAGGAGTTTCCCACATTCGTAGAAGGAGATCCTGCAAAGAATGATACAAAGGAAGCATTATATTCTCCTTTGCTTTTGCTAGGAACAGAGAGGTATTCTGTATTCCCCTGTGTAGGATCTTGTCCAGGAATAAGAATGGTAAGTGATTTTGCCATATCCAGGAGGAAAATCTGGAAAGAAGGATCCCCAGAGGGAACTTCCCTTGGATAGGCTAGATCTGATGAATAACTAGCGTTGGCACCGAGGGATCTATTCCAGTATAAAGGAATAGAAGATCCTGAATGGTGCAGTATGGGATCCTTAGATGGTGGTCGCTGGTACTGCAGGTCAGAACCAGCGACAGTCAGTAACAGATCGTCCATGCTAGGGATCGATTCCAGACTCGGCATCGAGGGAAGCGAGCCTGACGAGAGAAGCATTGAAGGTACCAACAGCAATGGTACTGTGGATATCGGTACCGATCTCGGTACCGTATCTGATACCGGTGGAAGAAGACCAGCTGGTGGCAATTCTAACGGTATCGAAGGAACTGAGAGTTGCGGATCTGAATTATCGGAACCGAGCCTTCGGTACCAACGGGAGTCGGTACCAAGGCAAGTCGATACCCAGTCCTCCAGACTGGAGATCAATTCGAGACTCAGCATCGAAGGAAGCGAGTCTATCGATGCACGTCTGGAGGGTACCGACGTCGGTACTAGTATCGGTGTCGATACCAATACTGGAAGGTCGATCTGAAGCGTATCCACCGGCCCCGCAGGTACCGAGGACACCAGACGACGATCCTTGGTGAGGAATGTTTCATCCAACACCAGTGCCAATGCCGGGGTATCGGTACCGCTCAAAGCGGACGCCACCACCGGGCATGGCTCAGGTATGTTCTGTGAGGGGTGAACCTCAGGAACAACCTGAACCACACAGGCTTTGGAGGCCGAAGACTCCCACCGGGGTTTTGAAACCAGTGGATTCTCAAGGACAAGGCCATAGGCATCTCTATGCTGTGCATTAGAAGTGTCGCTCGAGGACTGGCTAGTCTTAACAGACTGTTTTTGGGTTACCTGATCCTGTGTAGAAGATATGGTCGGTGCCCTGAAGTTGGAAGGGGACAGCGTGTCAAGGGGAACTCGATGTTGAAAACTTCTTCTCACAATACTGGTGCCCGAGGGCTCCGGAGGAAAATGGTCAGGACCCAAGCAGGTTAGACACCATTTGTGAGTGTCTAGAAATAAAGTTGTACCGCCACAGTTCATACATTTCTTGGGGAAAGTGGCTGGCGGTTTCATGAGGAAAAATGGAGAGGCCTAGAAGGCCTGAGAACCATGAGACACTAAGAAAAATATATTCCTTAAGGAAAAAATTTTACAAGAAAAGAAGAAACAAACACCGGCGGTACCGGTGGCGTCGGGGAAGGCAGCCGCGACCACAAGAAAACTAAAAAATAAAAGAAGAATTTTCTGCGGTGACAGGAGGACGTCCTGCCGGCTCCGCGGAAAAACGAAAACTGAGGAGAGGCAGTTGAGAAGGCAGCACGTAGGCGTGTTGGGATGCTTCCAAAAGCTTTCTGACTGGACGCTGGGAAGCGTTCCCACGTGGGCTCCGTCGGTACCGACGTACCCATATGTGAAGACTCATTCCTGCTTGTTCCTGGAGATAACCTTTTCCATTTGAGAGCATAGGTTTTCCTAGTGGATTGTTTCCTAGAGGCTAGGACAAGCTCCTCAACTTCCTGAGGTAGGCCCCAGGGAGCCAACACTACTGCTGCAGCATCCAGGCCATCAAATTGAGAGCTTTGAGATTGGGGTGCAGAAGGGAACCCTGATCCTGAGAGAGAAGTTCGGGCCACCAAGGGCGTGGGAGGAAACGCATAAAGGAGGCCCTGAGACCATGGAATCAGAAAAGCATCTGCTGCTATCTGCAGAGGATGCGGTTGCCTGGAGCAGAACTTTGGCAGCTGTTTGTTCAGAGGACTGGCAAACAGATCTATGGATGCAAGTCCCCATTTCAGGAAAATCTTCTGAACCACCAAAGGATGGAGCTGCCACTCGTGGGGCTGCAGAATCCTGCTCAACCTGTCGGCCAGGTAATTTTCCTGGCCAGGGAGATACACAGCCTTGAGGAGCATGTTGTGCTTGAGGGCAAACAAGCAAAGGTCCTGTGCTTTCTGACAAAGGAGCCTGGACCCAGTTCGGCCCTGCTTGTTCACATAAAACATGGCTACCTGGTTGTCTGTTTGAACTAGGACAGACTGATGAGCCAGGGTTTGAGAGAAAGTCTTGAGGGCTAACCGAATAGCCCTGAGTTCCAGCAGATTGATTTGCTGTGTGGCTTCCCAGGGAGACCACAGGCCCTGGGTGCACTTGCCTAGACAATGAGCTCCCCAGCCCTGCAGGGAGGCATCCGTGGTCAACACCACCAGGAACCCAGGAATCTGAAAAGGTACCCCTTGCAGCAGAATGGGTGGGTGGAGCCACCAACTGAAGGAATTCAGAAATTGTCTGGACACTCTTATCCTGTCTCTGAGGCTGCCTGTGGCCTGTGACCACTGAGTCCGAAGGCACCACTGTGCAGGCCTCATATGGAGCCTGGCATTGGGGGTCACATGCACTGTCGAAGCCATGTGGCCAAGAAGCCTCAGGCAGAGTCTGGCGGAGACCAGTGACCTGCTGAGAAACTGGTTTGCTAAGTTTATCAGCCTTTGGGCTCTGTCTTCTGGCAAGAATGCCTTTGCTAGCAGAGAGTCTAACCTCGCCCCTATGAACTCCAAGTTCTGGGAGGGGAGCAAAGTGGACTTTACGGAGTTTATTACAAAAACCAAGCTTTGAAGAAGAGCAATAGTTCTGAGGGTGACCTGTTGGGCCTCCTGGCACGTCTCACCTCTTATGAGCCAGTCGTCCAGATAGGGGAAGACAAAGACTCCCTGATTTCTCAGGTAGGCCGCCACCACTGCCAGGCATTTGGTAAAGACCCTGGGAGCGGAGGTGAGGCCAAAAGGCAGTACTCTGTACTGATAATGGTTTCCCTCCCACAACGAACCTGAGGTACTTTCTGTAGTCTGGATGAATGAGGATGTGAGTGTACGCATCTTTTAGATCTAATCAGCATAGCCAATCTCCCTGCTGGAGGTAGGGCAGAAGTGTTCCAAGAGTAAGCATCTTGAACTTTTCCTTCTCTAGGAATTTGTTGAGGTTTCTGAGGTCTAGAATAGGCTGAAGGCCACCGGTTCTTTTGGGTACCAGGAAATACCTGGAGTAGAACCCTTGACCTTGCAAGTGGGGAGGCACAGGCTCCACCGCCCTGTCCGCCAGCAGACCTTGGAGCTCCTGAAGGAGATGTGTGCGCAGGGGAGGCCTTGGAGGTTCCCCTGGAAAGTATGGAGGAGGCAGTTGTTGGAAGTGTAGCAGATAGCCCTTGTGGACGATGCTTAACACCCAACTGTCTCCAGTGATGAGTGGCCACTGGTGGGCAAACAGGGCGAGGCGTCCTCCTGTGCAGGGTTGGGAGAGCAGGGACGGAGAGGCTATGCCTAAGGAGTCAAAAACCCCCACCCTGCTGAGTGGGAGCAGGGGCCGGAGGCTTGGGAGTCCTCTGCCTACGGGGCCCATTACCCTGCCCCTTGGCTTGCTGACCCTGAGGGGCAGCTTGGGCAGCCTGGTACTGTGGGTACTGTTTGTAGGCAGTGCCCTTCCTAGGGTAAAAGGGCTTTTTACCCGAGCCCTTATTTTATTTATTTATTTATTTAGCTGTATTTATATTCCGCTTTTCACCGGGTCAAAGCGGTCAATTGGGGGATACATTTAACACGAGGGGATATGACACACATACGTTAATACTTACAGGGAACATGGGCAATGAAGGGTTAAGTGGCTTGCCCAAGACCACAAGGAGTGCTTATAGGACTAGAAATCCCAGTCCCTCCGGCCTGAGATTGCTGTCCCCAGGTGGGACTTGAACCCCCCGCCCTCCGGCCTGAAGTACCTTGTCCTAACCACTAGACCACTCCTCCCTCCTCTGACTCGGCCTCCGGTCTTTTTGTGAGAAGGGGCAGAAGTCTTCCTAGACAGCCTTGTCCTCGTGAGGTGCTCGGTTTCGAGCTGTGCAGCCTTCTCTGTCATGGGCTTGCCAAAAAGGTTCTCACGTCGGCAGGGGACATCGACCAACTTGTCCTGAACCCATGGCTCGAGGTCCGATGACTGCAGCCATGCCTGGTGTCGCGCCGCGATGCCGGCTGCCGCAACACGGGCCAAAGCCTCGAAGCCATCGTAGGCAGCGCGGGACAAACTTGGAGCATTCCCGGATCCCCGAGGACAAGGACTTGAATCTCTGCAAGGGTTCCCCAGAGAGACCAGCAGAAAACCCGGACAGCTCCTTGGCCAGGTCTCGCAAGTACATGCCCATGTACAGCTGATAAGACTGAACACGGCAAGCAAGCATCGAGCCCTGGAAGCACTTTCTACCAAAACCATCCAGGTTCCGGGCCTCCCTGCCAGGGGGCACCACGGAGTGCATCTTCTGACTTTTCAGGCGATGCATGGTCGATTCCACCACCATGGAATGGTGTGCTAGCTGTGCCTTCTGAAAGCCAGGGCTATTTCGGAGTCGATAGATGGAATCGACCCGCTTGCTTAAAACCGGTGCCGAGGCCGGTGCCTCCCACATCCGGAAGAGGAGCCGTTCCAGCATCGGAGGAACCGGAACAGTAAAGGCCTCCTTCGAAGGAGAGTCGTACTGTAGGGCCTCGAGCTCCTCGACACGAGGCTCCTCCTCGGGGTCCGCAGGGATAGCCAACGCGGTGGCCATATCCCGAACGAACTCCGAGAACCGGGTATCCTCCGGGGGGGGGGGATCTACTCCGGGGCTCAGACTGCGGTGAGTCCGATGGGACGCACCGAGTCCGGAAGGTGTCATGGGAATCCTCGTCCTCCGTCTCCCAGGTGGACTCGTCCGATGAGGAATCGGGGTCCGACCATGTGGGGCCTGTGAGTACCCGCCCCGATGCCGAAGGCACCTGCGTCGACGCCCTCGGTCCCGAACGGGAGGTCGAGGGAGCCCGCGACCGAGGTCGATCTCGAGCCTTTATGGTCTTAAGTATCGGCTTGGTCTCCGGGGTCGACTTCGATGTCGATGTCCCGGTGGTCGGAGCAGATGCGCCAGACAGGCTGGCCATCAGTGCCTGCTGCTGTTCCATGAAGGCAGACAGTTTTCTCTCCAAGGCTGTCAGCCTGAGACCCAGCTCAGGAGACTCAGCATCCCCCGACTTGGGCCCGGGACGTCGACTCTCTGGGAGGAGAGTCCACGAGGAGTACAGGACTTACATGTCCAGCAGACTCCTGCTCCACTTGAGGTACTTTGGGAGGCTTCTCCTGTTCCACGGACCCGGGGCGACGGTCAGGGGTCTGAGACCTAGCTCTCGAGGAGCCAGGGACCTCTTCAGACGACGCCTTTGCGAGCAGCTTCTTCCTCTTTTGTTACCGGTCGGGGGACCCCCTGTCCGAGGAGCCCTGACGGTGCTCGGGATCCGATTCCCGAGATGTCGAGGCCTCAGACGAGGTCCAGGCCCGACCGGAGGCCGAGTCAGAGAAAAGCCTTTTCTTTTGGTGCTGACGACTTCGAAGTGCCTTGGAAGACATTTTTCCACATGGTCCGCACGTCTTAGGATCATGGTCAGGACCGAGGCACCGAAGGCAGCAGTCGTGTGTGTCGGTAAGAGACTAACTTCTTGCACCGATCACACTTTTTGAACCCACTGGAAGCCATTGGGGGAAAAAAAAAAATAAAGAGTCCCCGCGAGGTCAAAGGACCGGCCTTCCAGGGAAAAAGAAAAAAAGGACGCGAACGCCAGCCACGAAGGGCAAAAACCAAAAAAAGAAGATCAGGCTCGATACCGGTGTACCGAACCCGGCGGGAGGGGAACCGGCGTCGAACCGAAGAAAAAATAGTGAAAGAATCGCGAAAAAATCTAACTATTTTCCGGGAGGACTAGGACACACGTCCGGTGGGCTTTACGGAAAAAGAGAGACTGAGCAAGATGGCACCTTTAGGCAGGAAGGGAACCGCGCATGCGTGCCTGCATTCCCAAAGGCTTTCCTGGAAAGCTGGGGAAATGCTCTGCAGGGGATTCATCGACGTCAATGTCACCCATATGTGAGGACTGACTTCCTGCTTGGTCCTGGAGAAAAATCAAAAACCAAAATAAAATAAAATAGAGAAACAGAAAATAGAGCAAAAAGCAGAAAGGAGAGAAGAGTAAGACAATGACCAAAAGAAAATCAAAGGCAGAGAAGCAAAGAAAATAGGGGGAAGAAAAGGCCACTTTGAGGCTGACGCAAAAAACCTTAGGGTGGCATTTTTCTGGTGCAAATCTTGCTCTCCGATGCACAAAGCAAGCTAGGGCTGGAAAAATGCTGAAAAACAACCTTGATAAATTGCAGTGCACTGGGCATGCAAATTGCTGCATACTTAATTGCGTTGAAACTTAGTGCAGTTTTTTTTACACAGTTTTTAATGCTGGATCTTCCTGCCAGCTTTGGGCAGGCATAAAGATCCAGCTAGGAGCAAAAACATCATCTGAGGTGAAGTCTGACACTTCACCTCAGATAATCCAGGCACCAGGGAAAGCCCCTGATGCCATCAGTACACTATTGTTGGGGGGCTGGTGCCTCCCATGGGCACTGACCCTCTGACAGAAACAAAAGACCTGGTGCCAAGTGGCCGTAATTCCCCCAACCAAACACAAACCTAGTGGCCCAGTGGCCCCAACCAACCAAACAAAACATACGCTTCCCCGGATGCAACATAGGGAGGCGGGTCACTCTACCATATAAGGCTGCAAGTGTGGGGCTAGGTGCTGCCATTTTACAAAATGTATAGAGTTAGCATTAAACTCATGCTATGAAACCCTGCACTAGAGCTTTAAGCACTGGGCTCTAGCTTGGGGTTTCTGCATCGTCCTATTTGTGAACAAGGAGAATACCTTACCCCCTCACACGGGCCAAATATGTGGCAATGCAGATGTTTAAAAACATAATAGAATCATTCTTAACCAGCACTCAAAATCTGAACGTGTACACACAACTTGACTCCACATTTTGCTACTCAATATGTCTGGAACAAACTACCCGAGTCTGTGCACTGGGCCCCTTCTCTAGCCCTATTCAAATCCAGGCTAAAAACCCACCTCTTTGAAGTCACTTTTGGATCCTGATGTTCCTCACTCTTGTCCACTACTTATGTGCATCTTATCATACTCTAGCCTCAAGTTTCACTATGTGTTTTGTCTTGATTAGATTGTAAGCTCTGATGAGCAAGAACTGTTTCTTACATCTATATGTACAGTGCCGTGTATGCCTTGTAGTGCTATACAAATGATTAGTAGTAGTAGTAGTAGACTGCTGACCACAATAATAGATTAAAAATAATAAGAAACAAAACTAATACAGCCATAAAAAATGTATATATTAAAAAAAAACATAATAGACAAAACAAGGATTTAAAGCCCTCAAAAAAACCCATCACACGGCCGTATGGTATACCTCAGAACTATGCAATTCTCTACTGCGGCTCCGCAAACGAACAAAAATGGCACCAATCTAGACTTCAACATGACCGCGATGTATTTATGAGCAGTCTACAAGAACACAGCAAAAACACTGACCAAAAATGCAAGGATTACCACATAAGCATCTTAATGCACTCACTAAGCAAACTTCAAGAACTCTTCGAAATATTAAATCCCTTTTAAAGGACCCAAACAGGCAAGAAAGAGTAGTTACTCAACTGTAACAGGTGTTCTCCAGGAGCAGCAGGAAATCAGTCCTCACATATGGGTGACGTCGGCACCGACGGAGCCCTCGTGCGAAGCTTTTCCCCAGCTTTCAAAGAAAGCCTTTGGGAATTGCAGCGTGCATGCGCGGTCCCCTTCCCGCCCAAGGGTGCCATCTTGCTCAGTCTAATGACATAGCTAAAAGACGGCAAAAAATTAGCAAAAATAAAACATATGACTGCAACTCCAAGGGGAGGAGGGAGGGTTGTGAGGACTGATTCCTGCTGCTCCTGGAGAACACCTGTTACAGGTGAGTAACTACTCTTTCTCCAGGACCAAGCAGGAAGTCAGTCCTCACATATGGGACTCCCCAGCTTAAGGCTACCGGAGACCCCAAGCGGAAAAATGAGCTCCCTTTAGCTCATCAGCACAGAAGGAAGGAATCTTCTCTGAGAACGCTCCCGACCGGTAGCCCAACACCAGGGCCGGAGGGTAGGAGTTGCCTAAACCCCAAAGAGATTATGGAGTACTGCCTGTCCGAAAGCACTGTCCCTGCGGGACTCCCTCTCAAGGCAGTAATGGGCCGCAAAAGTCTGGCTTGAAGACCAAGTAGCGGCCCGGCAGATGTCTGCCAATGGAACAGAGCAGAGATGAGCCACTGACGCAGCCTTCGCCCTGACACGATGAGCAGTGACTCGACCCTCCAAAGAGAGGCCGGCTGCCCCATAAGCCAAGGCGATACAGTCAGCGACCCATATGGACAACGTACTCTTGGAGACAGGGAGCCCCAACTTATTGGGGTCAAAAGAAACGAAAAGCTGAACAGCCTTCCGATGCTCCCGCGTATGGTCAAGGTAGAAGGATAACGCCCTCCTACAGTCCAGGGTATGCAAGACCATCTCAGCCCGGTTGGCATGCGGCCTGGGAAAGAAGGTCGGAAGAACCACCTCCTGACTGAGGTGAAAAGGTGAGACAACTTTAGGAAGAAACTTAGGGTGAGTCCGCAGGACTACCCTATTCCTGTAGAACCTAGTGTAAGGAGGATCAGACACTGGTGCCTGCAGTTCACTCACTCGGCTAGCAGAGGTGAGAGCCACCAGAAAGCACAGTTACTTACCTGTAACAGGTGATCTCTGGGAACAGCAGGAATTAGTCCTCACATATGGGTACGTCGGTACCGACGGAGCCTGCGCGGGAACGCTCCCCAGCTTCCCAGAAGGAAAGCTTTTGGGAGCATCCCACAGCGCCTGCGCGCTGCCTTCCCGCCTTTCCTAACCAACTCTCCTCAGTTCAAGTTTAAAGCTGAGACAATAGAGAGAGTAGAGAGAGAGGAAAGGAAAGAAAGAGAGAGAGATACAACTCCTAGGGAGGTGGGAGGGTTGTGAGGACTAATTCCTGCTTGTCCCAGTGATCACCTGGTACGGGTCAGTAACTGGGCTCTCTCCCGGACCAAGCAGGACTAAGTCCTCCCTGCGGGGGACTCCCTCGCTAAGTTGCCTGGGAGATCCCCCCGGGTATGAGACCCTGAAGGGTTCCTTGTCTTCCTATGGATCTCAGGCATCCATTCAGGGAAGGAGGGGAAGAGTTGTTCAAGAATGGAACAGGTGTCCTGAGGACAGCCTGATCAAACAAGGCATCCTGGCGGGGAGTCCCTTGTCCAAACAGTAATGGGCTGTGAAGGTATGAACTGAGGCCCAGGTGGCTGCTCTACAGATCTGGTCGATGGACACAGAATGAAGATGAGCCATAGAGGTGGCCATGGCCCTCACATTGTGATCTGTGACATGGCCCTCCAGAGAAAGGTTCTTACTCTGGTAAGCAAAAGAAATACACTGAGCAATCCAATTGGACAGTGTTCTTTTAGAGACTGGAAGTCCTAAATGAGAAGGATCAAAAGCAACAAAAAGCTGAGAAGACTTTCTATGTTGCTGTGTCCTGTGTAAGTAAAAGCAAGAGCTCTTTTACCAATCTAGAGTATGAAGGTTCCTCTCTGCACTGGATGCATGAGGAGCTGGAAAATAGACAGGTAAATATACCTCTTGATTAAGATGAAAAGGTGAGACCACTTTAGGCATAAAGTGAGGATTTGTCCTAAGGACTACCTTATCATGATGGAACCTTGTATAGGTGGATTAGCCACCAAGGCCTGCAGTTCACTGATGCGGCGAGCAGAAGTGATTGCAATAAGGAAAATAACCTTCCAGGAAAGAAATTTCAAGAGGTAGTGGCTAAGGGTTCAAAAGGTGGCTTCATAAGCTGACCAAGAACCAAGTTTAAGTCCCATGCCACCGGAGGAGGTCGAATGGGAGGTTTAGTCAAAGTTAGGCCCTCTCATGAATCTTGCAATAAGAGGATGAGAGGAAATAGGTTGTCCACTGAGAGGCTTAAGGGATGCTGCAATAGCACTCAAATGGACCCTTACTGAATTTGTTTTAAGGCCTGCATTGGAGAGATGCAGGAGATATTCCAATAGAGAATTCACAGGAAGTGCCAGAGGGTCAAGACCCTTTTGAGCACACCAAATGGAAAATCTTTTCCACTTAAAAGCATAGGAATGCCTAGTGGAAGGTTTTCTGGAAGCATGGAGGATATCCTTCACTTGCTGAGAAAGATTGAAGTCTTGAAGGTCTAGGCCTTCAGTAACCAAGCTCTGAGGTGAAGGGACTTGGGGTTTGGATGCCACAAAGTCCCTTCCTCCTGGGACAGAAGGTCTGGCCGCAGCTCCCAAGTCCAGGAGGGGGCTTGGGAGAGATGCAGAAGTAGAGGGTACCACACTTGGCGTGGCCAGCGTGGAGCTATGAGGATCATAGATCCTTGATCCCTCTGGAGTTTTGAACAGAGTCTTGGGAATCAAAGGAATGGGTGGAAAGGCATACAGGAAGCCCTGACCCCAATGAAGGAGGAAGGCATCCTTGGCCTGAACTCCCTGACACGGAATTCTGGAACAGAAACCGGGGAAGTTTGGCATTCCACGGACTTGCAAAGAGGTCTATGTCCGGTTTCCCCATTCTTGAAAGATTCTGAGTACCTGATCCATGTGCAGGGACCATTCGTGTGGAAGCAGAACTCGACTGAGTCTGTCTGCCCAAGAGTTTTGGATTCCTGGGAGGTATTACTGCCAGGAGATGGATTTGATGCTCTCTGGCGAAGGCCCATAATCTTAGAGCTTCGTTGCAAAGCGACAGAGAGCCAGTTCCTCCTTGCTTGTTTATGGTAAAACATGGCTACTTGATTGTCCGTTATGAATGAGGACCGTCTTGTAGCTGAGGAGGGTAGAAAGACCTTGAGAGCTAGGAACACTGCTCGAAAGTTCCAAGTGGTTGATATGAAGAGAGGTCTCCTGTGGGGACCAAGTGCCTTGGGTGGAGAGGTCTTGTAGATGAGCTCCCCAACCTGTTTGGGAGGCATCTGTTGTGAGGGTTGCTTGGGGGTAACAAGGTTGGAAGGGGGACCCAGCAAACAGATTTTGAGTGGACATCCACCATTGGAGAGACCAAAAGAGACGTTTGGAGGTTGCTATTTGGTCTGAGAGAGCTCCTGAAGCTTGAGTCCACTGGGTGGACAAAGTCCATTGAGCTGCTCTCATGTGTAGGAGAGCATAGGGTACCACATGTACTGTGGAAGCCATATGGCCTAGCAGCTGTAGCATCTCCCTGGCAGTTAAGTGGCTCTTTGACTGAATCTGGGAGGCTAACTGCACTAGACGTTGACAACGGGGCCTGAGAAAGGTAGGCCCTTTGCAGAAGTGGTGTCCAATCAGGCCCCTATGAATTCCAGGGACTGAGTAGGGGTGAGCTGGGACTTTGGGAGGTTTACCACAAGTCCCAGGTATTGCAGAATGCGCCTGGTGCGGTTCAGGGAGATCTGAGCTTCTGACTGGGTTGGAGCTCGGATGAGCCAGTCGTCCAGATATGGGAAGACAAATATTCACAGAGTGCGTAGAAATGCAGCAACTATTGCCATGCATTTGGTGAACACTCTTGGAGCAGAGGCTAGACCGAAAGGAAGCACTCTGTATTGGTAATGTTTTCCCTGGAACAGAAAACGTAGGAATTTTCTGTGAGATGGATGGATGAGGACATGAGTGTACACATCCTTGAGATCTAGAGAACAAAGCCAATCCTGACTCTGCAGGTATGGAAGGAGAGTGCCTAGAGAAACCATCTTGAACTTCTCCTTGCATAGGAATTTGTTCAATTCTCTGAGATCTAGAATGGGTCTGTATCCCCCCGTTTTCTTTGGAATGAGAAAATAGGGGGGAGTAAAACCCTGACCCCTGTTGAAGAGGAACTTCTTCTATGGCCCTCTGGGCCAGAAGGGTAGTCACCTCCTGATCCAGAAGGTCGAGGAGAGATGTGGGAGAATTGAAGTGTCTCACCATGGTGTAGGGAGGAAGGTCTGAGAAATGATGTTTGTAGCCCTCTCTTATGATGGAGAGGGTCCACTGCTCTGATGTGATTTGCTCCCATCTGGGAGCAAAATGAGCTAACCTTCCTGGAATGGTGAGAGGTTCTGGCTGTTGTAGAGCCAGAAAGGTTAAGTTCTCTAGTATCAAGTCAAAACCCCTGAGGGGGTTGGGACTGCTGGGTTGTAGCAGCCCCTGCAGGTTTAGGCCTGGCTTGTTTAGGTTGCTGACGCTTAGTAGCAAAGCGACCTGTAGAAGATTGTTGGCCAGAAGTGGAAGGAAATCTGCTCCTTTTGTAAAAAGGCTTTTTGAAAGGTTTTTTCTTGGCTGGAATGGAGGTTGACTTGGAAAGTCTATCCAGAGCAGAATTCTCTGCATCCATTTGAGTGGCTTTTATTTCCCACTCTTTGCCAAAGAGATTTTCACCCGTACAGGGCAGATTTCCTAAGCCATCCTGAACCCAGGGCTCTAGATCAGAGGCCTGGAGCCAAGCAATTCTGAGAGCAGCTATGGCAATGCCTGAGGTTCTGCTGGCACCTTCAAAGGAGTCAAAGGCTGCCCTGTTGGAAAACTTTGAAATGTCTTGAGTATGCTTAAGCCAAAGGAGGAACTCATCCCTTTTATCCTCTGGAAGAAAAGGGAGAAAGTTGTGCAGCTTTTGTGCAACTTCCTTTAGAAACATACCCATATAAAGGCTATATGAGTTGATTCTGGCAATAAGCATGCTGGCTTGAAAGATTTTCCTACCAAAAGCATCCAAGGTCCTGCATTCTCTTCCTGGAGGAGCAGAAGAGTGTCTTTTGGTACTCTTTATCCTTTTCATAGCTGACTGCACCACAATGGAGTGGTGAGGAAGCTGAGTTATCTGAAATCCAGGACAAGGAAGGACACGGTACATAGTATACAATCTGCGAGAATGAGGAGAAAGGGTGAGAGGAGTCTCCCATAAGTCAATCATATGTTCATGAAGAATTTCATGAATTGGCAAGGTGACTGCCTCTCTGGGAGCCTTAGAGTATCCTAAAATATCTAATTTTTTTGCTCTAGGCTCTGCTTCAGAGGTTACTGAAATAGAGAGTCCTTTAGCCACTTCTATTATGAAGTCTTGAAAGGACAAATCCTCTGGAGGAGACACTCTCCTTTTTGGAGAAGTAGGCTCCTCAGGAAGGGTAATGGATACTTCAGGAGACTCATCTGATGAATCAGAATCAGAGGAATCGAAGTATCGTCTGTCCGCTTCCAACGATCGATAACGCGTATCGATCGGTACCGACATCGGGCGTCCCCGGTATCGGATCGGTACCGAGAAATAGCCCTGGACAAGGAACCGGAGTCGGTATCCTGGCCGATGTCGATGCAGTCGGTACCGGTATCGGCGCTGGTACCGGTACCAACAATGGGACTCGTTGCGGTACCGTCGGCGTCGCAGCTTTAATAAAAGCCATTATAGCCTGCTGCATGGATTGAACAGTGTGATCCATGGACGCCACGACTGCCTGGATGTCGGTACCGGGAGAAAGTGCCGGTACCCCAGAGCAGTCTAACAGGTGATCGGTCGAGGCCGTGCCATCGATGTCAACCTGTAACCCCATAGGAGGAGCTTTGGAAGCCGGAGCTTCCCGCCGGGGTTGTTTGGCTGGGGCAGGATCCTCGAGGGCAAGCCCGGAGGCATCTCGATACTTAGAGGGAGATTTGCCCTTCGAGGACCTGCTAGGATTATGTTTGGTTACCTGAGACCCATCAGGAGAGGAAGACCTGGAAGATGTCGATGCCACCGCCGGTGCATCCGTGGGAAACAGCACATGGAGCTTGGCTGCTCGGTTCTGTAACCCTCGTTTAGACATTAGAGAGCAGGACTGGCAATCCGGAATGGAGTGGTCAGGACCCAAACATTTAAGACACCATTCATGGGTATCTGTAACAGAAATTGTACCGCTACACTTAGTGCATTTTTTGAACCCGGAGGCTGGTTTTTCCATGAGGGAAAATTTTCTTGTGGGCCTGGAGGCCTAAGAAGAAAAATACACCAAGTGAGGAAAAAAATATATATATTTTATTTTTTTTAAAAGAAAAGAAAAGAAAAGACCGGCGGTACCGGTCCGGCGTCGGGGAAGGCAGACACGCGACCAAAGAAATAAATTAAAATAAAGAACTTCTTCAGCGGTGACAGGAACACGACCTGCTGGCTTCGCAGAAAAGAAGAACTGAGGAGAGTTGGTTAGGAAAGGCAGGAACGCAGCGCGCAGGCGCTGTGGGATGCTCCCAAAAGCTTTCCTTCTGGGAAGCTGGGGAGCGTTCCCGCGCAGGCTCCGTCGGTACTGACGTACCCATATGTGAGGACTCATTCCTGCTTGTTCCTTGAGATATAAAGTTTTCCAGCAGAGAAAACGGAGAGGGCAGGTAGCCATAGGTTCAAAAGGCGGACAAGTAATCCGCTGTAAGACCACATTCAGATCCCACTCAGGGGCCGGTGGACGCACAGGAGGCTTAAGCAGAAGGCGGCCTCGGAGGAAACGAGCCACCAAAGGGTGGTTGGAAAGAGGCCTGCCCTCCACCGGCGAGTAGTGTGCTGAGAGAGCACTAAGGTGAACTCTGACAGAGTTAGACTTAAGGCCCAGATTGGAGAGGTAGAGCAAATATTGCAATACTACCGCTACCAAGCACGAGAAGGGATTCTCGCTGTGCTGAGCACACCATGTGGAGAATTCCACTTAAGAGCGTAGGATTTCCTGGTGGATTGACGCCGAGAGGCCAAGACTACATCTTCCACCTCTCGAGGTAGTAGTAGGGGAGCTAGGACTACCCTTTCAGCAGCCAGGCCATCAGATGAAGGGAATGGAGGTTGGAGTGCAAGAGAGTCCCCTGATCCTGAGACAGGAGATCGTATTGAAACCCCAGAGGAATAGGTGTGTCCACCGCCAGCTGTAGCAGAAGCGGGAACCACGGTTGCCTCGGCCACCTGGGGGCGATGAGAATCAATGAAGCCCCGTCCCTGAGGACTTTGAACAGCGTTCTGGACACTAGTGGTGTGGGAGGAAACGCATACAGTAGGCCTGTGGACTACGAGATCAGAAACGCATCCGCTGCTACTCTGAGAGGATGCAGTTGTCTGGAGCAAAATCTCGGGAGTTGCTGGTTCAGAGGACTGGCGAAGAGATCCATGGTGGGGAGCCCCCACTTGAGAAAGACCTGCTGAACCACCAATGGGTTCAATCTCCATTCGTGTGGTTGCAGGATCCGGCTCAGTCTGTCTGCCAGGCAATTTTCCTGACCTGGGAGGTAGACAGCCTTGAGAAGGATTCCGTGACTGACAGCCCAAGAACACAGTCGTTGTGCCTCCTGACAAAGAAGGAAGGAGCCTGTGCCTCCTTGTTTGTTCACATAGAACATGGCAACTTGATTGTCCGTCTGGACTAGTACAGACTGGTGAGAGGCGAGGTGGGAGAAGGCTCTCAGAGCGAGGCGTATCGCCCATAGCTCCAGGAAGTTTATCTGTTGAGTAGCCTCCCAAGGGGTCCAGAGACCCTGAGTACATGTCCCTTGGCAATGTGCTCCCCAACCGAGAAGAGAGGCATCTGTTGTCAGCACCTGAGTATGCGGAGGGGATTGAAAAACCACTCCGAGTACCAGATTCAGAAGATGAAGCCACCATTGCAGAGAGGAGACCAGGAGGTCGGATATCTTTACTGAGTCCGCTAGGCCCCCTGTGGCTTGATGCCACTGAATGCGAAGGCTCCACTGAGCAGGGCGCATTTGTGCAGGCAGGCATTGGGGGTGACATGAACCGTGGAAGCCATATGGCCGAGTAGTCTCAGGAATTGCCTGGCAGAGACCAGGGAATTGCTGCGAAACTGGCTGGCCAGATCCATCAGCCTGTGGGCCCTGTCCAGAGGCAGAAAAGCCTTTGCTTGAAGAGTGTCTAGTCTGGCCCATATGAACTCTAATTTCTGGGACGGGAGCAAAGTGGACTTTGCAAAGTTTATGACAAACCCCAAGTGCTGAAGCAGAGCCACAGTGCGAAGGGTGGCCTGGTTGGCCTCTTGGGAAGATTGGCCCCTAATGAGCCAGTCGTCCAGGTACGGAAACACAAAAAGACCCTGAAGCCTCAGGTAGGCCGCCACCACTGCCAGGCACTTGGTGAACACCCTGGGAGCGGAGGACAAGCCAAAGGGTAGTACTCTGCACTGATAGTGGTTTCCTCCCACAACAAACCTGAGATATTGTCTGTGGTCTGGATGGATAAGGATGTGAGTATACGCATCCTTTAGATCTAAGGAGCATAGCCAGTCTCCCTGCTGGAGGTAGGGTAGCAGAATTCCAAGGGTAAGCATCTTGAACTTTTCCCTCGCCAGGAACTTGATGAGGTTTCGCAAGTCTAGGATGGGTCTGAGGCCTCCTGTTCTTTTTGGTACGAGAAAGAACCTTGAATAAAAGCCGTGACCTCTCAGGTGGTGGGGCACCGGTTCCACAGCCTGATCCTTTAGCAGACTTGCTAACTCCTGAAGGAGTAGGTCCCTGTGCAGAGGGGGTCTTGGAGGCTCCCCTGGAAAATAGGAGGGAGGTACCTGGTGAAAATGGAGAAGATAGCCCTTTTGGACTATATGAAGAACCCAGGTATCTGATGTGACGGCTGACCACCTGTGGGCAAAGTGGGCCAGCCGGCCTCCAGTGTTGAGAGAAGCCAGCTGAGGAGAAGAGGCTATGCTGTTTGAGTCAAAAACCCCCACCCTGCTGAGCAGGGGCCGGTGTTGGTGGCTTGGGGGCCTTCTGCCTACGGGGCCCTTGACCCTGCCCCTTGGCCTGCTGACCCTGTTGGGGAGCTGCAGAGGCCTGATAATGAGAGTATTGTTTATAGGCAGACAACTTCCTCGGGTAAAAGGACTTTTTTCCCCGAGCCCTTCTTCTTCTGAGAAGGGGCAGAGGTTTTTCTGGACAGCCTAGTCCTGGTCAGAGTCTCGGTCTCGTGTTCTGCAGACTTTTCAGCCATGGGCTTGCCAAAGAGGTTTTCACCTCGGCAGGGGACATCGACCAACCTGTCCTGGACCCATGGCTCGAAGTCGCATGACTGTAGCCAAGCCTGTCGGCGGGCACCGATGCCGGCCCCAGCTACTCGGGCCGAAGCCTCGAAGCCATCGTAGGCTGCTCGAGAGATAAACTTCGAGCACTCTCGAATACTGGTGGACAAGGCCTGGAACCTCTGCAAAGGTTCCTCGGAGAGACCAGCAGAGAACCCGGCAATCTCCTTTGCCAGGTCCCGGAGGTACATGCCCATGTAGAGCTGGTAAGTCTGGACACGGCAAGCAAGCATAGAGCCCTGGAAGCACTTCTTACCGAGGGCATCCAGGATCCGGGCCTCCCGGCCGTGAGGCACCGAGGAGTGCATCTTCTGACTTTTCAGTCGATGCATGGCCGATTCCACAACCATGGAGTGGTGCAGTAATTGTGCCTTTTGGAACCCGGGGCTCTTGCGGACTCGATAGATGGAATCGACCCGCTTGCTTAACACCGGCGTCGAGGCCGGGGTCTCCCACATGCGGAAAAGCAGCCGCTCCAGCATCGGAGGAACCGGAACAGTAAAGGCCTCCTTTGGGGGAGAGTCATACTGGAGGGCCTCGAGCTCTTCGGCTCGAGGCTCCTCCTCGGGATCCGCGGGGAAGGCCAAGGCCTTGGCCATATCCCGCACGAAGTCCGAGAACCAGGTATCCTCCAGTGGGGATCGTCTCCGAGGTTCGGACTCAGGCGAGTCCGATGGGACACACCGAGACCGATGAGTGTCGGGTGACTCTTCGTCCTCCGTCTCCCAGCCCGACTCCTTGGAGGAGGAATCAAGCGGCTCCGGTCGGGCGGACACCGATGCCCTCTGCCCCGACGCCGAGGGTATCGGCGTCGACGACCTCGGCCCCGAATGGGAGGTCGAGGGAGACCGTGGCCGAGGATCGACTCGAGCCCGCATGGACTCGAGGATCGGCTCGGCTTCCGGGGTCGACTTGGACGTCGAGGTCCCGGTGGTCGGGGCAGAGGCACCGGTGAGACCGGCGATCAATGCCCGCTGCTGTTCCATGAAGGCAGTGAAGCTGCTCTCCAAGGCCGTCAACCTGAGTCCGAGCTCAGGAGACCCAGCAGCCCCCGACTCGGGCCCTGACGGTGTCGGGCCCGACGTCGGCTCCCTCGGAGGAGAGCCCACGAGGAGAACAGCACTTACGTGTCCAGGAGACTCCATCTCGACACGAGGATGCTTGGCAGGCCTCTCCGACTCCGAAGACCCGGGACGGCTATCGGGGCTCTGCGACCTGGCCCTCGAGGAACCAGGAGCGTCCACCGACGCCGCCCTCAAGGGTTTCTTCTTCCTGCGATGTTCCCGCGAAGGAGACCCCTGCTCAGAGGAACCCCGACGCTGCTCGGGGCCGGAGTCCCGAGACGTCGAGGCCTCTGAAGAGGTCAGGGCCGGCCGGACGCAGAGTCAGAAAAAATTCTATCCTTCTGGTGCTGCCGACTCCTCAACGCCTTCGAGGACATTTGCCACACGGACCACAGATCATCGGGTCATGATCGGGTCCGAGGCAACGGAGGCAGCAGTCGTGTGTGTTGGTAAGAGACATAAGTTTCTTACAACGATCACATTTCTTAAACCCGCTGGTAGCCATCGGGGGAAAAAGGGCCCCTGCTAGGTCAAAAGACCGGGCTGCCAGGGAAAAAAGAAAAAAGGCGCGAACACCAGTCACAGAGGACAAAAACCGAAAAAGAGAGTAAAGGACTCGATACCGGCGTATCGGTCCGAGCGGGAAAAGGATCCGGCGTCGAACCGGAGAAAAAAAAGAGAAAAATAGGGAAAATCAACTTTTTCCTCGGGGAAAAACGAACTACGTCCATCGGGCTCCACGGAAAAAAGAAGACTGTGCAAGATGGCACCCTTGGGCGGGAAGAGGACCGCGCATGCGTGCTGCAATTCCCAAAGGCTTTCTTTGAAAGCTGGGGAAATGCTCCGCACGAGGGCTCCGTCACCCATATGTGAGGACTGACTTCCTGCTTAGTCCTGGAGAAAACGAAGAACTGAAGAGGGAGAGAGTTGGAAAGATGAGAAGGCAGCGGCGCAGGTGGATGCTCCCAAAAGCTTTCCTATTGGACACTGGAGAGCGTTCCCACGCGGACTCTGTCGGTACTGACAATACCCATATGTGAAGACTACATTCCTGCTTGTTCCTGGAGATAGCCTTTGACACCCTTCCGCACAGATGATTTATAAACTAACTGAGCACTCCGGGGATGGACCTTAAAAAGTTACTGATTGGTTTAGAAATTGGGTGAGTGGGAAGTGACAAAGGGTACAAGGTAAATGAAGCTTATTCTGAGGAGATGGTGGTTACCAGTGCTGTGACACTGGGATCTGTCCTTGGTCAGATTCTTTTTAACATCTTTGTTACTGATATTGCAGTAGGCTGTCGGGTAAGGTTTGCTTATTTGCGATGATACCAAAATCTGCAATAGAGTAAACAACCAGGAAGGAGTAGATAACATGAGGAGGGATCTAGCTAAGCTTGAAGAATGGTCTAGAATTTGGCAGCTGAGATTTAATGCTAAAAAAATGCAGGGTCATGCATTTGGGCTGCAAAAATTCAAGGAAGCAGTACAGTGTAGGGGGTGAAGTACTTCTTTCCACAAAAGAGCGGGATCTGGGTATAATGGTGTCTGATGATCTTAAAGTAGCTGAACAGGTAGAAAAGGTGACTGCAAAAGCCAGAAGGATGCTTGGATGTATAGGGAAAGGAATGCCCAGCAGGAAAAAAAAGGAGGTGATACTGCCTCTATATAAGTCTCTGGTGAGACCTCATTTGGAGTACTGTGTGCTATTCTTATTCTGCAGACTGAACCTTCAAAGGACATAAAGCATAGTTACTCACCTGTAACAAGTGTTCTTCAGGAACAGCAGGAATCAGTCCTCATATAAGGGTGATGTTGACGCTGATGGAGCCCACATGGAGCATTTCCCCAGCTTTCAAAGAAAGCCTTTGGGAATGCTACCACACACGTGTGGTCCTCTTCCCACCCAAGGGTGTCATCTTGTTCAGTCAGATGACATAGTGAAGATGGCAGTCAGGCAGAAACAAAATGACGGCAACTCCAAGGGGAGGAGGGAGGGTTGTGAGGACTGATTCCTGCTGCTCCTGTAGAACACCTGTTACAGATGAGTAACTATGCTTTTTCCAGGAACAAGCAGGAAGTCAGTCCTCACATATGGGACTCCCTATCTCCAGGCTGCCGAGGACCGAACCACAACAGCACCAACGGTGACTGGTCGGGTGGCAGTGAGTTGCAGGATGTGAGTCCTCGCTGAGAGACTCTGCAAGACCCTAGCGTCCAGCAACACTATCACTCCGGTAGCCTGAACATAGAGGGTTGGAGGGCATGAGTTGCTTACACTCCAAGAATATTACACAGCACTGCCTGGCCAAAGGCACAGTCACTACGGGATTCGCTTTCCAGACAGTAGTGTGCTGCGAACGTGTGAATGAATGACCAAGTGGTGGTTCTGCAAATTTCTGTCAACGGCACTGAGTGGAAGTGGGCCACTGACATAGCTATCGCCTTTACGCAATGCGCTGTGATCCGGTGTTCCAGGGGAGAGGACCGCCCGTTTATAGTCGAGGGCAGTGCAGTCCACGACCCAAGAGGATAGGATACGCTTGGTTACAGGGAGCCCCAATCTACTGGGGTCATAGGACACGAAAAGCTGAGGTGCTTTTGCGGTGGCTCTGGGTCCGCTGCAGATAGGACAGGGCCCGTTTACAGTCCAGTGCATTCAGTATGAGCTCCTCCTTGCTAGCATGGGGCCAGGAGTATAAGGTGGGGAGCACCACCTCCTGGATGAGGTGAAACGTGGACACCACCTTCGGGAGCAACTTAAGGTGAGTGCAGAGAACTACCCTGTTCTTGAAGAACCTGGTGTATGGGGGGGGGGGGGGGGGAGGCCCCCACCAGCGATTGAAGCTTGCTGATCCTGCAAGCTAAAGTGAGGGCCACCAGGAAGGCCACCTTCCAGGATAGGTATCTGAGGTGGTAGGTGGCCAGCCGTCGAATGGTGGCCTAGTGAGCTAGGAGAGCACCAGGTTCAGGTCCCATTCTGCTGCCGGAGGACAGAGAGGGGGCTTGGAAAGCAGGAGGCCCCATAGGAAATGGGAAACCAGGGGCTGGTTAGATAAGGGCTTTCACCCCACCGGGTGGTGGTGAGCAGCTATGGCGCTCAGATGCACGTATACCGAGTTGGATTTCAGTCCTGTGCATGACAGATTCACTAGGTATTGGAGTACCAGCAGGACGTGGCAGGAGAATGGGTTCTCCTTCCTTTCTGTGCACCACAGCGTGACCCTGTGCCACTTAAAGGCATAAACCCTTCTCATGGAGGGCTTCCTGGAGGCTAGCAGGATTTTCTCAACCTCTTGCGGTAGGTTGAGCGGTGCCAAGGCTACCCTCTCAGCAGCCAGGCCATTAAAGTCAACTGCTTCACATTGGGGTGCAGAGGGAGCCCCCTCCTGAGTCAGGTGGTACAGGGACTCAGCCCAGGGGTATTGGGGGTGTCGCTGCCAGTGAGAGCAGTAGTGGGAACCAGGGCTACCTGGGCCATCTGGGGGTGATCAGTATCACCGATGCCCTCTCATTCTGAACTTTGAAAAGAGTCTTGGTGATCAGAGGGATCAGTGGTAGTGTGTACAGTAGTCCCTTGAACAATGGGATCAGGAACACATCTGCCGCCACACTCTGTGGGTGCGGCTGCCTGGAGCAGAAGCAAGCCAGCTGCGCGTTGTCTGGAGAGGCGAACCCCAAAGACGGAAGAGCTTCTTCACCACTGCAGGGTCGAGATGCCACTCGTGGGGGCAGAGGACTCTTAAGTCTGTCTGCCAAGTAGTTGTCATGGCCCAGGAGGTAGACCGCCTGCAGGAGCATACCACTGCACACTTCAAAGTCTAGGAGGGATATCGCCACCTGGCAGCGAGTACACAAGCCTGTGATCCCCTGCTTGTTTATATAGAACATTGCGACCTGGTTGTCCATTTAGATCAGCACCGGTCTGTTCCGCAAGAGGGGGCGGAATGTGCGTAGGGCGAGGAATACTGCCCGGAGTTCCAGGAGGTTGATCTGTGAGACAGACTCCTCTCTGGACCAGCAGCCCTGAGTGCGGTGGGAGTCCGCAGTGAGCTCCCCAACCTTGGAGAGATGCATCCGTGTTCAGGACACACTGAAGTGGGAGCATCTGGAAGGGCATCCCTGCCCGAAGGTGGTCCCTGGTTCTGCCACCAGTCTAGGGATCTTGCCAACTGGCAGGAAAGACTGACTCTGTCCCAGAGCTGGCCCGAGGCCTGTATCCATTGGGACTACAGGCACCACTGGGCTGTCCACATGTGCAGGTGGGCTAGGGGCGTGACATGGACCATGACGGTCATGTGATTCAGCAGGCGGAGGAGGTGGTGAGCTGGCATAGTTGTGCGGCGCTGGACCTCCCCTGCCAGCTGTTTGAGGTGTTCCGCCCTGTCTCGAGGAAGGAGGGCGTGTCCAGCTGAGCACTGATGAACTCTAGGTCCTGCACCGGAGAAAGATGTGACGGGGTAGTTGATGTCGAACCCCAGGTGCTGCAGGAAAAGGAAGGTAGGTTCTGTGCCCTGACTGGCCTCCACGGCTGTGCCGCCCCTGATGAGCCAATTGACTAAGTAAGGGAAGACAAACACCCCCTGTAGGTGCAGATGGGCAGCTACCACTGTGGTGAGGCGGCCAGACCGAAGAGAAGTACCCTGTTTTGGTAATGGCCTCATCCCACCATGAATCTCAGGTATTGCCGGTGAGATAAGTGGACCAGGATGTGTGTGTAAGCATCCTTTAGGTCCAAAGAGCAAAACCAATCTCCCTTGTGGAGGTAGGATAGTAATGTTCCAAGTGAAAGTATTTTGAACTTCTCCCTCACCAGGAACTTGCTTAGGTCTCAGAGGTCCAGGATGGGCCTGGGGCCGCCGGTTCTCTTGGGGACAAGAAAGAACCTGGAGTAGAAGCTTTTGCCCCAGAGGTGCTGTGGAACTGGCTCTACCACCCTGTCCCTTAGTAGACCTGCCAGCTCTGAGAGCAAGAGGACCTGCTGAAGGAGAGGTCGCACTGGCTCTCCTGGAAAATGTCCGAGGGGGAGCTGGAAGTGGAAGCGGTAACCCTCCTTCACCACCCGGAGGGGCCCACTGGTCCAAGGTGACCTTGGGCCACCTGTGGATGAAGAGTGCCAAGCGATCCACTATGAGCTGATGGGGCCTCCCAGGGGGAAGGATGCTCCCCCCTGGGAATTAAAAGCTTCCGCCAGGCTGAGCTGGAGCTGGTGTCTGTGGCTTGGGAGCCGTTGGCTTCCTTGGTCCGTGTCCTTGGCCCTTGGGCTGGGGTCCCTGGTGCTGCTGGCTTGGAAAGGCCTGGTAGTGGGGACTCTGATGGAAAGGGCCCTTCTTCCTCGGGAAAGTTGGCCTTTTCCCCGAGGGTTTCGTACGGGGGAGGGTAGAGGTCTTCTTTGAGAGTCTCTGCCTGGTCAGCACCTCGGCCGCCTTGTCGGCCATGGGTTTCCCAAATAGATTCTCCCTGGTACAGGGGACATACAGCAGTTTTTCTTGGGTCCATTGTTCCAGGTCTAAAGTCTGCAGCCATGCCTGGCGCCAGGCGCCAATGCCTGCTGCTGCTGTCCAGGCAAACGCCTCAAACCCATCGTAGGCGGCTTGGGACAGGAACTTGGAACAGTCCCGGATGGTGGTTATCAGGGTCTGGAACTGCTGAAGGGTTCCCTAGTGAACCCTGATGAAAAAACAGCAAGCTCCTGAATAAGGCTGTTAAGATGCATCCCTATATAGAGCTCATAGGTTTGTATCCAGCAGCTCAGCATGGACCCTTGGAAGCACTTATGCCCCAGGGAGTCGAGGGCCCTAGCCTCTCTACCCGGGGGCACAGAAGAGTAAGTCTTGTGGCTCTTGAGCTTTTGCATTGAGGACTCCACCGCTATAGAACTGTGGGGAAGTTGGGCCTTCTGGAAGCCCGGAGTCCTCGATGAGGTAGATGGCATCGAGAAGTCAGCTAACCACTTTAACTGAGGCTGGGGTCTCCCATATCTGTAGGAGCAGCCATTCAAGGATGGGCTGTACTGGCACAAATAGAGCCTCCTTGGGAGAAGACATATTGGAGGATCTCCAGCTCTTCAGTGCATGGGTCCTCCTACGACTCGGTGGGGACCGAGAGGGCTCAGGTCATGTCCCAGACACAGTCATGGAATACCACATCCTCTGGTGGGGAAAGGCATTGGGGCTCCAGGGGAGACAGCTCTGAGGGGATGTTTGTCGAGAGGTCTCAGGGGAGGCCTTGCTGTCAGTCTCCCAGTGCGACTCTGACGGCGATGAGGAGTCCAATGCTCGGAGCTCCCACGCCTCAAGGCCTGTGTCGGGGAATCAAGACCCCCCAACCGGTCTTGGGTCAGATTCACAGAAACTAGCCGGGGAGGACCAGACACCCGAGGATCGGAACCAGGACTTCATCCAGTGCCGAGGGCTGGTCTGAGATCAATGGCGCTCGGGCCCGGCTCGACACCCAGGGGACGCCACCAGTTAGGGGCCTGGTCATCAGGGCAGATGATGCAGACGAACCTGACATCACCAGTTGCATGGTCAGAATAACAGAGACACTCTTTTCCAGGACTGCAATTCTGGCCTCGATGTCAGAAGGCTCCGCAGCTTTCGGCGTGGGCACCTAGGGTTTCGGGCCCAGTGCCAGTGCTCTGGCGAACACGTTCTCCACAAGGACTGTGGCCATGGAGGGCCTCGCACGGTCATCGCTGGCCTTCCTAAGGACGGCGCTGCTCAGAGTCGCACGAATCCTGCCATAGGACCTTATGGAGTTTCCCCAGTGGAACCTCAACTGGCTTCGAGGACTTTCTTCTTCTTTGCTGGGTCCGGCATCTTTCTGGAGGAGCCGCAGGACTCCAAAGACACCCGGGCCTCATGGGAGATGCTCGGCTTCGGGCTCAGTGTTGGGGAAGCTGGATGGAGCCGAACCACAGGAACATCATCTCCTGCAACTCCGACCGTTTCCTGTTGGATCGAGGAGTCAAGGCCTGACACAAGTTGCAGGAGATACTATCGTGGTCCAGGCGAAGGCAGTGTAAGCAGCAGTCGTGGGTGTCTGTGACAGACATAATCTGATTGCAGCTATCACACTTCTTAAAACCACCGGGAGACGTGGCGGATCACACCCGGACAGGGTCAACGACACCTGGGCAAAAAAGGGCATGAATGCCGGTCAAGGCAATCCTGGAAGAAAAAAGTGGAACGGAACAGAGAACAGAGTCGGGGACGGCGCCAGCTCAAGGCAGGAAGAGGAACCGGTAAACTGGGAAAAAACCTCACTAATAGGATCATTTCTAAGGAATATTTCCAGGGACATAGGACATGAATCCGTTGGGCTCCGCAGAAAAAAAAGGAGATTGAACAAGATTTATCTATTTATCTGCTACCTCTCACTTGCAAGTCTCACCGGCTACTTCTCATCTCATCTCAATCATTATACTTCTCATCTCATCTCATCTCATCTCAATCATTATTCTGTGTAGGTATACACAATCAATCCATACTTAAGAGTTGAACACTGCCAGAAATACTGTGTTATTGTATGATACACTGAGCCTGTTTGCTGGTTGCACAATACACAAGCTAAGATCCAGTCAGCCCTAACGTTGCCAAAACCCCTCTATTCGCCTCCCAAATAAGCCCCATACCTCACAGGGTTAAAATGGAAGACGTGATCATCAGGTTAATGTGCCTTGTCCTACTTATTATAACGCTACCATCTAATATATTGGCCCTCACCACCTCACAAACCACATTCCTATTGTACCATCTAGTGAGAGAAAATGGTCAGGAAACTCTTATTACAACCCACGTGGGGACCAACCTTCCGCACCGCAACCTCCTATTGCATGTCCCACTACAATACAACACGAAAACTAGACAAACTAAAAGCATCTACCCTAGTAGACTGAAGTGTGCACTTATAAATGCCCGCTCACTTCGAAACAAGTGGCCAGTGATCACAGATGTAATAATATCCCACCAGCTAGACATCCTCATGGTCACTGAAACGTGGCTCTCAACTGAAGACAATATCATCCTCAACCAGCTTCTCCCACCTACTTTACAGCATTCAACTGGACACAGACAAAACAAAAAAGGCGGAGGAGTACTTATCATCACCAAAGCTGACCTCCAGTTCAAATGGATGAATCCAACAGTAACAACCATCTAGAAACAGTATCAGTCTCAAACAACACATGCTCCATAAATTTGGTCTATAGATCACCATCAGGAGATCCAGACGACCTAGCAACCATAATAAATCTGGCATCCTTCACCCAGGGTCCAAATAAACCTAATTGGAGGTAGGAGATATCAACCTACCATCATTACAGGACACTCAGCAACAGCATTCCTAGATGCCCTAGATAGCCTAGGATACACACAAATGGTGCAGAACCTACTCATGAGAAAGGCAATACCTTGGACCTCATATTCTCACCGCAGCTAAGTTTGGATCAACCCACAACATTGTGCTATCGATAACTGCAGTCCCTTGGACTGACCACAAACTCATCACCTTTCAGATGCCTACCACTAACTGTTCACAACAAGACAAAAACAGATGAAAGCAGGCCCGCTAACTCAACTATCAGAAGCTTCCACCCATTTAACAGAGAACGCATCCTCACTGAAATGAGCACACTCTTTGATGACACCTCACTAAGCCTAGATGAGGTGATCTCCTCCTGGAACAAAAAACTCAGCACAATCGCTATCCGCCCTCCAACGAACAAGAACCCAAAGAAGAGATCTACAGCCCCATGGTTCACAGCCGATTTAAAAACCTCACTAACCATTTTAAGAAGGCTAGAAAAACGATGGAGAAAGTCACGTACTAGCAGTGACCAATCAGCTTACATCCAACACCTGTCTGAGCATCGTAAAACCATCTCAGATAAAATCAGACAACACCACACAGATACCCTGAAACGGTCATTGAATAAACCTCACGACTTGTTTAACTTAGTTAAAACGCTTGCCAAAGAGCCAACCCCTGAGCACCACAGCAGGATCCATCCACAGGACTATGCAATTTACATGCAATCTAAATGTGCAAGACTAACAAATATTAATACCGGACTCTCCTGATGAACAAGACTACCCAGTATCACTGGCATCATTCTCTAACCCCCCCTCGAAGAAAACTATTGAAGATACTATTCTAGCTCTGAACACAACCACTGCTCACACAGACCCTTGCCCTGCGCACTGGATAAAGACCTGCGATGTGACATATCCTCAACTATAGCTAAAAATCTTAAACTATTCCTTCACCACTGGCTCCTTCCCCGCTACGCTCAAGCAGACCTCTGTAAGACCGCTGTTAAAGAACACCAAACTTGATCCTCAAAAAAGTAGAATCTTATAGGCCCAATCTAGCATACCTATGCTAGCAAAATCATTGAGAAAATAGTGCACAGGCAATTACAGGATCATATAGACACCTCAGCCCCTCTGGATCCAGCTCAACATGGTTTCAGAGAGTCCCATGGAGTAGAAACACACTCACAACACTCCTCAACAACATAATCTCGGGTGTGGATAACATACGCCAGGGTTTCGCTCTCGTCTTCCTAGACATAGCAGCGGCTTTTGACTCGGTATGCCACGAAATTCTATCATCTGCCGGCTAAGGGAAAAAGGCATCGGTGGAACAGCACTCGAATGGTGTAAATCTTACCTGTCCGATAGATGGCAGCATATCCGAGTCGATGGGGACACATCTGAACCTTTCCAACAAAGTCAAGGTGTACCTCAAGGATCCTCCTTATCTGCATTGATGTTTAATATATACATCCAACCCATCTGCGACATCATCAGATCCTTTAATGTCAGTTACATGATATATGCAGACGATGTACTACTATATATGCCCATATCATTGGATGGCCTAGACCTCACCCCGCTGACTAACTGCTTTGACAACCATATCAGAGTGGCTCTTATCACAAAACCTGAGAATACAACACAAAAAGACGGAAGTACTGTTCGTCTCTCAGGAACACCAGTTTCACCCCTCCGAGTTGTATTAACGTAAAGGATGCCCAACTCCAGTAAAACCGGCAATACGCTACCTTGGAGTAACGCTGGACCAAAACCTTGACATGAAGAACCACATAGCCAATACAGTCAAGGCAATCTACTTTAAAAGCAGATCCCTCAGACACCTACGCATGCTACTTGAACCGGATGACTTCCGAACCATTTATCAAGCCCTTATACTCCCATATTTCGACTTCTCAAACTCCATACTACAAGGACTCCCCCGGTCCACCCTGAGCCCCTGCAACTAGCCATGAATAGTGCAGCAAGGGTACTCCTCGGGGCATCCAGGAGAGATCACGTAACCCCCTTCAAAAACATCTACACTGGCTCCCAATGCAAGCGAGGATCAGATTCAAGACCTTACTGATAACATTCAAAGCGGCTAAGGGACTCAAATCTTCCTCTTTCTCCAAACTCATACAACCACTCGCACCAAACGGCCACGAAGAACAGCAGAATTAAACACACTAGTTATCCCAATGATACCACAAGATGCACTAGATCAACAGCCAACGAGCCTTCCAATTCTGTGCCCCAACTCTATGGAACACCTTACCAGCACAAATCAGAGCAACACCTAATCTGAGTCAGTTCAGAAAGGCACTGAAACATGTCCTCTTCCTTAAATATCTCATTGACAACTCCGAACATAACCCCCAGGCAAATAGCAGAAGTGGTCAAACAGATAGAAACCTCGCAACAGGCCAACTTCACAATGTAAATAGTAAATTGTTCCATGTACTATTGTACCACCATTGTATATAGTTTAACCAGGATATCCTTCATCAGATAACCCTCATGTATTTTAGTTTCCCCTATTTCGCCAAGTTATACTTCCTGTTAAATGTAATGACCAGACATATGTAAATTGTCGGATGTTTTTTGTTCAATGTAAACCGCGCTGATGTCTAATAGTGCGGTATATAAGAATTGTTAATAAATAAATAAATAAGATGGCACCCTTGGGCAGGAAGGGGACCACGCACTCGTGGTAGCATTCCCAAAGGCTTTTTTTGAAAGCTGGGAAAATGCACCGTGCAGGCTACGTCGGCGCTGAAGTCACCCGTATGCGAGGACTGATTTTCTGCTTGTTCCTGGAGAAGCAGGTTTGAGTCGGTACAGAGGGTGCCTACTAAAATGGTTAGCGGTCTTCGTTATGAAGCATATGAGGACAGACTTAAAGGCAGAGATATTTCTTTATGGAAAGAGTGGTAGATGCGTGGAATAGTCTCCCAGTGGAGGTGGTAGAGACGAGGACAGTATCTGAATTCAAAAAAGCATGGAACAAACACAGAGGATCTCTAAAGGAAAAAAGGGGACTATTGTAGTTGATATGGAAGGGCACACTAGATGTGCCATGTGGTCTTTTTCTGCCATTGTGTTTCAATTGCAGCACTCTAAACCAGGG
Organism: Ichthyophis bannanicus; assembly: GCA_033557465.1. Classification (NCBI taxonomy): domain Eukaryota; kingdom Metazoa; phylum Chordata; class Amphibia; order Gymnophiona; family Ichthyophiidae; genus Ichthyophis; species Ichthyophis bannanicus. The sequence continues at coordinate 376,030,439 of CM066037.1, read as the reverse complement.
GTCTCCAACTCCAGTCCTAGAGTGCCACAAACCAGTCAGATTTTCAGGATATCCCTAATGAACACTCGTAATGGGAGCAGTGCATGCAAATATATCTCAAGCATATTCATCAGGGACATCCTAAAAACCCGACTGGTTTGTGGCCCTCCAGGACTGGAGTTGGAGACCCCTGCTCTAGACCCTTAATATGGTGGTAAAGCAGCTTAAAATGAATTATTAATTTGCCAGCTTTAGTTATTACACTTTTTGGAGAGTATAAAAAAATGCCATAAGACATTTACCATCAATCACAATTCAGATTCAACTGGGATGCAACAGTCCTGGCTGCTGTTAAAATACAGTTCAAAGTATTAAGCAAAAAAACTGTAGGAATTTTAAATGTAAACAATGAAAGTACATACCATTTCTGTCAGCTTGGGGTGTAGTAGATGGTGTTCTATTAGATTTAAGTTTATTCAGTGCTCCAGTAACAATATCTAAAATTCAAGACATACACTAAGCAATAGAGATTGAAGGTGACATTTTACTTACCAGATAATGTCCTTTCCTTTAGTCATGCTAGACCAGTCCTGACAAGTGGGCTGTGTTCCCCTACCAGCAGGCCAAAGAAAAGTCTAGGTTTCAATGATATCACTCCCATGCCTTTATCAATCACAGCCACCAGAAGTCCCTTCAATATTTGTCCCAAAGATATGGGAGATACAGAGCAAGCCTCACACCACCTCAAAAATGGGCAACAATGAACAGGCAACAGTAGCAAACTATGTACAGGAAGGTAGAACAGAAGACTGTCAATACATGAGCCTGCAGAGCCAAGTATAAAATCATGTTGGACCCAAGGGTATCACAACAGAAAAACAGATCAATAGTTTCAGGGGTGGGCCCTGGACTGGTCTAGCAGAACTCGAGGAAAGGTGAAATTCGACTTACCTGCTAATTGTAGTTCCTTGAGGAAATCCAGTCTAGTCCCGACATCTAGGATTTAAGCACCTCCTCCAGCAGCTATGGAGACTGAGAAACGTCATTCTTCTGATGACCCTGGTACAAATACAGCTGGGACCGCCTCCTCTGTCCAGTAATCTATTGACAAAGCAGACTCACCAGAGCAACAATCAAGTAGCCAAAAACATAGCTCATTGAACTTAACCTAAACTCAATTAACTTAAGTACCTAACTAACGGGCACCCAAACTCCCGTTGTAATTTAGATGAACTAAACGATTGTACTTACGTATAGGAAGCCCACACTTCCCCGCTCCCTGAAAGATCCAGACGCGATCCGGATCCCTCTCTTTTCTTGCAAATGCCTCACTCCGGCATGGCCCACACGCTTCCCCTAGATTCATCGTCCTTTGCTTCTGCTGAAAAGCGTGCTTCAGACCCACCGCAAGCCCTAATCAGGGAGGGATACGGGACTAGACTGGAGTTCCTCAAGGAACTACAATTAGCAGGTAAGTCTAATTTCACCTTCCTTAATGTCCCTCCAGTCTAGTCCCGAAATCTAGGGATGTAACAGAGCAGTGTAAGATTTCCCTTTATCGGGAGGGACCCGCTAAGCCAGCCTGAAGCACCACTGCGCCAAAGACAGTATCTCTTTCCGCCTGCACATTAAGACGGTAATGCTTAACAAAGGTATTAAAGTCACCGCCCTACAAATATAAATAGCTGGCACTAGTCTGTACTCAGCCCATGACGCCGTCTGCACTCTCATCGAATGAGCTCTAATGCCTTCAGGCAATGACTTCCCTTTCAGAATGTAAGCTGATGCTATAGCTTCTTTAAGCCAGCGCGCAATGGAAGCTTTACTCGCCGCTTCCCCCTTACGCGCTCCCCCATAAAGGGCAAAGAGCCTATCCGTATTTCTGAAACTTGCCGTCCTTCAAAGATACTTTTTCAGTGTTCGACGCACATCCAGCGAGTGGGAAGACCCTGAACTTGACTGTCCTTCCGAATTGACAAATACTGGCAGCAAAATGGCTCGATTGACATGATACGCCATACTACTTTGGGCAAGACAGACAGCACTGGCCTCAAAACCACTTTATTATCATAGAAGGTCAGGAAAGGCTCCCGACAGGATAGAGCCTGAAGCTCTGAAATTCTACGCGCTGACAAAATCGCCACCAAAAATACCGCCTTGAGCGTCAGATCCCTATCTGACGCCCTCACCACCGGCTCAAATGGTCCCGCGATAAGGCGTCCAACACCAAACCCATATCCCAGCAAGGAACTGGAGATCTACACGGTGGCCTCAGGAGAGACACCGCTTGCAAAAACCGCTCGACATCTGGATGCGTTCCCAGTGTCTGCCCTTTTATCTTTCCCCAATAACACGCTAGAGCTGCTACCTGTACCCACAAAGAGGCAGCCGCCAAGCCCTTGTCAAAACCATCCTGCAAGAAGGCCAACACATGCGACACCGCCACACTCAATGCCTGAACCTTCCTGCCTGAACACTATCCTTCAAAGATCCGCCAGATACGTACATACGCTAGCGATGTCGATCTCCTCCTAGCCTTTAACATTTTAGCAATCATGGCTGTGGTATACGCTCTCAGCTTCGCCCTTTGAAGAGCTAAGGGTTGCAGAGCAGAGATGGCATCCATTTGTCCAAGAAAGGTCAACGCATCTTCAGTAGTAGACTGGCTAATCTACTGAAGAGGGCTTTAAACTAGATTCATTGGGGATGGGTGAAGAAAGCCCCCAGGTAAGTGATACCCATTTCCATAAAGTTATTTAATGTAACAGGTGTAACATATGGAAAGCAGTGTGTATAAATGCCCGTTCCATGAGAAAACCATGATTGGGATGTAACTATACCTGGCTATACTTTATTCAGAAAGGACAGGGTAGGAAGAAGGGGAGGAGGAGTGGCACTATATGTAAAAACTACTATTAAAGCTTTGGAATTACAGAGCTTAACAGGGAGAGGGGAGGCATTGTGGGTTAAACTAGAAAGAGGGAAAGAGAAATCTTTTTACATTGGTGTGATATACAGACCTCCCTCACAAGAGGAAGAGGTGGACAGAGTTAATTGAAGACATGCGCAGCATTGCTAGGAAAGGGAAAGTGCTACTGATAGGAGATTTCAATATGCCAGATGTTGATTGGCACATTCCTGCTGCAGTATCACCTAGAAGTAAGGAGATCCTGGATTCTCTACAGGGAGAAATATTCAGGCAATTGGTAACAGACCCCACACATGAAGGGGCCATACTGGACTTGGTGCTTACCAATGGTGAAAGTGTTTCTGTTGTTGTAGTGAGAGATCATTTTGCATCCAGTGATCACCAGATGGTGTGGTTCAGTATTAGGACTAGGGCTGTTAGAATCCATTCAAAGGCGAGGATCTTAGACTTTAGGAAGACTAACTTTGCGAAGATGGGCCAATACCTCAGGGAGTCGTTAGTTGGATGGGAACAGCTGAGGGATGTAGAAAAACAGTGGGCAAAACTGAAAGAGGATATTTTAAGGGCAATCAACCTTTTTGTTAAAATGGTAAATAAAGGTAAAAGGAAAAGGAGACCGCTATGGTTTTCGAAAGAAGTAGCTGAAAAAGTGAAGAAAAAGAGGGAGGCCTTCATGAAATACAAGAGATCACAGAGAGAGGAAGACAGGCATCTGTATTTGGAAAAACTTAGAGAAGCTAGCAAAGTAGTCAAGAAGGCAAAGATTCAAAAGGAGGGGGAAATAGCCAATGCAATAAAATGGGGGGATAAGACATTTTTCAGATATATTAGTAAGAAGAGGAAGGGCAAGAGTGGTATTGTCAGACTCAAGAGTGCAGGAGAGAAATATGTAGAAGCTGATAAGGATAAAGCGAAATTGCTTAACAAATATTTTTGTTCTGTGTTCACAGATGAAGAACCAGGAGCAGGACCTCAGAAAACACCCACAAATAGGAACAGACGCAAAGGACATCTTGAACAATTTTCAAAAGACTGTGTTCGTGAGAAACTCTCTCAACTTAAAGTAGACAAAGCGATGGGACCGGATGGGATACACCCGAGAATACTGAGGGAACTTGGGGACGTTCTAGCAGCTCCACTGATTGACCTTTTCAATGCCTCAGAGTCGGGAGTGGTGCCAAAGGACTGGAGAGAGGCTCATGTGGTGCCTTTACACAAAAGCGGAAGTAAGGATGTGGTTGAAAACTACAAGCCGGATAGTTTAACTTCGGTGGTGAGTAAATTATTGGAAACGCTACTGAAAGAGAAAATAGTGAGGTTTCTAGCGTCCAGCGGATTACAGGATCCGAGGCAGCATGGATTCACCAGAGGCAGGTCTTGTCAGACAAATCTGATTGATTTCTTTGACTGGGTGACCAGGGAGTTGGACCGAGGGAGAGCCCTAGATGTGGTGTATTTAGATTTCAGTAAAGCCTTTGACACTGTTCCTCACAGGCGACTTATAAACAAACTGAGCACCCTAGGGATGGGACCCTAAAGTTATTGCTTGGGTTAGAAATTGGTTGGGTGGGAGGCGACAAAGAGTACAAGTAAATGGAGCTCACTCTGAGGAGAAGGATGTTATCAGTGGTGTGCCCCAGGGATCTGTCCTTGGTCCGATTCTTTTTAACATCTTTGTTAGTGATATAGCGGAAGGGCTTTCAGGTAAGGTTTTTGCCTCTTTGCGGATGATACCAAAATCTGCAATACAGTAGACACCCAGGAAGGGGTAGATAACATGAGGAGGGATCTAGCTAAGCTTGAAGAATGGTCTAGAATTTGGCAGCTGGGATTTAATGTTAAAAAATGTAAGGTCATGCATTTGGGCTGCAGCAATCCAAGGGAGCAATATAGTATAGGGGGTGAAGTACTTTTGTTCACTGAAGAAGAGCGGGACCTAGGCGTGGTTGTGTCTGATGATCTTAAAGTAGCTAAACAGGTAGAAAAGGCAACAGCAAAAGCTAGAAGGATGCTTGGGTGCATACGGAGAGGAATGGCTAGCAGAAAAAAGGAGGTGATAATGCCTCTGTATAAGTCTTTGGTGCGACCTCATTTGGAGTATAGTGTGCAATTCTGGAGACCGCACCTTCAAAAGGATGTGAACAGGATGGAGTCGGTGCAGAGGGTGGCTACTAAAATGATTAGAGGTCTTCATTATAAAGCATATGAGGACAGACTGAAGGATCTTAATATGTACACCTTAGAGGAAAGGTGGGATAGAGGTGATATGATTGAGATGTTTAAATACCTCCGTGGCATAAATGTTCAGGGAGAGAGCCTCTTTCAATTGAAAGCAAGTTCTGCTACGAGGTGACATGGGATGAGGGTGAAGGGAGATAGATTCAGGAGTGATATGCGGAAATATTTCTTTACGGAAAGAGTAGTGGATCCGTGGAATAGTCTCCTAGTGGAGGTGGAAGAGATGAGGACAGTAACTGAATTCAAAAAAGCATGGGACAAACACAGAGGATCTCTAAAGGTAAAAAGGGGACTGTTGTAGTAGTTATGGAAGGACAGACTAGATAGAAATATGACGACAGAAAAAGACCACATGGCCTATGTTTCTAAGCCGTAAGTGAGAACCGATCCACCTGGGGCATAAGTATAGGACCTTGAAACAACAGGTCTTTCCAAACCGGCAACCGCCAGGGCCGGTCCACTAACAGTCTGACTAGGTCCGCGTACCATGGCCTTCTCGGCCAATCTGGAGCTATCAGAATTACAGTTCCCTTGTGAACCTCTATCCTCTGCAGAACTCGACTTATTAACACCCAAGGGGGAAAGACGTACAGGAGATGGCCCTTCGGCCACCCTTGAATGAGAGCAGAGGCCTTCTGACATTCTTTCCTTTCTTCTGCTGAAAAATCTGTTTGCCTTTGCTGACTCCAATGTCACCATTAGATCCATTACCGGCCGACCCCAGCAGTCCACTATCAACTCAAACACCTCTGGATGCAGAACCCACTCTGCTGGGTCCACCTTGACCCGACTCAGAAAATCGGCCATTACATTGTCCACTCCTGCCACATGCATCGCCGACAGTGCCAGAAGATGAGCTTCGGCCCACTCCAATAGGAGATCGGCCTCAGCCTCTAGTGGCACACTGCCAGTGCCGCCCTGCCGATTGATGTAGGCCACTGCGGTTGCGTTGTCGGAAAATACACGCACCGCTCTGTGCTCCAGGGAAGACAAATTCTCTCAGCGCTAGAGCCATCGCTCTCAACTCCAATCTGTTGATGGACCAAGCCTTCTCCACATCGGTCCGCTGACCCTGAGCAAAGGTTCGTTCGATGTGTGCTCCCCCATCCCAAGAGACTGGCATCCGTCGTTAGCGATACCCAGCTGGGGGCCTCTAGAGGCACACCCCTCTCCAGCACCCCTGGCCGTAACCACCATTGTAACGCCTCCCTTGTCTCCGGCCAACATGGGAGCCCCGAGGACAGAGGATCGTTTTGGTGTGACCATCGTCTGAGCAATGCCCTCTGCAGCGGTCGCATATGCGCCCTCGGCCACGGCACCAATTCTAGCATCGCCGCCATCGTACCTAGCAACTGCAGATAATGCCACACCATGGGAACCTTTCGGCTTAGAAAGGCTCTGACTAGGCCTCTCAGACCCTGAGCCCTCACTCGAGGCAGGAACACCTTCCCCCCTTGTGTATCGAAATGGGCTATGAGATATTCCAGGCTTTGCGAAGATTCCAGTCTGCTCTTCGCTCTGTTGATCACCCAGCCTAGGCTCTGAAGGAACTCCACCACTCTGGCAGTCGCCACCTTGCTCTCTTACCTGGACTTTGCCCGTATCAACCAATCGTCCAAATACGGGTGTACCAGAATTCCTTCTTTCCGCAACGCCACTGCTACTATTACCATGACCTTGGTGAATGTCCGAGGAGCCATTGCTAAACCAAATGGCAAGGCGCGGAATTGAAAATGCCCCATCGGAAGTGCAAATCTGAGGAACCTCTGATGCTCTTGACGAATGGGTATAGCACAGTTACTTACCTGTAACAGGTGATCTCTGGGAACAGCAGGAATAAGTCTTCACATATGGGTAACATCGGTACCGATGGAGCCTGCGCGGGAACGCTCCCCAGCGTCCAAAAAGAAAGCCTTTGGGAGCATCCCACATGCATGCGTGCTGCCTTCCTGCCTAAACACTTCCCTCTCATCAGTTGGGTTTGTAGCTGAGACCGAAGGAGGGAAGTAGACAAATCAGAAAGAGAGAGAGAGAGAGAGAGAGAAAAAGGGAGTAACTCCTAGTGGAGGTGGGTGGGTTGTGAAGACTTATTCCTGCTGTTCCCAGAGATCACCTGTTACAGGTAAGTAACTGTACTATCTCCACGAACAAGCAGGAATGAGTCTTCACATATGGGGACTCCCAAGCTAAGATGCCTGGAGGAGGCCCCAGCATGTTGCAAATCCGATGGATGGGCAATGCTTATCCTTTAGAACCCCAGGCATCTAAGGGATGGAGGGTAGGAGTTGAATTAGAAAAGAAAAAAAAGGGTGCTGTGGAACAGCTTGACTAAACAAGGTATCCAGAGGGGGGACCCTTGTGTAGATCATAACTGTTAGAAAAAATTGAATCCCAGTTTTCTAATGTGGATCTTACTCAAAATATTGCAAAAGCATTTGTTGAGGCCAATATGGGTCTGTAATTGAGAGCCAGTATATTATCCTCAAAGAAATTCCCTCACTGTGAAGTAGAGGAAAAATAAATTTTGCAATACAGGAAGAGAGAAGAATTCTTGATGGCTAGGACTAACCCCAGAATAAGAAGTGGGGAAGTTTAATGGGGTTGGACTTTAGAGAACTAGGTAAAGCTTCTGTAAAGTCCAAGTTTGAACTCTCTTGTCCTTGGAGCAGAATAAGGCCCTAGGCAAGAGTGGAGATAAATCTGACTGGTTTGGATGAAAAGGTAGAAATACCCCTTACAGAAAAAAGGGGTAGGTCTTTAAGACCCCTTTAATCCAAAAGAAAAACAGTTATTTGTATTAGGCGTTGGGGAAGAAAACTCTGTATGGAAACTACCCACTGGAGTAGATATTGAAGAAAAAATCCTATGGGCTTAGAGAATAAGCCCTCCAGTTGATTAGTAGTACTCTTAGAGACTGAAAGCCTGGACTAAGAGGAATAGAAGTAATACAGAGTTGAGAGGACTTACAATTTGGTAAGTCTTTGAAGAGGTAGGGTACCCTTGCAGTTAAAAGTATAAGATATCCTCGTACAGAAAAACTGTCAAGGTGAAGGGTATAGCTCACCATGTTGTTAGTTCTCCCTTTCTTTTAAAAGGAGCAACCTGTTATCTCTAGGGTATGATGGTCTTCAATAGCTCTTGGAGCTAAAAAGATGGATTTCCCTTGTAGTAAGAGATTCATGCCCAGAGTCGAGGATTGAGTCAATGTATGACTGGTATCTCAGCATGGATGAGATGAACCTTAGATGCTTCTGTTAAAAAGAAGTAGGCTCAGAGGTTCTAAACCTCACACAGAAAAACAGAGAATAGAAATATTAGAAACCCTGCGACTGCTGGGATTGCTGAGGCTGTTGAGGTCTTGATTTTTTTAGCCTGGTTTGATGTTGCCTGTCTTTGGAAACATCTGCATGATGGGTAGGAGATGGATAAAACATTTTTCCCCTAGGGGGATAAAGCACAGTTACTTACATGTAACAGGTGATCTCTGGGAACAGCAGGAATAAGTCTTCACATATGGGTACATCAGTACCGACGGAGCCTGCGCGGGAACGCTCCCCAGCTTCCCAAAAAGGAAAGCTTTTGGGAGCATCCCACAGCACCTGCGCGCTGCCTTCCCGGCTTTCCTAACCACCTCTCCCCAGTTCGAGTTTTAAAGCTGAGACAAAGAGAGAGGAAAGGAAAAATAGATAGAGAGATACAACTCCTAGGGGAGGTGGGTGGGTTGTGAAGACTTATTCCTGCTGTTCCCAGAGATCACCTGTTACAGGTAACTGTGCTATCTCCAGGAACAAGCAGGAATGAGTCTTCACATATGGGGACTCCCTAGCTAGAGATGCCTGGGAGATCCCCAAGGTTATGAGACCCTGTGAAGGGCTCTATCTCCTCCTATGGATCTCAGGCATCCATTCAGGGAAGGAGGGCAGGAGTTGATTAAGCATGGAACAGGTGTTTGAGAACAGCCTGACCAAACAAGGCATCCCGGCGGGAGTCCTTGTCCAAACAGTAATGGGCTGTGAAGGTATGAACCGAGGCCCAGGTGGCCGCTCGACAGATCTGGTCGATGGACACAGAATTTAGATGAGCCATAGAGGTGGCCATGGCCCTCACATTATGAGCTGTGACATGGCCTTCCAGAGAAAGGTTCTTACTCTGGTAGGCGAAAGAAATACACTGAGCAATCCAAATGGACAGTGTCCTCTTAGAGACTGGAAGTCCCAAATGAGAGGGATCAAAGGCAACAAAGAGTTGAGAAGACTTTCTATGTTGCTGTGTCCTTTGTAAGTAAAAGGCAAGAGCTCTCTTACAATCCAGGGTATGAAGATTCCTCTCTGCACTTGATGCATGAGGACCTGGAAAAAAGACAGGTAAATACACCTCTTGATTAAGATGAAAAGGTGAAACCACTTTAGGCATAAAGTGTGGATTGGTCCTAAGGACTACCTTATGATGGAACCTTGTATAAGGTGGATTAGCCACTAAGGCCTGCAGTTCACTGATGCGGCGAGCTGAGGTGACTGCAATGAGGAAAATAACCTTCCAGGAAAGAAATTTCAAGGAGGTGGTGGCTAAGGGTTCAAAAGGTGGCTTCATAAGCTGACCAAGAACCAGATTTAAATCCCATGCCACCGGAGGAGGCCTAATGGGAGGTTTAGTTAAAATTAGGCCTCTCATGAATCTTGCAATAAGAGGATGAGAGGAAATAGGCTGTCCATTAATAGGCTTAAGGGATGCTGCAATAGCACTCAAATGGACCCTTACTGAATTCGTCTTAAGGCCTGCATTGGAGAGATGCAAGAGATATTCCAATAGAGAATTCAAAGGTAGTGCTAGAGGGTCAAGACCCTTCTCAGCACACCAAATGGAAAACCTATTCCATTTAAAAGCATAGGAATGTCTAGTAGAAGGTTTTCTGGAAGCATGGAGGATATCCTTCACCTGCTGAGAAAGATTCCAACCTTGAAGGTCTAGGCCTTCAGCAATCAAGCTCTGAGGTGAAGGGACTTGGGGTTTGGGTGCCACAAAGTCCCCTCCTCCTGGGACAGGAGGTCTGGAGCAGTTCCCAAGTCTAGGGAGGGAGCTTGAGAGAGATGCAGAAGTAAAGGGTACCACACTTGGCGTGGCCAGCGTGGAGCTATGAGGATCATGGATCCTTGATCCCTCTGGAGCTTGAACAGAGTTTTGGGAATTAAAGGAATGGGTGGAAAGGCATACAGGAAGTCTTGACCCCAGTGAAGGAGGAAGGCATCCTTGGCCTGAACTCCCTGACACGGAATTCTGGAACAGAACCGGGGAAGTTTGGCATTCCACGGACTTGCAAAGAGGTCTATGTCCGGGGTTCCCCACTCTTGAAAGATTCTGAGTACTTGGTCCATGTGCAGGGACCATTCGTGTGGAAGCAGAACTCGACTGAGTCTGTCTGCCCAAGAGTTTTGGATTCCTGGGAGGTATACGGCCAGGAGATGGATTTGATGCTATCTGGCGAAGGCCCACAATCTTAAAGCTTCGTTGCAAAGCGACAGAGAGCCAGTTCCTCCTTGCTTGTTTATGTAAAACATGGCTACCTGATTGTCCGTATGAATGAGGACTGTCTTGTAGCTGAGCAGGGTATGAAAGACCTTGAGAGCTAGAAAAACTGCTCGGAGCTCCAAGTGGTTGATATGTAGAGAGGTCTCCTGTGGAGACCAAGTGCCCTGAGTGGAGAGGTCTTGTAGATGAGCTCCCCAACCTGTTTGGGAGGCATCTGTTGTGAGGGTTGCCTGGGGCAACAACTATTGGAAGGGGGACCCCAGCAACAGATTTTGGGTGGACATCCACCACTGGAGAGACCAAAAGAGGCGTTTGGAGGTTGCTATTTGGTCTGAGAGAGCTCCTGATGCTTGAGTCCACTGGGTGGACAAAGTCCATTGAGCTGCTCTCATGTGAAGGCGAGCATAGGGTACCACATGCACTGTGGATGCCATGTGGCCTAGCAGTTGTAGCATCTCCCGGGCAGTTAAATGGCTCTTTGACTGAATTTGGGAGGCTAACTGCACTAGGCGTAGGCAACGGGCATGAGGAAGATAGGCCCTTGCAGTGGTAGTATCCAGCCAGGCCCCTATGAACTCTAGGGACTGAGTAGGGGTGAGCTGGGACTTTGGGAGGTTTACCACAAGTCCCAGATACTGCAGAATGTGCCTTGTGCAGTCCAGGGAAGTCTGGGCCTCTGACTGAGATGGAGCTCGGATGAGCCAGTCGTCCAAATATTCCCAGAGTACGTAGAAATGCAGCTACTACTGCCATGCATTTGGTGAACACTCTTGGAGCAGAGGCCAGACCGAAAGGAAGCACCCTGTATTGGTAATGCTTTCCTTGGAAAAGAAAACGGAGGAACCTTCTGTGAGATGGATGGATGAGGACATTGTGTACGCATCCTTGAGATCTAGAGAACAAAGCCAATCCTGACTCTGAAGGTATGGAAGGAGAGTGCCTAGAGAAAGCATCTTGAATTTCTCCTTGCATAGAAATTTGTTCAGTTCTCAGATCTAATATGGTTCTGTAGCCCCCTGTTTTCTTTGGGATCAGAAAGTAGGGGGAGTAAAACCCTGACCCTTGTTGAAGAAGAGGCACTTCTTCTATTGCCCCTTGGACAAGAAGGGCAGCCACCTCCTGACCTAGAAGGTCGAGGAGAGATGTTGGAGAATTGAAATGTCTCACCATAGTGTGAGGAGGAAGGTTTGAGAAATGAAGCTTGTAGCCCTCCCTTATGATGGAGAGGGCCCAATGCTCTGCTGTAATTTGCTCCCATCTGGGAGCAAAATGAGCTAACCTTCCTGGAATGGTGAGAGGCTCTGGCTGTTTCAGAGCCAGAAAGGCTAAGTTCTCTAGCATCAAGTCAAAAACCCTGAGGAGGCTGGGTGTGCTGAGTTGCAGCAGCCCCTGTAGGCTTAGGCCTGGCCTGTTTAGGTTGCTGACGCTTAGCAGCAAAATGACCTGTAGATGATTGTTGGCCAGAAGTAGGATGGAATCTGCCTTTCTTGAAAAAAAGACTTCTTGAAAGGTTTTTTCTTGGCAGGGATGGAGGTTGACTTGGAAAGTCTATCCAAAGCAGAATTTTCTGCATCCATTTGAGTGGCTTTTATTTGCCAATCTTTGCCAAACAAGTTTTCTCCTGTACAGGGAAGATTTCCCAAGCCATCCTGGACCCAAGATTCCAGATCAGAAGCTTGGAGCCAAGCAATTCTGCGTGCAGCTATGGCAATGGCCGAAGCTCTGCTGGCACCCTCAAAGGAGTCAAAAGCTGCACGGTTGGAAAACTTTGAAATATCTTGAGTATGCTTAATCCAAATAAGAAATTCTTCCCTTTTATCCTCTGGAAGGAAAGGGAGGAAAGTGTGCAGCTTATCTGCAACTTCTTTCAGAAACATACCCATATAAAGACTATAGGAGTTGATTCTGGCAATGAGCATACTGGCTTGGAAGATTTTCCTACCAAAAGCATCCAAGGTCCTGCATTCTCTTCCTGGAGGAGCAGAGGAGTGTCTTTTTAAACTCTTTATCTTTTTCATAGCTGACTCCACCACAATAGAATGGTGAGGAAGCTGTGTTTTATGAAACCCAGGACAAGGAGGGACACGGTACATAGTGTCCAACCTACGAGAATGAGAAGAGATAGTGAGAGGAGTCTCCCATAAGTCAATCATGTGATCATAAAGAATCTCATGAATTGGCAAGGTGACTGCCTCCTTAGGGGCCTTAGAATAACCTAAAATATCCAATTTTTTAGCTCTAGGCTCAGATTCAGAGGTTACTGAAATAGAAAGCCCTTTAGCCACTTCTCTGATGAAGTCTTGAAAGGACAAATCCTCTAGAGGAGACATTCTTCTTTTTGGAGAAGGCTCTTCAGGAAGAGCTATAGACACTTCAGCAGACTCCTCCGATGCATCAGAGTCTTCGGAGGAATCAAAGTATCGACTGTCAGGGTGCACTTCCAAAGCTCGATACGCGTATCGAGCGGTATCGACATTGGGCGTTATCGGGACCGGTACGGTACCGATGGGCATCAATGGACAGGGAACCGCTGCAGTCGGCATCTTGGTCGATGTCGATGCAGTCGGTACTGGTACCGACACTGGTGCCGGTACTGGAGCCGATACCGACAACGGAGTTTGTTGTGGTATCAGCGGCGTCGCAGCTTGAATGAAGACCGTGATAGCCTGCTGCATGGATAAAACATTCTGATCCATCGACGCCATGAATGCCTGGAATTCGGTACCGGAAGGTTGCGCCGGTACGCCAGAACATTCTAACAGGTGATCGGTCAAGGCCGTGCCATCAATGTCAACCTGTAACCCCATCGGAGGAGCTTTGGAAGCCGGAGCTTCCCGCCGGGGTTGTTTTGCCGGTGCGGAATCCTCGAGGGCAAGCCCGGAGGCATCTCGATGCTTGGAAGGAGATCTACCCTTCGAGGACCGGCTGGATTTATGTTTGGTTACCTGAGATCCATGGGAGGAAGTAGAGGCCCTGGAAGTCGTCGATGCCACTGAAGCTGCATCAGAGGGAAACAGCACATGGAGCTTAGCTGCTCGGTTCTGTAAACCTCGTTTAGACATCAAGGAGCAGGACGGACAATCCAAAATGGAGTGGTCAGGACCCAAACATTTAAGACACCATTCATGGGTGTCGGTGACAGAAATAGTACCGCTGCACTTAGTGCATTTTTTAAACCCGGAGGCTGGTTTTTCCATGAGGAAAATTTCTCGTGAGGCCTAAGGCCCTAGAGGAAAAACACACTAAGTGAGGGAAAAAATATGTTCTTTTTTTTTTTTTATAAGAAAAGAAAGAAAGACCGACGGTACCGGTCTGACGTCGAGGAAGGCAGACGCGCGACCAAAGAAATAAAATAAAACAAAGAACTTCTTCAGCGGTGACAGGAACACGACCTGCTGGCTCCGCGGAAAAGAAGAACTGGTGAGAGGCGGTTAGGAAAGGCGGGAAGGCAGCGCTCAGGCGCTGTGGGATGCTCCCAAAAGCTTTCCTTTTTGGGAAGCTGGGGAGCGTTCCCACGCAGGCTCCGTCGGTACCGACATATCCATATGTGAAGACTCATTCCTGCTTGTTCCTGGAGATAGCTTTTTAGGAGAGTTTTTATTGGTTGGGATAGAGGAAAGCTTTGACAATCCTCTGACAGTAAGAGCATCAGTATTTAACTGAGTAGCTTGAAATAAAGCATCCTTGTTGAAGAGATTTTCACCAGTACAAGGAGTATTTCCCAGCCTTTCTTGTACCCATCTGTCCAAGTCTGAAGCTTGGAGCCAGGCCAGGCGTCGTTCTCCTATGGCTATAGCAGAAGTTCTGCTAATAGACTCAAAACAGTCTACGGAAGCACGATTAAGGAACCTAGAGATATTTTGAGCATGATTGACTAGTATGAAATAGTCTGCTCTCTTATGCTCTTGAAGAAAAGGGTTCAAAAGCTTTAAGCACTTTGTGACCTCTTCAAGAGACAATCCCATATAGAAAATATATGAGACAATTCTTGCTGAAAGCATGGATGCCTGGAAGCATCGACGTCCAAGGGCATCTAAAGTCCTAGACTCACGACCTGTCGGATAAGAGGAGTGCTTCTTTGCACTCTTAATACGCCTCATTGCTGATTCTACAACAGAATGATGAGGAAGTTGAGTCTTTTGAAAACCTGGAGAAGGTGGCACTTTGTACCTAGTTTCAAGTGTCTCAGAATGTGGTGATACAGTTAAAGGAGTTTCCCACATCTTTAAAAGTAGATCTTGTAAGATCTGATGCAAAGGAAGCATGATTAGCTCCTTTGGCAACCAGGGGGATTGCAGGGTCTCTGAACCCCCTGGTAAGGATTCTTCACCAGGTATAGAAATGGCAAGTAACCTGGCCATATCAAGCAGAAAAGCTTGAAAATAAATCTCCCCTGAGGAGGACCCTCTAAAATGAGGGGTAAAGGCTAGACTTGTTGAAGATTCAGCCTTGGTACCAATGGGCTCATCCCAGTCATCGGTATCGGAAGACTTGAAAGGAAGAAGCATCGGATTTTCCCTAAATTGATGTTTTCGGTACCACCCGAAGTCAGTACCGAAACGAGTCGATACCGAATCATCCATGCTAGGGATCGATTCCAGGCTCAGCATCGAAGGAATCGAGTCTGTCGAAGCAAGCATGGACGGTACCGACACCGATGCCGATACCGGTACCGAAGGCGACACCGATACTCGAGGAACAGTCTCTGCAGCCACTCTAGCGGTACCGAAGTAACCGAGAGCGCTAGACTACGTTCATCGGTGAGGAGTGTTTCATCCATCACCATAGCCGATGCCGGAGTGTCGGTACCACTCGAAGCGGCCACAACCACCGAGCATCGCCCAGGTATGTTCACCAAGGTGAGAACCCCGGGAACGACCTGAAGCCCCGTTAATGCTTTGGAGTCCGAAGACTCCCGCCGGGGTTTTATTGCCAAAATGTCCTCGAGGGCAAAGCTGGAGCAATCTCGATACTGGAAAGAAGATCTACCACTCGAGGACTGGCTAGTCTTTACAGACTTTTGTTTGGTTACCTGATTCTGTGGAGATATTCTAGCTGGTGACATCGAGTGCGATGTGAACCGGGAATCGAGCTGTGCTCGATTCTGAAGATTTCTTCTGTTTGAACTCCAGCAGGAAAGACACTCCAGTGAGCAATAGTCAGGACCCAAACATTTTAGATACCAAATATGGGTGTCTAAAAGAAAATTTGTACCGCCACACTTAGAGCATATCTTAAGGGTAGTGGCTGGCTTTTCCATAGCGGAAAAAAGGGAGGCCTAGTGGCCTAGAAACTGTCAGACACTAACAGGGAAAAAATTTCTGTCGAAAAGAAGAAATTATTTAGAAAAAACAAAAGAAAAGCACCGGCGGTACCGGTGGCGTCGAGGGAAGGCAGACGCGACCACAAAAAAGTAAGAATAAAAAGAAGAATTTTCTGCGGTGACAGGAATATGTCCTGCCGGCTCCGCAGAAAACGGAAAACTGATGAGAGGGAAGTGTTTAGGCAGGAAGGCAGCGCACATGCGTGTGGGATGCTCCCAAAGGCTTTCTTTTTGGACGCTGGGGAGCGTTCCCACGCAGGCTCAGTCAGTACCGACGTACCCATATGTGAAGACTCATTCCTTCTTGTTCCTGGAGATGTGAAGATACACTTCTGACAAAATCCAGGGCGGTGAGAAACTCCCCTGCCCTGACGGCCACAATAGCCGATCTCAGCATTTCCATCCAAAAATGCGATATGCGAAGACTTCGATTTACCTTTTTGAGATCCAAGATGGGACGGAAGGATCCGTCCTTCTTTGGTACTACAAAATAAATGGTGTATCGACCGTATCCGCACTGTTCCTTTGGCACCGGAACCACCGCATTGAGACTCAGAAGTCGTTGTAACGTCTCTCGCCTGAACTTTCAGAGGCGTTTTGCATGGGGATTGAATGTAAGCATTGGTCACTGGGTGTTGGAACTCGAGAGCATAGCCCTCTCAAATCATTTCCAACACCCACCGGTCGGTAGTAATCCTGGCCCAAGCAGGATAAAACTCTTGTAACCGCCCTCCTACGGCCACCAGTTCCTCTTGGGCCCCCCTGGCTTCATTGTGACTTTCTAATATTCGAGGGGGGGGGGCTGCAAAACCTCTGTTTGCTCCCCTAAACCCTCGAAACCCTTGATTTCTATAGGAGAAACGTCCCCTTTGAAATTGACCAAACCGGGTTGGTCGGAAACGACGAAAATCTCTCTGCTGATTTCTGTTAGCTGGCAACGGTCTCCTCTGCTGCTGCTTATCCTCTGGGAGTCTCCCTCCTTTGGACTCCCCCAAATCTTTTACCAACTTATCCAAATCTTCTCCAAACAGCAATTTCCCCCTAAAAGGCAACTTACTTAATCTCGACTTTGAAGAACCATCCGCCGCCCAATTACGCAGCCAAAGATAACGCCGAGCCGCTATTACCAACCCCATACTCTTAGACAGACTCCTAATCAGGTCATAATGAATGTCCGCTAGGTAAGCAGTCCTGGACTCTAACTTGGATGCTTCCCCTTCAGTCTCCTCCGCTTGGTCTCCCTGAACATGTTGTGACCACCAGAGACAGGCGCGCGCCGCCCAGGCCCCACAAACCGATGCCTGTAAGGAAAGCGCACAGAGGTCAAATACCTATTTCAACAAGGTATCCAGCTTCCTATCTTGCACAACCTTAAGGGCGGCACCAACTTCCACCGGGATTGTCGTCTTCTTGGTTACTGCAGATACCGCGGCATCTACCTTCGGCGACTTAAATAATTCACGATCCTGATCCACCAGAGGGTACAGGCGAGCCATAATCCGGAAACCTTTCAGTCCTGCTTCAGGCATGTCCCATTCTTCCTGAATTATTTCCCGCATCATTCTATGAACCGGGAAGGCTCTGTGTCTTTCGAAACACCTGTAATAAAGGGTCCTCTAAGGCTGTATCAACTGCCGGTCCTGCAGCCGGTATATTCAGTGCCTTTAGAGTTTCCCCTATTAACGTCAGTAACTCGTCCCGTCTGAAGACTCTGACCACCCGTGCTTGATCTTCATGTTCCGCCAACTCTCCTTCCTCTAACTCCTCCTGAACATCTGTGTCCTGCTCTCCGTCCTCTGAAAAAGGACTCTTGGAGGCTATTGATTGCTCCTGCAAATTCTTTTCGTTTTGTGCCCTCTTTGAAGGAACCTACATTAGCCCCAAGCCCAGAGGGGTCCCTGGTTGCTTTTCACCCACGTTCGTTTCCAGCAAAGGCACTTCCATGCTCTTATCACTGCACTTTAAGACCTGTTGCAAAAGAGCCATGAAATCCTGTGAAAAAATTGCTCCTAACCCACTGGGCAAAGCGGGCAGAGCCCCAGACTTAACCGAAGCCGAGGAAGGCCCAGGCACCGGTACCAGCACCGGAACAGAGGGAGATGCAGGAACAGGCAAAACTCCTATCAGCCCCTCTCCAGCCACCTCTACTAGAGGGTTCCATAGAGAGGGCTTCCAGAGAGCAGGTCTTGCAAGCCCCTGCTTCTGACACTGAACCCTTTCTAAGGCCGCAGAGCAGACAAAGCTGCTTAGAAGGCATCTCACCTCCAACCTGTGGACCAACTGAAAAAAAAAAAAAAATCTTTCTATCTCTAACTAGGCTGCCAGCCCTACCAGAGAAAGATCTCCCCAGCTATAAACAGATCAATGGCAGTTCAACGAATTCATGCACAGCTATATCTATATTTTTATTATATACACACACACACACACATACTCCTTCTCTCCCAGCATCTAATTCAATGCTAAATCACTGAAGAAAACCTTCTGACTTCTCTGTACCGCAATGAAATCACGCCGAAACAGGATTCCCGCAAAAAGCTCCTCCCCCCGAAGTTTTTTGCCAGCCCGAAACTCAAGTGGCCTTCTCGTGCTTAAGACATGCAGTCGCGGCCTCCTGCTCTTCGTTGAGCCCCCCCCCCTCCGGTGAAAATCCACCGCTTACCTGGAACTCAGCCGGCAGAGCTGATGTGCCACGCGTCTCCCCGTACACAGCCGAACCGCGGCTTCAGCAACGGGAAAGAGACGCCTTCAGAGGAGCCAGAGGTTTTTGGCGTTAGCGGTCCTGCCACACGTTCCTTCCACACACGCTGCAGACTGCCGCTGTGCTCGCTGCTGGTTCCTCACCCACCGGTGGGTTCAGGAACCGGAGTACGGCCCTGAAACTCTGCAGTACACCTTCCTCCCCTGCCGTCTGGCCGAAGAGAGGAGGGAGATAGAAGGGGCCTTAGCACAGCTTCGATGTTTATCTGGTAAATCTCCTCTTTACTTTCTTTTTTTTTTTTCTTTCAATAAGAATAAATTGAACAGACACCACTATCCTCTCTAAACTAATATCATTAACTGTTTCTCCAGTGAGCCTACAACATCTAGGCTCCCCAACCTCCAGCTGCTATGGAGACTGAAATTACTGGACAGAGGAGGCTGTCCCAGCCGTATTTGTACCAGGGTCATCAGAAGAATGACGTTTCTCACTCTCCATAGCTGCTGGAGGAGGTGCTTAAACCCTAGATGTCGGGACTAGACTGGAGGGACGATAAGGAAGAAGGTGATCTCCGGGAACAGCAGGAATTTAGTCTTCACATATGGGTATCGTCGGTACCGACGGAGCCTGTGCGGGAACACTCCCCAGCGTCCAAATAGGAAAGCTTTTGGGAGCATCCCACAGCGCCTGCGTGCTGCCTTCCCCACCTTTCCCTCTCCAGGTGAGTTTAACTCTGAGACGAGAGAGAGAGAGAGAGAGAGAGAAAGATAACTCCTAGGGGAGGTGGACGGGTTGTGAAAACTTAATTCCTGCTGTTCCCGGAGATCACCTGTTACAGGTGAGTAACTATGCTATCTCCAGGAACAAGCAGGAATGTAGTCTTCACATATGGGGACTCCCTAGCTGCAGATACCAGGGAGATGGCCCCAGAAAGTTGTGTGCCCTTGTGAAAGGGCTCCACTTCCCCCCATGGATCTCTGGCATCATACCAGGGATGGTGGGTAGGAGTTGATTAAGTCTGGAACAGGTGTTGAAGAACAGCCTGACCAAACAAGGCATCCCTGCAGGAGTCCTTGTCTAAGCAGTAATGGGCTGTGAAGGTATGTACCGAAGCCCAAGTAGCTGCTCGACAGATGTCGTTGATAGACACAGAGTGAAGATGAGCCATTGAGGCTGCCATGGCTCTCACACATTGGGAGCTGTGACATGGTCTTCAAGAGGAAGGTTCTTACTCTCATAGGCAAAAGATATACATTGTGCAATCCAGCTGGATAGTGTCCTTTTGGAGACTGGAAGTCCCAAATGACTAGGATCAAAAGCAAAGTGTTGAGAGGATTTTCTAAGTTGCTGTGTCCTTTGCAAGAAAAAGGCCAAAGCTCTTTTACAGTCCAAAGTATGAAGATTCCTTTCCAAGGCCTCACACCTCAAATGCAGAAAGAATACAGGAAGGTAAACCGCTTGGTTTAAATGAAAGGGTGACACCACCTTTGACATTAAGTGTGGATGAGTCCTAAGGACTACCTTATGATGGACCCTTCTATAAGGAGGATCAGCCACCAACGCTTGCAATTCACTGATGCGACGTGCTGATGTGATTGCAATGAGAAAGATAACCTTCCAGGAGAGGAATTTCAAAGAGGTAGTGGCTAATGGTTCAAAGGGCGGTTTCATGAGCTGCCCAAGTACCAGATTTAATTCCCATGCCACCGGTGGTGGCTTAATGGGAGGCTTCGTTAAAAGAAGGCCTCTCATAAATCTCGCTATGAGAGGATGAGAGGAAATAGGTTGTCCATTTAGAGGCTTGAAAGAAGCTGCAATAGCACTCAAATGGACTCTCACTGAATTGGTCTTAAGACCTGCATTTGATAAATGAAGGAGGTACTCCAGTAATGATTCCAGAGGTATCGCAAGAGGGTTAAGACCCTTCTGCAAGCACCAAATGGTAAGCCTTTTCCACTTAAATGCATAAGAGCATCTTGTGGAAGGCTTCCTGGAAGCATGAAGGATATCCTTTACCTGCTGGGAAAGGTTAAGACCGTGAAGTTCTAGGCTTTCAGCAACCAGGCCCTGAGATGCAGAGACTGGGGATTGGGATGCCACAGCATCCTGTCCTCTTGAGAAAGAAGATCTAGAGCAGATCCTAACTCCAGAGGCGGAGCTTGAGAGAGATGTAGGAGCAGAGGGTACCACGGTTGCCGTGGCCAACGTGGAGTTATGAGGATCATATGACCTCTGTCTCTCTGTAGCTTGAACAGGGTTTTGGGAATTAGGGGAATGGGTGGAAAGGCATATAGGAAGTCCTGACCCCAATGAAGGAGGAAAGCATCCCTGGCCTGACAACCTCGAGCCGGAATTCTGGAACAGAACCGGGGAAGTTTGGCATTCAGCGGACTTGCAAAGACGTCTAAGTTTGGGGTTCCCCAAATTTAAACAATTTTGGCCACCTGGTCTGCATGGAGAGACCATTCGTGTGGAAGCAGAACTCGACTGAGTTTGTCTGCCCAAGAGTTTTGAATGCCTGGAAGATACACCTCAAGGAGATGAATCTGATGCTTTCTGGCGAGGGCCCATAGTTGCAAAGCTTCGTTGCACAGTGACAGAGAGCCTGTTCCGCCCTGTTTGTTTACATAGAACATGGCTACCTGATTGTCCGTTTGAAATAGGACTGTCTTGTAGCTGAGCAGGGTGTGAAATACTCTAAGAGCAAGGAACATTCTGGGGAAAGGAGGGGCTCCTCCGAAGGGATGGGCTTCACCTTAACCGGGATGGAACCAGGCTGCTGGCATTCACCTTTAAAAAGGAGATAGAGCAGCTTTTAAACTAGATATTAGGGGAAAGCCGACAGTCGCCCAAGAGCGGATGGTTCGGAAGAATGTATCCTTGAAGGATACTACCAAAAGCAGAGAGGTTCCACAAAAGAGTAAAGTAGCCCAAATGCCCTCAAGTATGGAGCAGACAGAGCTTAAAGATCCCAAATTACCCATGTCTAACAGCCAAATTAATATGAATAAAATACATTCTCTAAAATGCTTGTATGCAAATGCTAGAAGTCTAAAAAATAAGATGGGAGAGTTAGAATACATAGTACTAAATGAAAGATTAGATATGACTGGAATATCAGAGACATGGTGGAAGGACGACAACCAGTGGGACACTGTGATACCTGGGTACAAACTATATCGTAATGACAGAGCTGATCAAATTGGTGGAGGGGTTGCTCTCTATGTTAGAGAGGGCATTGAGTCAGAAAGGATTAAAGTTTTGCAGGAAACAAAATCTGCTGTAGAATCTATATGGATTGAAATTCCATGTAAAAGGAGGAAGGCAATGGCAGTGGGGGTATACTATCGAGCGCCTGGCAAGAATGACCAAATGGATGATGAAATGTTCAAAGAAATCAAGGAAGCTAACAAAAGTTACAGCACAGTAATAATAATGGGTGATTTCAACTACCCCGGTATCGACTGGGTCAGTGTCACGTCAGGACATGCTAGGGAGATAAAGTTCCTAGATGAAATAAATGACTGCTTCTTGGAGCAGCTGGTTCATGAACCGACCAGAGGGGAAGCCATATTAGACCTAATCCTTAGTGTAACACCAGATCTAGTGCAAGAGATAAGGTTGTTGGGGCCACTTGGCAATAGTGATCATAGCATGATCGCCTTTGATTTAATTAGTGGAGGAGGGATAGTAGGGAAATCCACAGTACTACCTTTTAACTTTCGAAAGGGAGACTATGATAAAATGAGGAAAACAGTTAAGAAAAAACTAAAAGGAGCAGTTGCAAAGGTTAAAGACATACATCAGGCTTGGCTGTTGTTGAAAAATACTATCTTGGAAGCCCAGACCAGCTGTATTCCACGCTTTAAGAAAAGTGGAAGGAAGTCCAAAAAACTACCAGCATGGTTTAAAGGTGAGGTCAGAGAGGCTGTTGTTGCCAAAAAAGCATCTTTCAGGAAATGGAAAAAAAGAGTCAAACGACGAAACCTGGAAACAGCACAACCACTGGCAAGTCAAATGCAAGGCATTGATAAGGCAGGCAAATGGAGAATTCGAGAAGAAGCTTGCTGCAGAAGCAAAAACGCGAAGTAAAGACCTTTTCAAGTACATTCGTAGCAAAAAACCTGTAAGAGTCAGTTGGTCCATTAGATGATAAAGGGGTTAAAGGAGCACTAAGAGGCAACAAGGCAATAGCGGAGAGACTGAATGAATTCTTTGCTTCAGTCTTTACTGAGGAAGATGTAGGGATGTTACCCATGACTGAAGTGGTATTTAAAGGTGCGGAAGAATTGAAGGAAATATCGATACATCGGGAAGATGTATTACAACTATTAGATAAGCTGAAGAGTAGCAAATCACCTGGGCCGGATGGTATACATCCAAGGGTGTTGAAAGAACTGAAATACAAGATTGCAGACCTGCTATTAGTAATCTGTGAACAATCATTAAAATCATCTCTAATATCTGAAGATTGGAGGATCGCCAATGTAACACCAATTTTTAAAAAGGGTTCCAGGGGTGATCCGGGAAACTACAGACCGGTGAGCCTGACATCAGTACCGGGAAAAATGGTAGAAACCATCATAAAGAATAAAATTACTCAGCATGTAGATAGTCATGACCTAATGGGAGACAGCCAACATAGCTTTAGACAAGGAAGATCTTGTCTTACTAATCTGTTATGTTTTTTTGAAGGAGTGAATAATCAGGTGGACAAAGGTGAGTTGGTTGATATTGTGTATCTGGACTTTCAGAAAGCCTTTGACAAGGTCCCTCATGAGAGACTTTTAGCAAAACTAAAGAGTCATGGGATAGGAGGCAGTGTACTATTGTGGATCAGGAACTGGTTAAAAGATAGAAAGCAGAGGGTAGGGCTAAATGGCCAATTTTCCCAATGGAGAAAGGTGAATAGTGGTGTACCCCAGGGATCTGTGCTGGGTCCGCTGCTTTTTGACATATTCATAAATGACCTGGAAAGTGGAATAACGAGTGAGGTTATCAAATTTGCAGATGACACAAAACTATTTAAATTTGTTAAAACCCAAGAGGATTGTGGAAAATTGCAAGAGGATCTTGATAAATTAGAAGACTGGGCATCAAAATGGCAGATGAAATTTAATGTGGACAAGTGCAAGGTTATGCACCTAGGGAAGAACAACCCAAAGTATGGTTACAGGATGCAAGGTTCCACATTAGGAACCACCACCCAGGAAAAAGATTTAGGCGTCATTGTGGATACCATGTTAAAACCCTTGGCCCAGTGTGCAGCGGCAGCCAAGAGAGCAAATAGAATGCTAGGTATGATAAGGAAAGGAAAGGAATGGAAAATAAAAGATATTATAATGCCTCTTTATTGTTCCATGGTGAGGCCGCACCTTGAATATTGTGTGCAATTCTGGTCGCCGTATCTTAAAAAGGATATAGCGATTTTAGAAATGGTTCAGAGAAGAGCCACCAAAATGGTAAAGGGGATGGAAGGATACTCCTATGAAGAAAGGCTAAAAAGGTTAGGGCTCTTTAACCTGGAAAAGAGACGGCTGAGGGGAGATATGATAGAAGTCTATAAATTAATGAACGGAGTGGAACGGGTAAATGTAGATCGATTGTTTACCTTATCAGAATATAGAAAGACTAGGGGACATGCAATGAAGCTACAGGGTAAACTATTTAAGACTAATAAAAGAAAATATTTTTTCACTCAACGTGTAATCAAACTCTGGAATTTGTTACCGGAGGATGTAGTAAAGGCTGTTAGTGTAGCTGGGTTTAAAAAAGGTTTGGACAAGTTCCTGGAGGAAAGGTCCATAAACCATTATTAAGAAGGGACCCAGGATATCAATGCTTGAACCAATACAAGCATTGTGGAACCTGTGTCCCTTGGGGAAACTGCTAGGCACATATGACCTAGATTGGCCACTGTTGGAAACAGAATACTGGGCTTGTTGGACCTTGGTCTGACCCAGTATGGCATATCTTATGTTCTTATGTAAGATTGCTCTGAGCTCCAGGAGGTTGATATGAAGACAGGCCTCCTGTGGAGTCCAGGTACCCTGGTAGAGAGGCCATGCAGGTGGGCTCCCCAACCCACCTGTGAAGCATCTGTTGTTAGAGTGGCTTGGGGAGGGTGTTGCTGAAAAGGAGACCCCACCAGAAGGTTTTTGGTGACTGCCACCATTGGAGGGACAAAATAAGGTGATCTGAATTTGCTATTTTGTCTGACAGGCAAACTGAGTCCACTGAGTGGATAAGGTCCACTGGGCCACCCTCATATGGAGGTGAGCATAAGGAACCACATGCACGGTGGATGCCATGTGGCCTAGCAACTGTAACATTTCCCGAGCAGTGAAGTGAGGTTTTAGCACTGCTTGGAAAGCTAACTGCACAATGCGAAGACAGCAGAGCGGTAGAAGGAAGGCCGGCCCTTGTCTGTCTGGTATCCAGAAGAGCTCCTATAAACTCTAGGGATTGAGTGGGAGCAAAGTTGGACTTTGGAAAGTTTATGACAAGTCCCAAAAACTGAAGGATGCACATTGTGCGAGACAGGCCATCCTGGCCTCTGGCTCTGAAGGGGCTCAAATGAGCCAGTCGTCTAAGTAAGGGAAGACAAATATTCCCAGGGTGCAGAGAAATGCTGCTACCACAGCAATGTATTTTGTGAACAACCTTGGTGCAGAAGCCAGACCAAAAGGAAGAACCATGTATTGGTAGTGCTTCCCTTGAAACAGGAATCAAAGGAACTTTCGGTGAGTTGGCTGGATGAGAACATGAGTGTACGCATCCTTGAGATCTAGAGAACAAAGCCAATCCTGACTCTGAAGGTATGGCAGCAGAGTTCCTAGAGAAATCATTTTGAACTTCTCTCTGAACAGGAATTTCTTCAATTCTCTGAGGTCTAGAATAGGTCTGTGTCCTCCTGTCTTCTTTGGAATAAGGAAATAGGGGGGAGTAAAATCCTGTACCCCGTTGGGGAATGGGCACCTCTTCTACTGCCCCTTGAGCAAGGAGCATAGTGACTTCTTGACCTAACCGGTCGTTGAGAGAGTTCTGAGAATTGAACTGTCTTACTATTGTAGGAGGGGGCATGCTGAGGAAATGAAGTTTGTAGCCCTCTCTTACAATAGACAGAGTCCTATTTTCTGCTGTTATCTGACAACATCTAGGGGCAAAATGACATAACCTTCCTGGGATGGTGGAGGGTTCTGGGCCATTCAGGGCCAGGAAGGCAAAGTTCTCTAGGAGTCAAAGCCCCTGTGGAGGCTGAGAGTCTGCTGAGCCGGTTGAGGCTTAGCTGCTTTTGGCTCCCTTTGTTGCCTAGGTTGTTGCTGCTGTCCCTTTTGGGCAGACTGACCTGAACGAGGTCCCAGCTGGTTATAGGCGGGATAAAACATTTCTTCTTGCTGAAGAATGGTTTCTTAGAGGATCTTTTCCTCGCAGGATCAGCTGTATATTTGGACAATCTATCCAAAGTGATATTGTCAGCATCAATCTCATTAGCTCTTTCCTGCCAATTCTTGCCAAAGAGATTCTCTCCTGTGCATGGTGTATTCCCTAGTTTGTCCTGTACCCAGATTTCCAAGTCAGATGCCTGGAACCCTGCAATCCTACGTGCACCTATGGCAATAGCAGAGGTTCTGCTTATGCATTCAAAGCAGTCAAAGGCTGCACAATTCACAAACTTGAAAACATCCTGAGCATGTTTAACAAGAGCAAGATAAGCTTGCCTTTTATTATCAGGAAGGAGACGGCTCATAAGCTCTAAGTCTCTTGTAACTTCCTTAAGGAACATTCCCATATACAAGATATAGGAACTGATCCTAGCAGAGAGCATGGAAGCCTGGAAGGATCGATGTCCAAAGGCATCAAGAGTCCTACACTCACGTCCTGGAGGATTAGATGCATGCCTTTTTGCACTCTTTATCCGTCTCATGGCTGATTCCACCACCATGGAATGGTGAGGTAACTGAGTCTTCTGAAACCCAGGACAAGGAGGAACTCGATACATGGTGTCGAGTCTTCGAGAATGAGATGTAGTCAGAGGTGTTTCCCACATCCTTAACATAAAATCATGCAAGATCTCATGAAGAGGTAAGGTAGCTTCCTCCTTGGGAGCTTTAGGGTATTGTAGGATTTCTAATTCCTTTGCCCTAGGCTCTTTTTCAGGAGCCACTGTGATGGAAAGACCCCGGGCCACATCTCGGATAAAATCCTGAAAGGACATATCCTCTGGTGGAGACATCCTACACTGAGGAGAAGAGGAATCCTCGGGAAGAAGTACTCTGGTATCGGCAGAGCTTTCAGAGTCTTCAGACTCATCCGAGGATTCGAAGTATCTCCGATCCAGGTGATCGTGCAAGGCACGGTACCGGTACCGATCAAAGTCAGCATTGGAGTGGTCCGGTACAGACTTGTCGATGCCGGACAGAGACGCATGACTCAGTCCCGGTAGAATACCTGCCGATGTCGATGCAGTCGGTGCCAGTACCTGAGTCGGTGCCGGCACCAGTTGAATTATCTGAAGCGGTTTCAGGGGCATCGAGGCCATGAGAAGAGCCGCCAGACTGCGTTCAATAGCCAAGGATCTCTGGTCTGATGAGTTCCGGTGACATCATGGAGCTGATGGCAGCTTAGTTGCCTAGCTCCTATCCGATCCCCGAATTTAAGCAACTTTAGGATACCTCCACAGCTCTAAAGTGGAAGGGAAGCGTGCCTCTGGTTCTGTGATGGCTGCGCGGAAGAAGTTGGCGAACTTTCAGTCACCATATGTTCGGCGGGAGCGGCAGGAGGCCTTGGCGGATCTCAAGGAGATGGAGGGGATGGAGAGCCCAGAGGAGGAGGAGAACACTGTCGGGCTGGAGGAGATGCCGCTGAAAACTTGGTTGACAGCGTTCAAAACTGAGATGCAGGGAGCGATGAAGGAGATGAGGAAGGATTTGAAGGAAGCGTTGGTGGCTATACAAAAAGAGGTGAGCTGCATGGGGCAGCGGATGGAAGACCTAGAGGGCCACGTGGAGCAGCAAGAGGAGGAGATACGGGAAATGGCGGCTGAGCAGGAAAGAGTTAAAAAACAGCAGGAGGAGATGCAAGAAAAGTTGGAGGAGATAGAAGATAGAGCGAGACGAAATAATCTACGGATAAGAAGGGTGCCTGAAACAGAGTTGACCAAGGACTGTGTGAAACTTGTACAGCGCTTGTATAGCCACATTTTAAGGCTTGGAGAGGAGGGGGAGGTCTGAATGGACTCCATTGAAGTGGAGAGAGCACATAGGAGTCTTGGTCCACGGAGAGAGAAACAGGGCAGAGACATTGTCTGCATGAGCAGGTTTCCCTGTTAAAGAACAAATACTACTGTTGGCGCGGAAGTATGGCAGGATTGCCTGGGAAGGACATGAGGTGGAGGTGTTTAATGATCTTTCAAAAGGCACACTGGAGCGGAGGAGAAGTTTGAGGGAGATCACTGCATATTTGCAGGGGAAAAATCTTGGCTACAGATGGATGTTCCCTTTTGGCCTGCTTCTATCCGTAAATGGGGTGTCTAATAAAGTTAAAACAGTGGAAGAAGCCTGGTCGGCACTGGAAGAGTTGGGGTGTGAGAATCTACCCACTCGAGTGAGAGAACACAGCGGGGGAAACAAGTAGCGATGACTGGAAAGCAGCGCTCGAGATCACAATCGCAGAGAGTGGGAGAAAAAGGGAAGAGACTGAAGCGGCTAGCCCAAGAGCAAGAGAGCGAGGCTGCGGGGACAGACGGTTGAAGGGTCTGCAAGTTGGAGATGTTTTGTGAAAAGATGGGGGGAGTATGGGCAATAGAGCCCTACCCGCCCAGTAACGTGGACACTGGACTTATAGGGCTGACAAGGGGATGGGTGGGGGAGGGGGAGGGGGTGCTGGGGTGACAGAAGGCAGAAGGGGAGTTGGGGGGCATGCTGTCTCTGAACCTGTACATGCAATTTCTGTGGGGGAGGGGAATAAATGAAGGGGTAGGACATGATGGTCTCGGAAAGGAAGGAGGGCGGTGAGGTGGAGGGAGGAGGGTTGGGGGGGAGGGGAGGGTGGAGGGGGGTGTGGGTATGGATGGTGAGGGCTAAGGGCACAGCATATGGGGGGGGAGAAGGAGATGTTTAGGGGGAGATGTTGCGGATAGGGACAGTAAACGTGAAGGGGTTGAATTCACCTGTTATTTAGGGAGGCACAGCGAAATCAGTGGGACGTCGTGCTGATTCAAGAGACCCACTTAAGGAGGGGGGATGTGGGGAGGATGAGGAATAGATTTTTCCCTGAGCAATTTTATTCTTGCAATAAAGAGGGGGGGTAGCTATACTGGTGAGGTCGGGGTGTGGAATTCAAATAGGGGGGCATTTTAAGGACACTGAAGGGAGGGTAGTGGGGATTAGGGGGAGGTTTGGAATGGCAGATATAGTGATGGTGTTGGTGTACGGGCCGAATGGCAACCAAGGGACATTTTGGAAAGAACTGGGGAGGTTGTTGGAAGGAGCGGGTGGGGGAAATTGGTGGTAGGGGGGGGGGATTGTAATGTAGTTCTAGACCCAAGGGTCGATCGGGATCCGAAGGGGGGAGATGGGGGGAGTAGGAATATGCAAGGATTGAAAAGCCTGATGAATCAATGGAATTTGGTCGATGCTTGGAGGGTGCTTCACCCCAGTAGGGAGGAGTATACTTTTTTCTCATCGCCCCATAATAGTTGGAATAGGATAGACATGATCCTACTTGATAAGGCTTGGATGTTAGAAATGGAGAGTGGGGGTATTATCCCAGTAGGACGGACGGATCATGGGGCAGTGGAAATAGCAATTAGTAGCCCTACACAAGGGGGGGTGGCATTCTGGAGGTTGAATGAAAGCTTGTTGCAGAGTAGGGAGGTGGTGGAGGATGTTAGGGCGGCGGTGAAGGAATATTTAGCCTTGAATGATACAGGGGAGGTTCGGGACGTGATGGTTTGAAGGCGGTTCTAAGAGGGCGGTTCCTTATGTGGGGGGGCTAGGAGGAAGAGGGAGAGAGGGGAAAAGGAAGAGGGGTTGAGGAGGAGGTTGAAGGAGGCAGAGGAAGCTTACAGGCAGGTTGGGGCATAGAGGGATAAGAAGAAGGTAGAGAGGGTACGTGAAGAGCTACAAGCTCTGCAGCTGGAGCAAGTGGCCTTTGCACTACAAAAAGTGAAGCAGGTACATTATGAGTTTGGGGATAAGGCGGGCCGCTTGCTGGCCAGGCGTTTGAGACAGCAGAAAGGTGCTTCCACGATCTTTCAGATTAAAGGGGAGGATGGGGAGATTTGCAGGGGAGATTTGCAGGGGAGATCCGGGAATGTTTTAGGGATTTTTATCGGGCATTGTATACGGGGCTGGAGGGGGTGGGGGGGGAGGTAATCTCGGAATATTTGGACGGGATACCGCTTACAGGGCTATCAGAAGAGGCGAGAGAGGGGCTGGAGGTTCCCATTACTAAGGAAGAAATTGGGAGGGTAGTGAAGGGTCTGGTGGGGGGAAGGCGTCAGGTTTAGATGGGTTGCCAGGAAGTTTTTATAAGGTTTTTTGGGGGAGATTGGGGGGATATTAGGGAGGGTTTTCAATGGTATTTTGGAACAGGGAGGTGAGCTCACGAGAGAAATGCTGACGGCAGGGATCACTGTATTATTGAAACCGGGGAAAGACCCCTTGAGTTGTGGGTCTTATAGGCCCTATATCTCCCTGTTGAATGTGGATGTCAAAATTTTGGCTAAGATTTTGGCGGATAGATTAGCGGGCTGGTTGCCAGGGTTGGTTCATGAGGATCAAACGGGGTTCATTAACGGGAGGCAGGCAGCGGATAATGTAAAGAGGGCAATAGGGGTGGTGTGGGAGGCAAGACAAGTGGGGGAGGAGCTGATACTGATGTCCATTGATGCAGAGGCGGCCTTCAATAGGGTTCATTGGGGGTTCCTGATGAAGGTGTTAGAAAAGGTGGGATGCGGGCCGAATTTTTTGAAGTGGGTACAGAGCTTATATCGGGAGCCGCGTGCCCGAGTAAAGGTTAATGGGCGTTATTCTAGGGATTTTGCAGGGGGGCGTGGGACAAGGCAGGGATGCCCCATGTTTCCGCTGCTGTTTGCTTTGGTAGTTGAACCACTGGCAGAAAGGATCCGTAGGAATGTGAAGATAGTAGGACTGGAAAGGGGGGGGGGGGAATTCTCATAAGATTTCACTATATGCGGATGACATTCTTTTGTACATATGTAAGCCCCAGCAAACGCTACTGGAAGTGCTAAGGGAGGTGGAGGCCTTCGGGGCGGTTTTGGGGTTCAAAATGAACATTGATAAGACAGAAGTAATGAAGGTGCAGCTGGGCGGGGAGATTGAAGAGAGTCTGATGGGTCCATAAATCCCTGGGGTACTTGGGGTAAACTTGACGAGTAGGTATGAGGATCTGTACAAGGCGAATTATCCTAAACTTATAGGGACCATTAATAAGGACCTAGAGGGCTGGATGGGGTTGGAGACATCATGGTTAGGTAGGATTGCAGCCATTAAAATGAATATTCTCCCTCGCCTGCTTTACTTATTTCATGCCTTACCAGTTGAGATACCAGAGGGAGTGATGAGAGCCCTGCAAAGGCGAGTATTTAGCTACATTTGGAAAAGGAAGCCACCTCGAATTTCCAGGAGGGTTATGTGCACTGGCAAGGCAGAGGGGGGGAGGGGGTTAGGAGTGCCTAACCTGAAGGAATACTATAGGGCAGCATTATTAAAACATATCATGGATTGGAGGGGAAGAGGGGGACTGTTACCATGGGTTAGCTTGGAAAGAACAAGGGTGCAAGGGGGGTGGTTAGACGCTTGGATATAGGCCCCGAAGGGGGAGAGGGCGGTGTTAGGGGGGGGAACCCAAACGATGAGGCAGGTGTCGAGGATCTGGGATGCGGTTAGGAGACCTGAGGTAACAAGGAGGGGGTCTTGGTTTTTGTTAATGACCCCTTGGAGGGGGTGGCAGGCCTTTAAACCAGGTTGGGAGGGTGGCCGGTTTGGCATTTGGAGTGGGAAGGGGCTCAAGTGTGGATTCAAATTGATGGAGGAGGGGGAACTAAGGAGGTTTGAGGAGGTGAAGGAGTATGATTTGGAAGAGGGGGACAGGTTTGCTTACGTCCAGGCCTGCTCCTTCTTGCGAAGGACATTGGGGAGGGAGGGGATGGAGGGGGAGTTGGAGGCCATATGGTACGGGAGGGGAGGTTCAAAGGGTATGATAACGGCACTATATGCAGCGGTGAAAGGGCAGGGGGATGGGAAATTTAAATATATGATAGAGTGGGAACGAGATTTAGGGCAAACCATAAATGTTAAGGACTGGAAGAATATATGGGACCTGATAAAGAAGGGGCCTTGTTCTAGCCAGATTAAAGAAAACAGCTATAAGGTGCTGTTACGGTGGTATTACACGCCGGCGAAATTGCATATGTTTTACTCGGGGATTTCCCCTTTGTGTTGGAGAGGGTGTGGAGAGGTGGGGTCTTTTTGGCACATTTGGTGGAGGTGCAGGGGTATTGGGGGCTGATTCAGAAATGGATTCAAGTGAATCTAGGGGTGGTGGTGGATCTATCCCCGCAAATAGCCCTGCTGTCCTGGTGGGGAGAAGGGCGGACGCAGCAGGGGGGGGGGGGGAAGGATGGTGATGGCATGCTTGTGTACGGCCCGGTGCAAAGTGGCTGCGGCCTGGAAGAAAAGAGAGATGCCTTCACTGGAGGAATATGTGAAGAGGCTCAGGAATTTGACCCTTATGGAAAAGTTGACAGCTGTTAGGAGGAGGAGGGGAGTTCGATTTGAGGAGGAGTGGGGAATGCTGTGTAGGGTGTTAGGGGTGGGATAGGGGGGAGGGGAGGGATAGGTGGGGTGGGGTAGGTAGGGTGGGATGGGGAGGGACAGGAAGGGGCACAGGGGGGGAGGGGAGGGGTAGGTGGGGTGGGGTAGGTAGGGTGGGATGGGATGGGGAGGGACAGGAAGGGGGCACAGGGATGGGGAGGGGGCGAATATAAAAGGATGAGCAGTTGGGATGGTGGGTTATTGGTCATTGGCTACAGTTTAGTGAGGGGGTTGCTGGGTAATAAGGGGGCCATCTGTCATTATTTTGGTGGTGTACATGGTTGAATGGCAGTGCTGCGGGTTGTGATCCAATGATTGGGGTGGGTTTGTTGTCTGTTAACTAGAAGTGGTGGCTTTATGCATTTGGTGATAAAACTATATAAATATGAAAAGGTGGGAGCAGGAAAGAAGAGTTTTATCAGAAGATAGTAAAGCGGAAAGGAGAATGTCCAATAGTACAGGAGAGCAGAGGGAGCTAGGTAACACACAGGAGGACAAGAGCTTTGAAATGGACTGAAGAGGGTGCAAAAGCTTGCTTTAACTGTATGAATGTCTCAATAGTATATGCTACTCCATTTAGTCATTGTTTCTATTCTGCCAGGAATCTAGCGGGAGGGGGGAGGTGATAGGGGGAGGGGAGGAAGGAGAGGGCTTTTAGAAAGAAATGAAAATATTCAATACAAATACAGGTAATGATAAATGATGGTTTATTACAGAATACATGTACAGTTAATGAATCCATAATAGAAGTTAGTTGGAAAGAATGTAAACCATGTTCAGTTAAAGGTACAGCTGTTATGCATATATGGTGTTTTGTACAACAAAAGTATTGAATAAAAACTTAAGTTAAAAAAAAGAAAGAATCTCTGGTCTATCGACGCTGCCGATGCGTGGGTATTGGTGCCGGATAAAGCGGCCGGAACCCCAGAGCATGGCACCAGTAGTTCTGCCAAGGTTGAAGCCTTGAGACATCCTGGAGCCCCGTTAGTGCTTTGGAAGCCGAAGCCTCCCGCCGGGGCAATTTTGCCGGTGAAAGTCCCTCAAGGGCAACGCCAGAGGCATCTCGATGTTTAGAAGGAGATCTACCCTTTGAGGACAGGCTAGATTTATGTTTAGTTACATGAGATCCATGGGAGGAAGATGAAGCCCTGGAGGACGTCGATGCCACAGAGGCTGCGTCGGAGGGAAAAAGGGTGCTAAGCTTAGCATCTCAGTTTTGCCAGCCCCTTTTTGACATCATCCCACAGGCAACACACTCTGAAATAGAGTGGTCAGGACCTAAACATTTGAGGCACCATTCATGGGTGTCGGTGACGGAGATGGTACGACCACACTTAGAACACTTTTTAAAACCCGAAGCAGGTTTTTCCATTCTGAGGGGAAAAGTTAGGCCTAGTGCCCAAAATGGCACGTGGCACCCAAGAAGAAAATTACTGGAAAAAGACTCCAGAAACAAGGGGGTTTTGGGGGGGGGGTTTGGGAAAAAAGAAAAGAACCACCGGCGGTACCAGTATAGCGTCGAGGAAAGGCAGACGCGACCACACAAAAAAAAAAAAACGTATAAAGAGGGCATTTTTCTGCGGTGACAGGATGTGCGACCTGTCGGCTCCGCGGAAAACGAAGAACTGGAGAGGGACAGTTGGGAAAGGTGGGAAGGCAGCACACAGGCGCTGTGGGATGCTCCCAAAAGCTTTCCTATTGGACGCTGGGGAGAGTTCCCATGCAGGGTCCGTGGTAGCGACAATACCCATATGTGAAGATTACGTTCCTGGAGATAGGACATTATCTGGCAAGTAAAATGTCACCTGCCATATCATCTTGCTAGACCAGTCCAGACAAGTGGAATGTACCAAAGCTATACCTCAACTGGGCAGGAAGATGACAAACACCTTGCAAAACTCTTGAGTCGAAGGCAGTGTCCACTCATGAGTGGACATCCAAGCGGTAATGCTTGACAAAAGTGGAAAGTGATGCCCATGTTGCTGCCCGACAGATGTCTGCAGGGGCCACTGAGCTCAGATCTGCCCACAAGAATGCTTGTGCTTGGGAAGAATGGGCACGTAAACCCTCTGGAAATGGCCAATTCTTACACAGATATGCGGAGGCAATAACCTCCTTAATCCAGCATCCAAAGGTAGACTTGACTGCCGTTTCACCCCTGCATGGGCCAGCAAACAGCACAAAAAGATGGTCAGACTTACGAAAAGAATTCATAACCCCCAGGTATCAGAGCAGCACCCTGCGGACATCCACAAGGCAAAGATCCTTATTCATCCCCCAGTACTGCTCCTTTGAGAAAGAGGGCAGGCAAACCACCAGGTTCATGTGAAAGGGAGACAGCACCATACGCAACAAGGAAGACACAGGCCAAATGGAAACGGCCTCAGCTGAAAAGGACAGATAAGGATCTCTGTGAGAGAGCCTGCAGTTCGGAGATCCGCCTTGCAGCATAAATTGCGACCAAGAAGACAGGCAGCATTGAGCATCAAACCAATCAAGGTAGCGTGCTTCAGTGGTTCAAAGAGGGCTACCATCAGGGCCCTGAGCACAGGAGACAGATCCCAGGAAGGTGAGACAGATCCCAGGAAGGTATCACAGACCCAAGGGGAGGACGAAGACGTCAAATTCCTGAGAGAAAATGGGAGACATCTGGGTGCAAGGCCAAGGACTTGTCTGCCAGTGGACTATGGAAACAGGCTAAAGCTGCCACCTGAACCTTTAGGGAGCCAAGAGAGACCCTTCTCTTAGTCATCCTGCAGAAAGGCCAAAAAGGATGACATCTTGGCCACCTCAGGAACCAAGTATCACACATCAATATTGATAATTTTTCAATATAAAAATGTTAAAACAAGTATGATACAATGAAGCTACAGGGTAAACTATTTAAGACTAATAAAAAATATATTTTTTTTCACTCAACGTGTAATCAAACTCTGGAATTTGTTACCGAAGGATGTAGTAAAGGCTGTTAGTGTAGCTGGGTTTAAAAAAGGTTTGGACAAGTTCCTGGAGGAAAGATCCATAAACCATTATTAAGAAGGGACCCAGGATATCAATGCTTGACCCAGTACAAGCATTGCGGAACCTGTGTCTTTTGGGGAAACTGCTAGGTACTTATGACCTAGATTGGCCACTGTTGGAAACAGGATACTGGGCTTGATGGACCTTGGTCTGACCCAGTATGGCATATCTTATGTTCTTATCACACCAGCACTCAGAGGCATCATGTCTGAATATATGCTAGCTTGGTAGACCACCTCCGAGCACAAAAGTATAGTAGAGATTACAGCTGGAGAATAGCAGTCTTCTTTCAAGAGCCATGCCATAAGCGAGAAGGGAGCCGGATCCTCCAGGATGATCAGTCCCTGCCACACCACCATTTGAGACTGAGGCAGCCAAAGAAGCGGCGCATGAAGGAGCCACCTCGGGTCTCCTAACCACACTCTCCACGGACAACTCTTGGTGCTACCAGGACAATCCTGCCCGGGTGGCACTCTATATGCCGAATCACATGCCCTCACCAGGGGCTACGGAGGAAATATGTACAGCAGACGCTGACCAGGCCAAGGCTGGATCAGGGCATCGATACCCTCTGACCCCATCTCTGTGAGCCGACTGAAGAAACGGCACACTTAGGCACTGGAGCAGATCACCATCAGATGCATTTCGGGGCTTCTTGCCTCAACTCCCACTCACTGGTATTCAAGGAGTGCCAGCTGAGGAAGTCCGTTTCCACGTTCTCCACTCCGATAATGTACTGAGCAGACAAGTCAGAGTAGTTACTCACCTGTAACAGGTGTTCTCCAGGAGCAGCAGGAATCAGTCCTGACATGTGTGACGTCTGCGCTGACGGAGCCCCCGTGCGGAGCATTTCCCCAGCTTTCATAGAAAGCCTTTGGGAATGCAGCGCGCATGCGCGGTCCACTTCCTGCCCAAGGGTGCCATCTTGCTCAGTCTGATGACACAGCTAAAAGGCAGCAAAAAGCAAAAATAAATCATATGACTGCAACTCCAAGAGGAGGAGGGAGGGTTGTGAGGACTGATTCCTGCTGCTCCTGGAGAACACCTGTTACAGGTGAGTAACTACTCTTTCTCCAGGACCAAGCAGGAAGTCTGTCCTCACATATGGGACTCCCTAGCTTAGGGCTACCAGAGGCCCCAAACTGAAAAATTAGCTCCCTCTAGAGCCTCAGCAAGCAAGAACAGAATCTTCTCTGATAACGCCCCCAACAGGTAGCCCAACACCGGGGCCGGAGGGTAGGAGTTGCCTCGACCCCAAAGAGATTATGGAGTACCGCTTTCCCGAAAGCACTGTCCCTGCGGGACTCCCTCTCAAGGCAGTAGTGGGCTGCAAAAGTCTGACTTGAAGACCAAGTAGCGGCCCGGCAGATGACTGCCAACGGAACAGAGCGGAGATGAGGCACTGACGCAGCCTTCGCCCTGACACGGTGAGCCGTAACTCGACCCTGCAACGAGAGGCCGGCTGCCCTGAAAGCCCAGGCGATGCAGTCAGCGACCCATATGGACAAGGTACGCTTGGAGACAGCCAAACCCAACTTATTTGGGTCATAAGAGACAAAGAGCTGAACCGCCCTCTGGTGCTCCCGCGTACGGTCAAGGTAGAAGGACAACGCCCTCCTACAGTCCAGGGTATGCAGGACCATCTCAGCCCGGCTAGCATGAGGCCTGGGAAAGAAAGTTGGAAGAACCACCTCCTGATTGAGGTGGAAGGAGGAGACAACCTTTGGAAGGAACTTAGGGTGAGTCCGTAAGACTACAATGTTCTTATAGAACCTAGTATAAGGTGCTTCTGAAACTAGGGCCTGAAGCTCACTCACTCGCCTAGCTGAGGTGAGGGCTACCAGAAATAGCGTTTTCCAAGACAGAAAACGCATAGGGCAAGTAGCCATGGGTTCAAATGGTGGGCAAGTAAGCCGTTGCAAGACCACATTTAAATCCCATTCAGGGGCAGGTGGATGCACTGGAGGCTTAAGCAAAAGCAGGCCTCTGAGGAAGCGGCCCACCAAAGAATGACTGGAGAGAGACTGACCATCCACCTGTGAGTGGTGTGCTGAAAGAGCATTAAGATGAACTCTAACAGAATTGGACTTAAGGCCTAGGTTGGACAGGTGAAGAAAAATACTGCAGCACCACTGGTACCAGGCATGAGAAGGGATTCTCGTTGTGTTGAGTACACCAGGCAGAAAATCTAAGCCACTTAAGAGCATAAGACTTTCTGGTGGACTGCCTCCTAGAGGCCAAGACTACGTCCTCCACTTCCCTAGGCAGTAGTAAAGGTGCTAGGACTACCCTTTCAGCAGTCAGGCCATCAAATTGAGGGACTGGAGATTGGGGTGCAAGAGAGATCCCTGCTCCTGAGACAGGAGATCGGGCTGCATCCCTAGAGGAAGAGGAGTGTCCACCGCTAGTTGCAACAGTAATGGGAACCAGGGTTGCCTTGGCCACCTGGGGGCCACCAGAATCACTGAGGCCTTGTCCCGGATCACCTTGAATAGTGTCTTGGACACTAGAGGCGTGGGAGGAAACGCATATAGGAGGCCTATAGACCATGGAAAGAGAAACGCATCCGCTGCTATTCTGAGAGGATGCAGTTGTCTGGAACAGAACCTGGGAAGTTGACGATTCAGAGGACTGGCAAAGATATCTAAGGTTGGAAGATCCCATCTCAGGAAGATCTGTTGAACCACTAAAGGGTTCAACTGCCATTCGTGCGGCTGCAGAATCCTGCTCAATCTGTCCGCCAGGTAATTCTCCTGACCTGGGAGGTAGACTGCTTTGAGAAGAATGCCATGATCGACTGCCCAGGAGCAGAGTTTCTGCGCTTCCTGACAGAGAAGGCGGGACCCTGTACCCCCTTGTTTGTTCACACAGAACATAGCCACTTGATTGTCCGTCTGAACCAAGACGGACTGGTGAGAGATGAGATGAAAGTTCTCAGGGCTAAGTGAATAGCTCTCAGTTCTAAGAAATTGATCTGCCGTGCGGCCTCCCAAGGAGTCCACAGGCCCTTGGCAATGTGCACCCCAACCTTGGAGAAGCATCGGTTGTCAGCACCTGAGAGTGTGGAGGTGCCTGAAAAGGCACCCCTTGCACTAGATTCGGAAGATGAAGCCACCATTGCAGAGAAGACTGTAGTAGGCTGGACACCCTCACTGTGTCCGTGAGGCTTCCTGTGGCCTGATGCCACTGAGTCCTGAGGCCCCACTGAGCTGGTCTCATGTGTAGACGAGCATTTGGAGTCACATGGACTGTGGATGCCATGTGGCCTAAGAGCCTCAGGATTTGTCTGGCGGAGACCAGAGAATTGCTGTGGAATAGCCTGGCTAGAGCCATCAATCTGTGGGCCCTGTCGACTGGTAGAAAGGCCTTTGCCTGAAAGGTGTACAGTCGAGCTCCTATGAACTCCATGTTCTGGGAGGGATGTAAACTGGACTTTGCGAAGTTTATGACAAACCCCAGGTGCTGAAGCAGAGCGACAGTGCGAAGGGTGGCTTGATTGGCCTCTTGCAGGGACTGACCCCTGATGAGCCAATCGTCCAGATATGGAAAGACAAAGAGGCCTTGAACCCTGAGGTAGGCCGCCACCACCGCCAGGCACTTGGTGAATACCCTGGGGGCGGATGTAAGGCCAAAAGGCAGTACTCTGTACTGATAATGGTTTCCTCCCACTAAAAATCTGAGATATTGTCTATGGTCTGGATGAATAAGGATATGAGTATAAGCATCCTTTAGATCTAAGGAGCATAGCCAATCTCCCTGCTGGAGGTAGGGCAGCAGGATTCCAAGGGTAAGCATCTTGAACTTTTCCCGCTCCAGGAACTTGTTCAGGTTTCACAAGTCTAGGATGGGTCTGAGGTCTCCTGTTCTCTTTGGTACCAGGAAGTACCTGGAATAGAAGCCGTGACCTCTCAGGTGGTGGGGCACCGGTTCCACTGCCTGTTCCTTTAGAAGACCTGCCAACTCCTGCAGGAGTAAGTCCCTGTGTAGAGGGATTCTGGGAGGCTCCCCTGGAAAATAGGAGGGGGATACCTGGTGGAAGTGGAGGAGATAGCCCTTCTGGACTATACTTAGAACCCAGGTATCCCTTGTGACGGCTGACCACCTGTGGGCGAACAGGGCCAGCCTGCCTCCAGTGCTGATGGGAGCCAGCTGAGGAGGAGAGGCTATGCCAATGCAGTCAAAATCCCCCTCCCTGCTGAGCAGGAGCTGGAGTAAAAGGCTTGGGGGCCTTCTGCCTACGAGGCCCATGACCCTGCCCCTTGGCCTGCTGACCCTGTTGGGGAGCTACAGAGGCCTGATAATGAGGGTACTGTTTATAGGCAGATGACTTCCTCGGGTAAAAGGTCTTTTTTCCCGAGCCCTTCTTCTTCTGAGAAGGGGCAGAGGTTTTTCTGGACAGCCTTGTCCAGGTAAGAGTCTCGGTCTCGAGTTCGGCAGCCTTGTCAGCCATGGGCTTGCCAAAGAGGTTTTCACCTCGGCAGGGGACATCGACCAACTTGTCCTGCACCCATGGCTCGAGGTCCGATGACTGTAACCAAGCCTGACGGCGTGCACCGATGCCGGCCACGGCTACTTGGGCTGAAGCCTCGAAGCCATCATAGGTTGCTCGAGATACAAACTTCAAGCCCTCACGAATACCCGAGGACAGAGCATTGAACCTCTGCAAAGGTTCCTCGGAGAGACCAGCAGAGAACCCAGCAATCTCCTTCGCCAGGTCTCGAAGGTACATGCCCATGTACAGCTGGTAAGTCTGGACGCGGCAAGCAAGCATAGAGCCCTGAAAGCACTTCTTACCGAGGGCATCAAGGTTCCGGGCCTCCCGGCTAGGAGGCACCGAGGAGTGCATCTTCTGACTCTTCAGACGATGCATGGCCGATTCCACAACCATGGAGTGGTGCGGTAATT
This sequence comes from Ichthyophis bannanicus, assembly GCA_033557465.1. Taxonomy (NCBI): domain Eukaryota; kingdom Metazoa; phylum Chordata; class Amphibia; order Gymnophiona; family Ichthyophiidae; genus Ichthyophis; species Ichthyophis bannanicus. The sequence goes on along the minus strand of CM066037.1, from coordinate 375,989,976 downwards.
GTGCCTTTTGGAACCCGGGGCTCTTGCGGACTCGATAGATGGAATTGACCCGCTTGCTCAAAACTGGCATCGAGGCCGGCGCCTCCCACATGCGGAAGAGCAACCGTTCCAGCATCGGAGGAACCGGAACAGTAAAGGCCTCCTTCGGAGGAGAGTCATACTGTAAGGCCTTGAGCTCCTCGGCTCGGGGCTCCTCATCGGGATCCGCGGGGAATGTCAAAGACTTGGCCATGTCCCGCACGAAATCCGAAAACCAGGTATCCTCCGGGGGGGACCTTCTCCGAGGCTCGGACTCGGGCGAGTCCGAAGGCATGCACAGAGTCCGAAAGGTGTCGGGCGACAACTCATCCTCCGTCTCCCAGCCGAACTCCTCGGAGGAGGAATCGAGCGGCTCCGGTCGGGCAGGCATCGATGCCATCCGCCCCGATGCCGAGGGTACCGGCGTCGACGACCTCGGTCCCGAACGGGAGGCCGAGGGTGACCTTGGTCGAGGATCGACTCGAGCTCGCATGGACTTGAGGATCGGCTCAGTGCCCGCTGCTGTTCCATGAAGGCAGCCAAGCTGCTCTCCAAGGCCGTCAACCTGAGTCCGAGCTCAGGAGACTCAGCAGACCCCAGACTCGGGCCCCGGCGGTGCCGGGCCCGACGTCGGCTCCCCTGGAGGTGAGTCCACGAGGATGACAGTACTCACGTGACCCGGGGACTCCATCTCCACACGAGGTTGTTTTGCATGCCTCTCCGACTCCGAAGACCCGGGGCGGCGCTCGGGGCTATGCGACTTGGCCCTCGAGGAGCCAAGTGTGTCCACCGACACCGTCCTCATGGGTTTTTTCTTCTTATGATGGTCCCGCGAGGCAGACCCCCTTTCAGAGGAGCCTCGACGCTGCTCGGGGCCGGAGTCCCAAGATGTCGAGGCCTCTGACGAGGTCCGGGCCCGACCGGACACGGAGTCAGAGAAGATTCTTTCCTTTTGGTGCTGCCGACTCCTTAACGCTTTAGAGGACATTTTCCCACATGGACCACAGACCATCGGGTCATGATCGGGTCCAAGGCACCGGAGGCAGCAGTCATGTGTGCCGGTGAGAGACATAAGTTTCTTGCACCGATCACACTTTTTAAACCCACTGGCAGCCATTGGGGGGAAAAAGGGCCCCTGCAAGGTCAAAAGACAGTGCTGCCAGTGAAAAAAGAAAAAAATGGCGCAAACGCTAGTCACTAAGGACAAAAACCGAAAAAGAGATCCGGGCTCGATACCGATGTATCGGGCCCAGGCGGGAAAGGGAAACCGGCGAACCGAAGAAAAGCAGGTTAACACAGAGAAAATCAACTTCTTCCTCGGGTGAAACGAATATACATCCATCGGGCTCCGCAGAAAAAAGAAGACTGAGCAAGATGGCACCCTTGGGCGGGAAGAGGACCGCGCATGCACGCTGCATTCCCAAAGGCTTTCTATGAAAGCTGGGGAAATGCTCCGCACGGGGGCTCCGTCGGCGCCGACGTCACCCATATGTGAGGACTGACTTCCTGCTTGGTCCTGGAGAATAGGAGGTTCTTCTCTGCCCAGGAAAGCAGGAGATCCATCTTTAGGGCTACTCCAGCACTTCTGGTGCCACCTTACCGATTGACCTAAGTCACCACCATGGCATTGTTGGAAAACACTCAAACAGCTTGGCCCTTGACCAGGGACCGGAAGCACATTAGAGCCAATTTGATGGCCCTCACACCTCAGGGTATTTGATGGAACCACAGGGAAGCAGTGTGGTTCAACCGTATGGTCTCGGCAATGGGTTCCCCAGCCCAAGATACTGGCATCAGTCATCAGCATGATCCAAGAGAAATCGTCCAGTGGAATGCCCTTCCTCAGATGACAGGGCCACCACCACCACCACAGGCTTTACTTCACCATCAATGGAAGCAGAAGCCTGCATTGGGACCAGAGCAACATGGACCGCTGGAGCGGCAGCATGTGAGCACATGCCCATGAAACCATCTCTATGGTCACTGCCATCAAGCCAAGGAGCTAAAGACAATCCCAGACTCTGGGGTCCTGCTGCGTACAGAACATCGCCTGGCAATGCAACAGTCGTTTGACTTTGTCCTCTGGCAGGAAAACCCTGCCCACTTGAGTGTCAAAATGTGCTCCCAGAAACTCCAAGGGCTGGGAAGGCAAAAGCTGGCTCTTTTCCCGATTGATCACCCGGTCAAGGCTTTCCAAGAAGGATACCATTCGTGACGTCACCCAAGATGCTTCTGACAGAGAACAGTTCCAGATGAGCCAGTCATCCACATAGGGATGGACACAGATACCTTGGCACCACAGCCGCCACCCACTATGACCTTGTAGAACGTCCTTGTGGCCTGAAATGAAGGGCGGTGAACTGATAGTGGGAGCCAAGCATGGCAAAATGCAGATTCTTCTGCTGATTCACCTGGATTGGGATATGAAAATATGCCTCTGCCAGCCAGATCCAGAGAAGCCAAGCATTCTCCTCAGCGTACTGCTTGAATTACGAAGCGCAAGGTTTCCATCCGAAAGCACAGGATGTGCAAAGTGCGTGCTGACCCCCCCCCCCCTTTGAGGTCCAGGATGGGCCAGAAGGGATCATCCTTCTTTCACACCACAAAGTAGATTGAGTATCTGCCCTTGCCTCGCTCGCCTAGGGGGATGGGCACTACTGCCTTCAGGTGAAGCACTTGTCCAAGGTGGTCCACACTGTGGCACCTTTGATCACAGACCCACAGGGAGAGATGATGAAGGCATCGGGAATCGGCTTATTGAATTCCAGGACACAGCCGAATTGAATGGTATATAGCACCCAGCGATCCTTGGTAACCCAAGCCCATTCTAGAAAGAAAAGGAGAAGTATGACACCCACCAGGGGTACCAGGGAATGGCCCTCAAATCTTCAATGCATGGCCCGGGAGGGTCCTCATCTGCAGGGGGTTGCATCCCTGGGTCCAATTGCTCCACTAAAGGACTGAGAATGAGCCTGAGCCCCTGAAGCAGAGGGGAAGAAAAGTTTTCAGATCGGTAATGATAGTAGTCCCGAGACACGCCACCCCCCCCCCCCCCAAGAATCCGGCCAGCACACCCTTTCTGGGTGGGCAAAGGCTGACGAGAAAGGGGCACTCACTCGCTTCACAGGCTCCCTGGACCTGTCTTCCAGGAGGTAGGTAAGATTTTCTCACCTAAATCGTTCACCAGTTTCTCCAAATCTGTTCCAAACAGGAACTTCCCCTTAAAGGCCAGTTGAACCAACCAGGCTTTGGAGGATGTGTCCGCCACCCAATGATGGGGCCAAATCCAATGCCATGACACAGTAGGTAGGGCAACATCCCTGGCCGCCAGGCACACCAGAGGTTATACATCGAATCAGAAAGGAAGACCATAGCTGACTCCAAGAGAGAAGTAGTATCAGGCAGAAGAGACTGAATCCACTGGAGCAGGGCTAGAGAAGTCAAGCTGTTGCATACCCCCAGCTGTAGACCAGCCACAGACACAGCAAACTGGCTCTTCAGCAAGGAATCAACCTTGCGGTCCAGGACATCTTTTACGGCTGATCCACCTTTCATGGGAATGGTGGTCCATCTGGTAATCACTGTGACCTGTGCATCCACCTTGGGAATGTTAAACTATTCACTGTCCCCGGGGACAGTGTATATCTTATAGACCCTTAATGGCACAGTGGTGGGAATCCGGCCAGTTTGGCCTGGTTCATTTGAACCAGTTCCTGCCACAGGCTGCGTTTGGCAAACTGGGCCGAAAATGGCATTCTGATGCCAGTGCTGCACTAGCAGGACTCCTCTGCCCACCTGTGGTTTGACAGCATCAGGGGGACCACGGCATCACAGGAAGCCCCTGATGCCATCAAACCACTTGTGGGTCGGGGGAGGGGGAGTGGGGAATCAAGCTGCTAGGCCACCAGGGAGCTGCTGCCCTGTGGTGATCGCCAGCAACTCGAGTGTGCGGCACTGGCAATGCAAATGTGTGCCGTACTGCCGCCCGCTTAGTCCTGTCAGTAGAAGTATCGATCTGAACTGGTTCCTGTTCGGATCGGATCCTGTCACTGCCCTTAACTCTTTAAGGAGGGAATCTGTCGAGTCCCACTTGGACCGGATCATATCTTTGATCACCTCCGGGAATGGGAAAACAGTAGTGGATTTCCACACCCCTTGAAGAAGTGGTTGTACTTTCAGCACCTGCTCCGTGCTGGAAGCATCTGACAAGCTCAAGATGGATGAGACCACTGAAATAAACGCCGCCAGCTCCTTCTTCCAGAACAGGCGGATCACGCTGGCCTCTTTATAGTTTTCGGAAGGTGATAGGAGGTCCTCCTCCACATCAGAGCCCAATACCGATTCATCTGGATCCAAGGCATAGTCAACATCTTGGACAGCTCCCAAGTGTTCCTCATCATCAGGGAGTATCTTGCGCCAGGGACACTTAGCCAAAGGCAATCAAGCAGAGCTTCTGCTTCCAGCCTGCCTGGTACAAGACTGCGACCTGTGGGTGCCCCTGGATGCAGAGTCGGAATTTCCATGCCAGAAGAACCAGGTCTATTACAAAAAGGAAAAGAATTCTGGGGAGGACAATCTGGACTCTGGAAGCTCTCCTCTCGGAAAAGGCTCCCCGACACCAGGGGGCATAGCTACCACAGATCCCCTAGATGAAGAGCGGCTCACAGCATGGTCGCCAGAGCCTCCGGCCAGTTGAGCATCCTTACCCTTAGAGTCATTCTGCACCTCCTTCCCTGAGGCAGGAAGGAGTGGACTGTGTTCCCCTGGCTGAGGGGGGAAATATGCCCTCCAGGGGCAACTGAAAGGCCAAGTCCAGAATCCAAGGACAAGACTCCTCACTTGCCGCAGGTCAAACGTTTCCTGGAAGATGACAAAGAGGGTAAGTATCACCAGAGTGTGCGTTAAGGCTGTCTCAGCCCATAAATGCACATTAACTGCACTTTTCCAGAAAGCACAGTTACTTACCTGTAACAGGTGATCTCTGGGAACAGCAGGAATTAGTCCTCACATATGGGTACGTCGGTACCCGACGGAGCCTGCGCGGGAAAGCTCCCCAGCCTTTCAGATGAAAGGCTTTTGGGGCCTCCCACTGCACATGCGCGCTGCCTTCCCGCCTTCCTGACCAGCTCTCCTCAGTTCGAGTTTATAGCTGAGACAATAGAGAGAGGAAAGGAAGATAGATAGAAGATACAACTCCTAGGGGAGGAGGGTGGGTTGTGAGGACTAATTCCTGCTGTTCCCAGAGATCACCTGTTACAGGTAAGTAACTGTGCTATCTCCAGGAACAAGCAGGAATAAGTCCTCACATATGGGGACTCCCTAGCTAAGATGCCTGGGAGATCCCCCTCCAAGGGTAAACCATCTTCGTATGGATCTCAGGCATCCATCCAGGGAAGGTGGGCAGGAGTTGTTTAAGTATGGAACAGGTGTTTGAGGACAGCCTGACCAAACAAGGCATCCCGGCGGGAGTCCTTGTCCAAGCAGTAATGGGCTGTGAAGGTATAGAAACATAGAAACATAGAAATATGACGACAGAAAAAGACCACATGGCCTATCTAGTCTGTCCTTCCATAACAACTACAACAGTCCACTTTTTGCCTTTAGAGATCCTCTGTGTTGGTCCCATGCTTTCTTGAATTCAGTTACTGTCCTCATCTCTACCACCTCCACTGGGAGACTATTCCACGGATCCACTACTCTTTCCGTAAAGAAATATTTCCGCATATCACTCCTGAATCTATCTCCCTTCACCCTCATCCCATGTCCCCTCGTAGCAGAACTTGCTTTCAATTGAAAGAGGCTCTCTCCCTGAACATTTATGCCACGGAGGTATTTAAACATCTCAATCATATCACCTCTATCCCGCCTTTCCTCTAAGGTGTACATATTAAGATCCTTAAGTCTGTCCTCATATGCTTTATAATGAAGCCCATTAATCATTTTGGTAGCAACCCTCTGCACCGACTCCATCCTGTTCACATCCTTTTGAAGGTGCGGTCTCCAGAATTGCACACCATACTCCAAATGAGGTCGCACCAAAGACTTATACAGAGGCATTATCACCTCCTTTTTTCTGCTAGCCATTCCTCTCCGTATGCACCCAAGCATCCTTCTAGCTTTTGCTGTCGCCTTTTCCACCTGTTTAGCTACTTTAAGATCATCAGACACAACCACGCCTAGGTCCCGCTCTTCTTTAGTGGACAAGTACTTCACCTCCTATACTGTATTGCTCCCTTGGATTGCTGCAGCCCAAATGCATGACCTTACATTTTTTAACATTAAATCCCAGCTGCCAAATTCTAGACCATTCTTCAAGCTTAGCTAGATCCCTCCTCATGTTATCTACCCCTTCCTGGGTGTCTACTCTATTGCAGATGAACCGAGGCCCAAGTGGCTGCTCGACAGATCTGATCTATGGACACAGAGTGAAGATGAGCCATAGAAGTAGCCATGGCTCTCACATCGTGAGCTGTGACATGGACTTCCAGAGAAATGTTCTTACTCTGGTAAGCAAAAGAAATACACTGAGCAATCCAATTGGAAAGTGTACGTTTGGTGACTGGAAGTCCCAAATGAGAAGGATCAAAAGCCACGAAAAGTTGGGAAGACTTTCGATGTGGCTGAGTCCTGTTGAGGTAAAAGGCGAGAGCTCTTTTACAGTCAAGAGTATGAAGGTTCCTCTGTGCACTGGATGCATGAGGAGCCGGGAAAAAAACAGGTAGATATACCTCTTGATTAAGATGAAAAGGCGAGACCACTTTAGGCATAAAGTGGGGATTCGTCCTAAGGACCACCTTATCATGATGAAATCTGGTATAAGGTGGAGTAGCCACCAAAGCCTGCAGTTCACTGATGCGACGAGCCGAAGTGACTGCAATAAGGAAAAGAACCTTCCAGGAAAGAAATTTCAGGGAGGTAGATACCAACGGTTCAAAAGGTGGCTTCATAAGTTGACCCAAAACTAAATTCAAGTCCCATGCTACCGGAGGAGGTCGGATGGGAGGCTTAGTGAGGGTCAGGCCTCTCATGAATCTTGCAATAAGAGGATGAGAGGAGACAGGTTGTCCATTTATAGGTTTTAAGGATGCTGCAATAGCACTTAAATGGACTCGTACTGAATTTGACTTGAGGCCTGCATTGGAAAGATGCAGGAGATAGTCCAGTAGAGAATTCAAAGGAAGTGCTAGAGGGTCAAGACCCTGTTGCGCACACCAAATGGAAAAACGTTTCCATTTGAAAGCATAGGAACGCCTAGTAGAGGGTTTCCGAGAGGCATGAAGGATATCTTTCACTGGTTGGGAAAGATTAAACTCATGAAGGCTTAAGCCTTCAGTAACCAAGCTCGGAGATGTAGGGACTTGGGGTTTGGATGCCACAAAGTCCCCTGCTCCTGAGACAGAAGGTCTGGCGCAGCTCCCAGGTCCAGGGAGGGTCCCTGGGAGAGATGCAGAAGTAGAGGGAACCACACTTGGCGTGGCCAGCGTGGAGCTATGAGGATCATGGATCCGTGATCCCTCTGTAATTTGAACAGAGTCTTGGGAATCAAAGGAATGGGTGGAAAAGCGTACAGGAATTCCTGACCCCAATGTAGGAGAAAGGCATCGTTGGCCTGAGCTCCCTGACACGGAGTCCTGGAACAGAACCGGGGAAGTTTGGCATTCCACGGACTTGCAAAGAGGTCTATGTCCGGGGTCCCCCATTCCTGAAAGATTCTGCGTATCTGGTCCATATGCAGGGACCATTCGTGTGGGAGCAGAACTTGACTGAGTCTGTCTGCCCGAGAGTTTTGAACTCCTGGAAGATATACTGCCAGAAGATGAATTTGATGCTCTCTGGCGAAGGCCCATAATCTGAGAGCTTCGTTGCAAAGCGACAGAGAGCCCGTCCCTCCTTGTTTGTTGACATAGAACATGGCTACCTGATTGTCTGTCTGGACTAGGACAGTCAGGTTGACAAGGAGGGTGTGGAAGACTGTGAGGGCAAGGAAGATTGCTCGCAGTTCCAGAAGGTTGATGTGAAGGGTGGTCTCCTGAGGAGACCAGGTGCCCTGAGTGGAGAGGTGTTGGAGATGAGCTCCCCACCCTGTTTGGGAGGCATCTGTTGTGAGGGTTGCTTGGGGCAACGAAGGTTGGAAGGGTATCCCCAACAACAGATTTTTGGAGGATGTCCACCACTGGAGAGACCAAAACAGTCGTTTTGAGGTGAGTATTTGGTCTGAGAGCAGTCCTGATGCTTGAGACCACTGGGTGGCCAAAAGCCATTGAGCTGCCCTCATATGAAGACGAGCGTAGGGCACCACATGGACCGTGGAGGCCATGTGGCCCAGAAGTTGCAGCATTTCTCTGGCTGACAAGTGACTTCTGGACTGAGCCTGGGAGGCCAAGCTTATTAGCCTTTGGCCTCGGACCAGAGGGAGGTAGGCCCTTGCAGTGGTGGAGTCCAATTGGGCCCCTATGAATTCCAGGGACTGAGTAGGGATGAGTTGGGACTTGGGAACGTTTACCACGAGTCCCAGATATTGAAGAATACGCCTTGTGCGGTCCAGAGAAATCTGGGCTTCTGACTGAGATGGAGCTCGGATGAGCCAGTCGTCCAGATATGGGAAGACAAAGATTCCCATGCCTCTGAGAAATGCGGCTATGACTGCCATGCATTTTGTGAAGACTCTTGGAGCAGAGGCCAGACCGAAGGGTAGTACTCTGTACTGAAAATGTTTTCCCTGGAACAGAAAGCGAAGATATTTTCTGTGGGATGGATGGATGAGTATATGAGTGTACGCATCCTTGAGATCTAGAGAACAAAGCCAATCCTGACTCTGAAGGTATGGAAGGAGAATGCCCAGAGAGAGCATTTTGAATTTCTCCTTGAATAGAAACCTGTTCAATTCTCTCAGATCTAGGATAGGTCTGAAGCCCCCTGTCTTCTTTGTTATGAGAAAATAAGGGGAGTAGAAACCTAACCCCTGTTGTGGAGGAGGAACCTCCTCTATTGCCCCTTGGGCAAGGAGAGAAGAGACTTCCTGACCCAACAGGGTCAGAAGAGATGGGGGAGAACTGAATTGCCTCACCATGGTATGGGGAGGAAGGCTGGAGAAATGAAGTTTGTAGCCCTCGCTGATAATAGAGAGGGTCCATTGCTCTGATGTGATTTGTTCCCATCTGGGAGCAAAATGAGCTAGCCTTCCCGGAATGGTGAGGGGCTCTGGTTGTTCTAGAGCCAGAAACGGCAGGTTCTCTAGGGGCAAGTCAAAACCCCTGAGGAGGTTGAGCCTGTTGGGGTGTAGCAGACACTGCAGGCTTTGGACTTTACTTGCTTAGACTGCTGACGCTTAGCAGCACAGCGAGGCTGAGCAGATTGCTGGCCAGTATTTGTGGAAAATCTGGCCTTCTTATAGTAAGGCCTTTTAAAAGACTTCTTTTTGGCAGGGGTAGAAGTAGACTTAGAAAGTCTATCTAGAGTGGCATTTTCTGCATCCATTTGAGCAGCTTTAATTTGCCAGTCTTCACCAAATAAGTTCTCACCTGTACAGGGCAGATTCCTGAGGCCATCTACAACCCAGGGTTCTAGGTCAGAAGCCTGGAGCCAAGCGAGACGTCGGGCTGCAATAGCAATTCCCGAAGCTCTGCCTGCAACCTCAAAGGAATCAAAGGCTGCCCTGTTGGAGAACTTGGAGACCTCTGAAAGTTGTGTCACCATAGAAAAGAAGTCCGCCCTTTGATCATCAGGGATAAAGGGGGCAAAATGCTGTATCTTTAGGGCAAGTTGTCCAAGAAACATGCCCATATAAAGGCTATAAGAATTGATCCTGGCTATAAGCATACTAGCCTGGAACATCTTTCTACCAAAAGAGTCCAGGGTCTTACATTCTCGCCCTGGAGGGGTGGAAGAATGCCTTTTAGGACTCTTTATTTTCTTCATGGCAGACTTCACCACAATAGAGTGGTGAGGCAGCTGAGTTTTCTGGAACCCAGGAGAAGGAGGGACCCGATACATGGTGTCCAACCTACGGGAATGGGGAGACAGTGTTAAAGGAGTCTCCCACAAATCCATCAAGTGTTCTTGAAGGATTTCATGGATAGGCAGAGTGACTGCCTCTTTAGGAGCTTTAGAGTATCCTAAAATATCCAATTTTTTTGATCTGGGTTCTTTTTCAGAAGATGTAGCAATAGAAAGTGCTTTAGCTACATCGACAATGAAATCCTGAAAGGATAAATCCTCTGGAGGAGACATCCTCCTCTTTGGAGAAGAGGGCTCCTCAGGAAGAGCAAGCTCAGCAGAGTCATCAGAGGAATTGAATTCATCAGAAGAATCTGAGTATTCTCTCTGTGCTTTCAATGCACGATACGCATACCGATCGGTATCGACATCGGGCGTATCGGGCATGGGATCGGTACCGGGTGAAAGCCGGAATCCGGCATGCGGAACCGATCGACTCTTGGAAGTCGATGGTCTCGGTTCCGGTGTGGATACCGGAACCGGGGTCGGTACCGATGGAATCGGTACCGAGGGCGTCGCAGCCTTAATGAATGCCAGAACGGCCTGCTGCATGGTCTGGACAGTATTGCCCATAGACGCCACTGCTGCCTGGATGTCGGTACCGGTATGGGCCGGTACCCCAGAGCAGTCCAACAGGTGATCAGTCGAGGCCGTGCCATCGATGTCAACCTGTGACCCCATGAGTGCTTTGGAGGCCGGAGCCTCCCGCCGGGGTTTTTTGGCCTGGGCAGAATCCTCGAACTCAAGATTGAGAGCCTCTCGATCTTTAGAAAGAGATTTGCTTTTAGAGGATTTGCCCACAGAAGTTTTGGTTACCTGAGATCCATCCGGAGAGGAAGACCTGGATGACTGTGATGCCTCTGAAGGAAACAGCACATGGAGCTTGTTGGCCCGGTTCTGCAAACCACGTTTAGACATCTGGGTGCAGGATGGGCAGTCCGGTATGGAGTGGTCAGGTCCCAAACATTTAAGACACCATTCATGGGTGTCTGTGACAGAAATGACAGCACTGCACTTGGTACACTTTTTAAAACCAGGGACTGGCTTCTCCATGAGGAGAATTTATGTAGGCCTTAAGGCCTAACAAAAGTTACCAAGCTGTGCTGAAGAAAATAAAAAAGTTTGTTTTTTTTTTTTATAAAGAAAGAAAGAGAGACCGGCGGTACCGGTTTCGGTATGGGGAAGGCAGGTACGCGGTCTAAAGAAACAAACAAATTTCACAATTTCTTCAGCGGTGACAGGAACACGACCTGCTGGCTCTGCGGAAAAAGAGAAACTGAGGAGAGCTGGTCAGGAAGGCGGGAAGGCAGCGCGCATGTGCAGTGGGAGGCCCCAAAAGCCTTTCATCTGAAAGGCTGGGGAGCTTTCCTGCGCAGGCTCCGTCGGTACAGACGTACCCATATGTGAGGACTTATTCCTGCTTGTTCCTGGAGATCATGCGTTAAAAAGTGTTAGGGAAGGAATGCGCTTTCGAGCCGCGTGATCCCCTAGCGCACAATAGGCAAAAGCATCACTAATGCATGCAGAAAACGGCAGGAAACCCCTACCCAGCTACAACAATTGCTGGCAGTGCACCCCAAATTGTGTCCCTCAGACAGAACCGGGAGCCACCAACAAGGACAATGCCAAGGTCAAGTCTTAGAATCATAGAAACATGACAGCAGAAAAAGACCATATGGCCTCTCTCTGTCCTTCCAACTATATTAGTCCCCTTTTTACTTTTAGAGATCTGTGTTAGTCCCATGTTTTTTGAATTCAGATACTGTCCTCGTCTCTACCACCTCCACTAGAAGGCTATTCCACGCGTCCAGCACTCTTTCTGTAAAAAAGACTGAGTCTATTCTCTTTCACTCATCCTATATCCCCTCGTCTTAGAACTCATTCCCCGAGAGCCCCGGGAGTAGGATCCATGCCAGGCTCAGCTCTTTTTCCCTGAAACTGCTTCACTGGCTAGGTTTATATTTCAGCAACACTGTGTAAAAGGTGGCTGGCAGGCAGATCCCTGAGAGCCTTCTGCAATCTTTGGGAGGGGGGAAGAGGGGGAGGGGGGAGAGGAGGAGGGGTGCTGAGGTTGTGCGAGGCTGCAGTACTCTTCCAAATCCTTCCAATTTGTGGCTGCTCAACAGGCCCTTATCATAAGGGCATGGAGCTGAACCAATTTTCCTTCCTCCTATGGCTACCAAAAAGGCTGCAGTCTAGTGGAGCCTCCTACGTTGTGCTCAAGTGAGAGTGTCACCACTTTAGAGCTTGAGGTAGTCAATCTCTTTTCTTCTCAATCTTCGAATTTTCTACAGAGAGGAGAAAATCCATCCACCATCTGCTGGAGACGAAGAAATCCTGAAGGGACTTCTGGTGGCTGAGGCTGATAGAGACATGGGAGTGATGTCGTTGAACGTAGGAATTACACTTACCTGGTAATTGCGGTTCCTTGAGTGACTCCAGTTTAGTCCTCAACCTCTGGGTAGTGAACCTACTCCTTCAGCTTGGAGACTGGGCATGTCAAAAACTTACGACATCACTGGATATAGCCTGCTGGTCTCTCCCATCAGCCCCCAGTGAACTATTGACAAAGCAGACTCAAAGGAGCAAAAAATCTGTAACTTTTTTTTTTTTTTTAATTATATTCAAGGGCACGCTGAACATATAACCTATCTACCTACTACTCCCCTTCCAGAAGGAAAGGGACTGCTTCCTGCATGCTCTCCTTTCCGTCGAATACCTAGCCCTAAACAATCCAGAGCAATATAGCAATATATATAATATAACACAATATCATAATATAACAATATAGCGCAAAACAAATGGAAGCATCAAAACGACTGAACACCAGTGAAAGCCTATATCCACTTTTAACCTTGCACTTCCCCCAACAGAAAAAACACTGCTAAGACCCCATCCCTGGGTGGGAATGAGGACTAAACTGGAGTCACTCAAGGAACCACAATTACCAGGTAAGTGTAATTCCTATTTCCTTATCGTTCCTCCAGTTTAGTTCTCAACCTCTGGGATGTATCAGAGCAGTAATCATTGGGAGGGACCTTTCCAGCCGGATCTCAACACCGCCTCCCTGAAAAAGGCATCCTTATCCGCCAGAACATCTATGCGGTAGTGCTTACTGAAAGTATGGAAAGACAACCAAGAGGCCTCAGTACAGATGTCCACTGGTGGAACCAAACTGTGCTCCGTCCAAGAAGACGCTTGCACTCTGGTAAAGAATTCTTATATATGTGCACAAAACCATCCACACCGGCATTCCCCTCTACCTCGCCAATCTAATACATCTCCACTCGTCTCACTGCTCCCTTAGATCGGTCCACTTGAATCGCATGTCCCTCCCCTCCCCGTCACAGGCTCACCTTGCGTCCACCCGCTCCTCAGCATTTTTCTTTCTGGGCCCGCGCCTCTGGAACTCGCTCCCCACTACCCTACGCCTAGAACCCTCCTACAAAACTTTTAAGGTTAGGCTGAAGACTCACATTTTTTGCACCGCCTTTAACCTTCCCTCCCCCCCCCCCCACCCTGCTGATCCTGTATGTCTATAACATTTTACTTTGTCGCCCTCATTGTTTACCTGTCACTTTACTCTCTCTCCTCGCTTTCCTGTTTCTTCATTATTTTGGCGTTCCTTTTCTTTTTCAGCAGCCTATCTATTTTGTTATTGTACACTGCTCTGGTGCCACTGGTAAAGTGCAGTATATTAAATGTGTCAATAAAGATAAAGATAAAGATAGAGTGAGCTCGTAAGCTCCCTGGGACTATACGGTTCCGTAGAAGATAAGCCGATGCACTCGCCGCTCCAATCCATCCAGAAATGGACTCCTTCGCTGCTGCTTCCCTTGCGAAAGTTTCTGAAACCTTTAAACACTGCCGCAGTGCTCTCTTGACGTCCAAACAGCGCAAGTTATGGTTCAATACGCTCCCCTCCGCTGCACATAGCGCTGGAAGAGACACCATTTTAGTTAAGTGAACGTAGAAACCACCTTTGACAACAATGACGGAACCAGCCGCCAGGCCACCTTCTGTCTGGAGACAGACAAAAAACGATTCCTGACAGGTCAACGCCTGCAACGCCGAAAATCGCCTCGCCGAACAGATGACCATCAAACATACCGTCTTAAAGGCAAAACCCTTAACCTATGCCTATTGCAGGGGCCCCAATGTCACGCTAGCTAATGCTCCTAAAATCAACTTGAGCTTCCCCGGTGGAATTAATATCCTACGACAGGGCTACAGTCTGGTAACTGCCTGAGAAAGTGTACCACATCGACCTGTGAATGAGAGCCACTTCCCTGTCTTTTGCCCTTATAGCAAGACAGAGCTCCTAACTGAACTCTCCAGGACCTGCCTTTACCAAACCCGTCCTGCAGAAAACTTAATACCAAGGGAACTGACACTGTTGTTGCGCGAGCGTGCGTCCAAGAGCACCCGTCCTCAAAGATGCGCCATATACGCACATATGCAAGGGACGGAGACAACTATTTTTTTTTTTTGCAGCAAGGTGGCAAAGACTGCTGTCGAGCAACTTTTTCCTTAAGCTTGCCCTTTCAATGGCCACCCCGTAAGCAAAAACCGATGCACCTGAGGCATTTGAAGAGAACTCCGTAGCAACAGAATCTCCAATGTCGCAAACCTCCATGGATTCCCGTCGAGCAACCGTATGAGGCAGGCATACCACGGGCGCCTTGGCCAACCCGAGGCCCCCAACCACACGTTTTCCCGAAGCGCTTCGATACGCAGAACCACTTGACCTATGAGTGCCCCTAGTGGAAAGACAGAGAAGACCGGACAACGGCCACCATTGAAACAGTGCGCCGATGCCTTCCGACCTCCTTTCGCGTTGTCTGCTGAAGAAGTGACCCATTTACGCAGAGTGAAACGTCACCATGAGTTCCATTACTAGCTGTCCCCATATGCGACCGATCTGTACGAACACCTCCAGATGCCACTCCCATTCTCTGGCATCTACTCGGACCCAGCTGAGGAAATCTGCCGTCACAATGTCCTTACCCACAACATGTGCCACCGAAAATGCTGGCAGCCAAAGCTCTATCCTCTATGGCCACACTTCCGGTTCCGCCCTGCCGATTTATGTAGGCCACCGCCGCGGAGTTGTCGGACAGTACTCGCACCACTCAACCTGTCACCGTAGCTTCAAACGCCTGCAACGCCCGGCGTATCGCTTGCATTTCCAGTCGATTGATTGACCACTGGGTCTCCTGTGTACTCCAAGAGCCTTGTGCGAAACGATCTCCGAACGTAGCGGAGTTTAACAAAGATTTTGGCCAAGCTCCCGGAGGAAAGGTCCATAACCTTTTATTAGAGAGAAGCTGGAAAATTATAATTTTTTTTAATACCAAATTTCACCAATTGAAGATGTTCTACAAGGCACACAACCCAACAGAGCGTCACATCTGTTGTACATGCAACCGAACCCTTAAAACATGAGCATACATGAATCCACCGCTTGCCCCGATACAAGCATTGAGTAGCCTATTCGTCTTTTTGGAAACCAGCCAGGTCCTGAAGACCAGGATTGGCTACCCTAGTAAACAGGATACTGGACCTGAACGAGCTTGGCCTGACCCAGTATGGCATGTCTCATATCCTTAGAAACGGAACCTCCCCAAGGTCTCTGCCTTGGAAGTAACAGGCTGCGCCTAGCCCTAAGGCTAGCTCACACGGCGCAGTGCGGCCTAGTGGTTGAGGCAAGTTGCCAGAGGACCAAGGGTTTGAATTCCAATCAAGACCACCAACCTTGGGCCATAAAAACTGGGGTTTCTGGTCCCACAGGTGGTCCTTCTGGCCTTCGTTAAGCGACTTAACCCTCTGCCTCAGGTACAAAAACAAATTATGAGCCCTTCAGGGACAAGGGAAATAGAAATACCGTAATAGACTGTATGCCACCCTGACCTGTAGGCAATCAGTATACTCAAATAACTGACTGGGAATATGTGACCGTAGCAAACACTGGCAGTGGACACATCAGAGCTGGTGCTGGTTCCTGGTCTTCCTTACTCGCTCTCCCAGTCCTTCTGCCAGCATTGAGAAAAGGCTGAGAATAGATTGTCCAGTGGGCCGGGGTCCTTGCGTCTTGGACATCAGAGAGAAAGAGGGGCTAGGATCTGGGAGCAAAGCCTAAAGAGAAAGGGAAACTGGTGAATGTGACATCATAGCTCCTCCGGATGGCTCACTCCACAGCAGATCCCATGACTGCATCTAAAACCCCATGTAACACCATGAGGACCTCACATACTATTACAATCGACATCCCCCCATTACTGGAGAAATTACCTTAGTCTGATAATACAGTCTGAGCAAAGAAATGCAGTCTCACTCTGCAAAGAGTGCACCCAAAAGTCATGCCTAAGCAATTGTGAGCACATACAAAATGCACATCTACATATATGGGTGACCCAGCACCTGTCACCCAAACACAGTGCAGTGAGCACGCTTGAACATAGGCTGAATATATGGAACATACACAGAGTATTGACTTCCTCTATAAAACATTCCAGTACCCTGGAGTGCTAAGCCCCAGACTGTGCTACCTAAACGTCCTTCTCTTCACCCTCAGCACAGGCACCTTTAACAAGATGGCACAGACGGGTCAGTGCCTCTGCTAAATGCTTAAAGCCCTGCTCTGACAGCACAGGCTCTAGTTATAGATGAGAATTTCCTGGGACGGGCATGCTAAGTGGAGCTATGAAACACACAGGCACCCCAACCTCCCCCCACCACCGGCCTTCCTGCCGTCAGAGAAATAGCAGTGGGATACACAGACAACCTTGCAAGTGGAGGTCTTAAAGGTTGCTGCCTGTGTGAACCTGATGAGGAATACGATTTTGTATTTTACCCCCCACCCCTCCCCAGGGATGGGGCACTGAATACTATATGTGATTCATGAGCAGTGCTGCCATCCAGTGGACTTTAGGGCACCAGAGCCCGACAAACGATACAGACGTTAAGAGCTTTAAATCTTGGTCATATAATCTTGATTTGCAGAACATTACAGTTGCTTGTTTAGTCCCTAACCCCTGAGGGCCCATGAGGTGGCCCTGTGGTTATTTCTTCCCTGACTTGCAGAGAATGAGATCTGATGATGGCTGCATACACACGGTCAGAGAAAGGCACTATTGAGTGTACCAGCTGCCCTCTGGTGGCCATAGACCATAGCACAGGCACTTCTTGGTTGACAGTTTATGAGTAGTTACTCACCTGTAACAGGTGCTCTCCAAGAACAGCAGGAATTTAGTCCTCACATATGGGTATCATTCGTACCGACAGAGCCTGCGTGGGAACGCTCCCCAGCGTCCAATCAGAAAGCTTTTGGGAGCATCCCACAGCGCCTGCGTGCTGCCTTCCAGCCTTTCCCAACTGCCTCTCTCCAGTTGAGTTTTAAAGCTGAGACAAAGAGAGAGAGAGAGGGAAAGGAAAGAGATAGATAGAGAGATACAACTCCTAGGGGAGGTGGGTGGGTTGTGAGGACTAAATTCCTGCTGTTCCCGGAGATCACCTGTTACAGGTGAGTAACTATGCTATCTCAAGGAACAAGCAGGAATGTAGTCATCACATATGGGCACTCCCTAGTTTTAGGTGCCAGGGAGAGACCCCAGAAGTTGCGCGTCCCTGAGAAGGGCTCCACTTCCCCCCATGGATCTCTGGCATCCTATCAGGGATGGTGGGTAGGAGTTGATTAGGTATGGAACAGGTGTTTGAGAACAGCCTGACCAAACAAGGCATCCCGGCGGGAGTCCTTGTCCAAGCAGTAATGGGCTGTGAAGGTATGAACCGAGGCCCAAGTGGCTGCTCGACAGATGTCGTCAATAGACACAGAGTTCAGATGAGCCATTGAGGCTGCCATGGCTCTCACATTGTGAGCTGTGACATGGCCCTCCAGAGAAAGGTTCTTACTCTGATAGGCGAACGAAATACACTGAGAAAGCCAGTTAGTGTTCTCTTGGAGACTGGCAGTCCCAAATGAAAAGGGTCAAAAGCAACAAAGAGTTGAGAGGACTTTCTATGTTGCTGTGTCCTTTGTAAGTAAAAAGCTAGAGCTCTTTTACAGTCCAGGATATGAAGATTCCTCTCTGCATTTGATGCATGAGGTCCTGGAAAAAGACAGGTAGGTAGACCTCCTGGTTAAGATGAAAAGGCGAGACCACCTTAGGCATAAAGTGTGGATGAGTCTTAAGGACTACCTTGTCATGATGGAACCTTGTATAAGGTGGATTAGCTACTAGTGCTTGCAATTCACTAATGCGGCGTGCTGATGTGATTGTAATGAGAAAGATAACCTTCCAAGAAAGGAATTTCAAGGAGGTGGTAGCTAAGGGTTCGAAAGGTGGCTTCATGAGCTGCCCAAGAACCAGGTTCAAGTCCCATGCCACCGGAGGTGGTCTAATCGGAGGCTTAGTTAGAAGGAGGCCTCTCATGAATCTTGCTATAAGAGGATAAGAGGAAATAGGTTGTCCATTTAGAGGCTTAAGGGAAGCTGCAATAGCACTCAAATGGACTCTTACTGAATTTGTTTTAAGGCCTGCATTAGACAAATGGAGGAGATACTCCAGAAAAGATTCCAGAGGTATGGCAAGGGGGTTAAGACCCTTTTCAGAACACCAAATAGTAAACCTCTTCCACTTGAAAGCATAAGAACGTCTAGTGGAAGGTTTTCTGGAAGCATAAAGAACATCTTTCACTTGCTGAGAAAGATGAAGATCTTGAAGATCTTCAGCAACCAAGCCCTGAGATGCAGAGACTGGGGATTGGGATGCCATAGCATTCCGTTCTCCTGAGATAGGAGATCTGGAGCAGACCCTAACTCCAGGGAGGGAGCTTGAGAGAGATGTAGAAGCAGAGGGTACCACACTTGCCGTGGCCAATGTGGAGCTATGAGAATCATGTGGCCTCTGTCTCTCTGAAGCTTGAACAGGGTTTTGGGAATTAGGGGAATGGGTGGAAAGGCATACAGGAACTCTTGACCCAGGTGAAGGAGGAAAGCATCCTTTGCCTGAGCTCCCTGAGCCGGAGTCCTGGAACAGAACCGGGAAAGTTTGGCATTCCACGGACTTGCAAAGAGGTCTATGTCCTGAGTTCCCCAAAGTTGAAAAATCCTGGCTACCTGGTCTGCATGTAGAGACCACTCGTGTGGAAGGAGAACTCGACTGAGTCTGTCTGCCCAAGAGTTTTGAACGCCAGGAAGATACACTGCCAGAAGATGAATCTGATGCTCTCTGGCGAGGGCCCACGGACGCAAAGCTTCGTTGCAAAGCGACAGAGAGCCTGTTCCCCCCTGCTTGTTCATGTAGAACATGGCTACCTGATTGTCTGTATGAATAAGGACTGCCTTGTAGCTGAGCAGGGTGTGGAACACTCGCAGAGCAAGGAAGATTGCTCTGAGCTCAAAGAGATTGATATGTAGACAACTCTCTTGTGGAGTCCAGGTGCCTTGAATGGAGAGGTCTTGCAGATGAGCTCCCCAACCCATTGGAGAAGCATCTGTTGTAAGAGTTGCTTGGGGCAGAGGTTGCTGAAAGGGGGACCCCAGCAACAGGTTTTGAGTGGACTTCCACCACTGGAGAGACAAAATGAGGCGACTTGTGTTTGCTATTTTGTCTGATAGGCAACCTGATGCCTGGGTTCATTGTGTGAATAAAGTCCACTGAGCTGCCCTCATGTGAAGGCGAGCATATGGTGAAGGTGGTATTTCTTGTTACGAAGAGTATGGTACCACATGCACGGTGGATGCCATGTGGCCTAGTAACTAACATTTCTCGAGCAGTTAAAAAGGGCTTTAGGACTGCTTGAGAAGCTAAATGCACCAAGCGAAGGCAACGGGCTTGGGGAAGGTAGGCCCTTGCCTTTGTGGTATCCAGCAAGGCTCCTATGAACTCTAGAGACTGAGTAGGAGTTAGACTGGATTTTGGGATGTTTATTACCAGCCCTAAATACTGAAGGATATGCATTGTGCAGGATAGAGAAGTCTTGGCCTCTGACTGTGTTGGAGCTCGAATGAGCCAGTCGTCCAAGTAAGGGAAGACGAATATTCCCAGAGTGCGCAGAAATGCTGTTACCACAGCCATGCATTTCGTGAATACCCTTGGTGCAGAGGCCAAACCAAAAGGAAGCACCCTGTATTGGTAGTGCTTTCCTTGAAACAGGAACCGAAGGAACCTTCTGTGGGTTGGATGGATGAGAACATGGGTGTACACATCCTTGAGATCTAGAGAACAAAGCCAATCCTGATTCTGAAGGTATGGAAGCAGAGCTCCGAGAGAAATCATTTTGAATTTCTCCTTGACAAGGAATTTGTTCAATTCTCTGAGATCTAAGATAGGTCTGTATCCCCCTGCTTTCTTTGGGATAAGAAAATAAGGGGAATAGAACCTTGTGCCCTGTTGATGAAGAGGCACTTCTTCTATTGCCCCTTGGGCAAGAAGGATGATAACCTCCTGACCTAACAGGTCGATGAGAGAGGTCGGAGAATTGAACTGCTTCACTATTGTGGGAGGGGGGCATGCTTGAAAAATGAAGTTTGTACCCCTCTCTTATGATGGAGAGTGTCCAATGCTCTGTTATTTGCCCCCAACTGGGAGCAAAATGGCATAACCTTCCTGGAATGGTGGACAGTTCTGGTCCTTCCAGAGCCAGAAAGGCTAAGTTCTCTAGCTGAAAGTCAAAGGCCCTGAGGAGGCTGAGGCTGCTGGGCCGGTTGAGGCCTAGCAGCCTTTGCTTTCTTCTGTTTGGGTGGTTGCTGACGTTTAGTTGAAAACTGACCTGCAGAAGATGCCTGCTGACCATAAGCAGGATAAAATCTTTTCTTTTTAGAAAAAGGTGTTTTCTTGAACAACGTTTTCCTAATAGGATCAGCAGTAGACTTGGATAGTCTATCCAAAGTGGAATTTTCAGCATCCATTTCATTGGCTTTTTCTTGCCAATCTTTATCAAACAGGTTCTCACCAGTACATGGGATATTTCCCAATTTATCTTGTACCCAGAGCTCTAAATAAGATGCTTGGAGCCAAGCAATTCTACGTGCACCTATGGCAATAGCCGAGGTTCTGCTTATACATTCAAAGCAGTCGAAGGCTGCACGGTTGGAGAATTTAGAGACATCTTGGGCATTTTTGAGCCAAGTGAGAAATTCCTGCCTTTTATCCTCAGAGATGAAAGGACTTAAAGACTGTAGATGATCAGTAACTTCCTTTACGAACATTCCCATGTAGAGACTATAGGAACTGATTCTTGCAGCAAGCATGGAAGCTTGAAAGACTCTACGTCCAAAAGCATCCAGAGTTCTGCATTCACGTCCTAGAGGATTAGAGGCATGTCTTTTTGCACTTCTAATCCTTCTCATAGCAGATTGCACCACAATAGAGTGGTAAGGAAGCCGAGTTTTATGGAAGCCAGGACAAGGAGGGACACGATACATAGTATCTAACCTACGAGAAAGAGGAGAGGTGGTAAGAGGTGTTTCCCACATCCTCAACATGAGATCATATAGAATCACATGAATGGGTAGAGTAGCTGCCTCCTTACGAGTTTTGGGATATTGTAAAATATTCAACTCCTTGGCCCTTGGCTCTGTCTCAGGGGCCAGTGATAGACAGGCCCCGAGCCACCTCTCGGATGAAGTCTTAAAGACATGTCCTCTGGAGGACACATCCTGCGTTTAGGGGAGGACGACTCCTGTGGAAGAAGCATCGCTGCATTGACAGAACTTTCAGAGTCCTCAGATTCTTCTGAGGAATCGAAGTATCGTCTGTCCGGATGCTCCTGCAGAGCCCGATATCCGTACCGAGCAAAATCGGTATCGGAAATAACCGGTACTGGGGAATCAGTATCGGCGGGCATCGGAGGACAGGGTACCGGCATAGCAGACACCGATGCTATCGGTACCGGTTGCGATACAGATATGATGCCAGTGCCGGTACCTGTGGAGTTGTCTGTCGCTGTACCAAGAGTGTCGATGCCAAAGGAAAGCCGCTAGACTGTGTTCTATGGACAGAATTCTCTGGTCCATAGACGCTGCCAATGCCTGGAAGTCTGTACCAGTGGAAACCGCAGGTACCCCAGAGCATGGCACCAGGAGATCTGTCGAGGACGAGCCATCGAGAACATCCTGGAGCCCCGATGATGGTGCTTTGAAAGCCGAAGCCTCCCGCCGGGGTAATTTTGCCGGTGCAGAATCCGAGGGCAACGCCAGAGGCATCTCGATGCTTAGAAGGAGATCTATCCTTCGAGGACCGGCTGGATTTATGTTTAGTTACCTGAGATCCACGGGAAGAAGCAGCCCTGGAAGACGTCCATGCCACCGAAGCCACATCAGAGGGAAACAGGGTACTGAGCTTAGCAGCTCGGTTCTGTCGACCTCTTTTAGACATCATAGCACAGGACACACAATCTGTGATGGAGTGGTCAGGACCTAAACATTTTAAACACCATTCATGGATGTCGGTGACGGAAATAGTACCGCCACATTTTGTGCACTTTTTAAAACCTAAAGCAGGGTTTTCCATGTTAAGGAAAGTTTTTGGGCCTAAGGCCCAAAAAGGCGGGTGCACCTGAAGAAAAGGAAAAAACAGATAAAATATTATTATTTTTTACAATAGAAAAGAAAGACCGGCGGTACCGGTAGAGCGTCGGGGAAGGCAGACGCGACCACAAAAAGAAATAAGGAATTCTTCTGTGGTGACAGGAACACGATCTGCTGGCTCCGTGGAAAAAGAAGAACTGGAGAGAGGCAGTTGGGAAAGGCGGGAAGGCAGCACGCAGGCGCTGTGGGATGCTCCCAAAAGGTTTCTGATTGGATGCTGGGGAGCGTTCCCGCGCAGGCTCCGTCGGTACCGACGATACTCATGTAATGACTAGATTCCTGCTTGTTCCTGGAGATTCAGTCCTCACATATGGGTGACGTCGACGCCGACGGAGCCCCCATGCGGAGCATTTCTCCAGCTTTCAAAGTCAGTCTTTGGGAATGCAGCCACGCATGCGCGGTCCCCTTCCCGCCCAAAGGTGCCATCTTGCTCAGTCAAATGACATAGCTAAGAGACAGCACGAAAAAAGGAAATCAACTATATACAACTGCAACTCCAAGGGGAGGAGGGAGGGTCGTGAGGACTGATTCCTGCTGCTCCTGGAGAACACCTGTTACAGGTGAGTAACTACTCTTTCTCCAGGACCAAGCAGGAAGTCTGTCCTCACATATGGGTGACTCCCTAGCTCTGGGCTACCAGGAACCCAGGCTGAAAAATAGAGCTCCCTCTAGAGCCTCAGCAACAGTGAGAGAATCTTCTCCGAGACCACACCTGAACGGTAGCCCAACACCAGGGCCGGAGGGTAGGAGTTGCCTAAACCTCAAAGAGATTACGGAGTACCGCTTGCCCGAAAGCACTGTCCCTACGGGACTCCCTCTCAAGGTAGTAGTGGTCCGCGAAAGTCTGGCTTGAAGACCAAGTAGTGGCCCAGCAAATGTCTGCCAAAGGAACAGAGCGGAAGTGAGCTACTGATGCAGCCTTCCCACTGACCCGGTGGGCCATAACTCGACCCTCCAGGGAGAGGCCGGCTGCCCTGTACGCCCAGGCGATACAGTCTGCCACCCAGATGGACAACGTACGCTTAGTGACAGGCAACCCCAATTTATTAGGGTCAAAGGAAATGAAGAGCTGAGAAGCCCTTCTATGCCCCTGCGTACGTTCCAGGTAAAAGGACAGCGCCCTTCTACAATCCAGGGTATGCAAGACAGTTTCGGCCCTACTGGCGTGCAGCCTGGGAAGGAACGAAGGAAGTACCACCTCCTGGTTGAGGTGGAAGGAGGACACTACCTTGGGAAGGAACTTAGGATGAGTCCTCAAGACTACCCTGTTCTTATAGAACCTGGTATACGGCCTATCCGAGACCAAGGCCTGAAGTTCACTCACACGCCTGGCCGAGGTGAGTGCCACAAGAAACACCTTCCAGGATAGGAAACGTAAGTGGAAGGTAGCCATCGGCCCAAAAGGTAGGCGAGTCAGTTGCTGCAAGACCACATTGAGATCCCACTCAGTGGCCGGTGGATGAATAGGAGGCTTGAGCATAAGCAGGCCTCAGAGGAAGCGAGACACCAGAGGGTGGCCCGAGAGGGATTGTCCATCCACCAGCAAGTGGTGAGCTGAGAGGGCACTGAGGTGGACCCGGACAGAGTTGGATTGAAGTCCCAGGTCGGACAGGTGGAGCAGGTATTGCAGTACCACCGGTACCGAGCAGGAGAAGGGATCCTCCTGCTGTTGAGAACACCAAGCGGAAAACCTACGCCACTTCAGAGCATAGGCGTTCCGAGTGGAATGCTTCCTGGAGGCCACCACCACCTCTTCAAAATCCTTTGGTAGGAGCAAGGGAGCAAGGACTAACCTTTCAGCAGCCAGGCCATCAAATGGAGGTATTTGAGGTTGGGATGCAAGAGGGACTCCTGATCCTGAGTCAGAAGGTCGGGTTGCAGCCCCAGAGGAAGTGGAGAAGCCACCACCAACTGCAGTAGAGGGAACCACGGCTGCCTGGGCCTCCTGGGGGCTATCAGGATCAGCGTGGCTCGGTCCTGCTGGGTTTTGAATAGAGTCCGGGCCACCAGAGGTGTGGGAGGAAGTGCATACAGCAGGCCTTCAGACCAGAGGATCAGGAATGCATCTGCCGCTGCCCTCAGATGATGCGGTTGTCTGGAACAGAACATGGGTAGTTGCCAGTTCAGCGGACTGGCAAAAAGATCCATGGTTGGAAGTCCCCACTTCAGAAAGATTTGCTGGACTACCTGAGGATCTAACTGCCACTCGTGAGGCTGCAGGAGTCTGCTTAGCCTGTCCGCCAGGTAGTTTTCCTGGCCTGGGAGGTAGACCGCCCTGAGGGTCATGCTCTGATTGATAGCCCAGGAGCAGAGAGAGCTTGTGCTTCCAGGCACAGGAGTCGGGATACTGTGCCTCCCTGCTTGTTCACGTAGAACATAGCCACCTGGTTGTCCGTCTGAATTAGGACAGACTAGTGAGAGAGGACTCGAGAGAAAGTCCGTAAGGGTAGCCGAATGGCTCTCAATTCCAACAGGTTGATCTGCTGGGCGGCCTCCCACGGAGACCACAGGCCTTGGGTGCAGGTCCCTTGGCAACATGCTCCCCAGCCTTGCAGGGAAGCATTGGTTGTCAGCACCTGAGTGTACGGGGAGGCTCGAAAAGGGACTCCGCTGACCAGGTTCGGAAGATGCCTCCACCAGCATAGGGAGTCCACCAAGGGTTTGGACACCCTTATCCTGTCTGACAACTTTCCTGTGGCCTGTACCCACTGTGCCCTGAGGCACCACTGAGCCGGCCTCATGTGCAGACGGGCATTTGGGATGACATGCACTGTGGAAGCCATGTGACCTAAGAGCCGGAGGAAGTGTCTGGCAGAGACCAGAGAGTTTGCCTGAAACTGGCCAGCCAACTTCATCAGCCTGCGAGCTCTGTCCACAGGCAAATAGGCCTTTGCATGGATAGTATCCAACCTTGCCCCTATGAACTCCAGGTCCTGTGAGGGGACTAAAGTGGACTTTGGGAAGTTTATAACGAACCCCAGGAGCTGAAGCAGGGATATGGTTCTGAAGGTGGCCTGCCTAGCCTCTTGCGGAGACTGGCCCCTGATAAGCCAGTCATCCTGGTAAGGGAACACAAAGATCCCCTGGTTCCTGAGGTAGGCCGCAACCACCGCCAGGCACTTTGCAAAGACCCTGGGGGCGGAGGTGAGGCCAAAGGGAAGCACTCTGTACTGGAAGTGGTTCCCTCCCACCACAAATCTGAGGTGACTTGGATGGATGAGGATATGAGTATAAGCATCCTTCAGGTCTAAGGAACATACCCAATCTTCCTGCTGGAGGAAGGGCAGTAAGATTCCAAGGGTAAGCATCTTGAACTTTTCCCTCTCCAGAAACCTGTTCAGATTTCTCAGGTCAAGGATGGGTCTGAGGCCTCCTGTTCTTTTTGGTACCAGGAAGTACCTCGAGTAGAAGCCTTGCCCTTCCAGGTGGTGAGGCACCGGTTCCACCGCCTGGTCCTGTAGTAGACTTCCAACTCCTGAAGGAGTAAGTTTCTGTGCAGAGGGGGTCTTGGAGGCTCACCTGGAAAGTAGGAGGGGGGTATCTGGGTGAAGTGGAGCACATAGCCCCTTTCGATGATGCTTAACACCCAAGTATCCCCTGTGATGGCTGGCCACCTGTCTGCATACAGGATCAGCCGAACTCCTGTGCCCTGGAGAGGAGGAGAGGCTATGCTGGCATAGTCAAAAACCCCCTCCCTGCTGAGCAGGAGCCGGAGTAGGCGGCTTGGGAGGCTTCTGCGTACGGGGCCCATGACCCTGCCCCTTGGCCTACTGGCCCTGTTGGGGAGTTGCAGAGACCTGGTAGTGAGGGTAGGTTTTGTAAGCAGTGGTCCTCCTCGGGTAAAAGGCCTTTTTCCCCGAGCCCTTCTTCTGAGAAGGGGCAGCACAGTTACTTACCTGTAACAGGTGATCTCTGGGAACAGCAGGAATTAGTCATCACATATGAGTACGTCGGTACCAACGGAGCCTGCGCGGGAAAGCTCCCCAGCTTTTCAAATGAAAAGCTTTTGGGGCCTCCCACTGCACATGCGCGCTGCCTTCCCGCCTTCCTGACCAGCTCTCCTCAGTTCGAGTTTAAAGCTGAGACAATAGAGAGAGAGAGGACAGGAAGATAGAGGAATAGAGAGACAACTCCTAGGGGAGGTGGGTGGGTTGTGATGACTAATTCCTGCTGTTCCCAGAGATCACCTGTTACAGGTAAGTAACTGTGCTATCTCTAGGAACAAGCAGGAATAAGTCATCACATATGGGGACTCCCTAGCTGCGATGCCTGGGAGATCCCCCTCCAAGGGTAACCATCTTCGGATGGATCTCAGGCATCCATTCTGGGAAGGTGGGCAGGAGTTGTTTAAGTATGGAACAGGTGTTTGAGGACAGCCTGACCAAACAAGGCATCCCGGCGGGAGTCCTTGTCCAAGCAGTAATGGGCTGTGAAGGTATGTACCGAGGCCCAAGTGGCTGCTCGACAGATCTGATCTATGGATACAGAGTGGACATGAGCCATAGAAGTGGCCATGGCTCTCACATTGTGAGCTGTGACATGGCCTTCCAGAGATATGTTCTTACTCTGGTAAGCAAAGGAAATACACTGAGCAATCCAGTTGGAAAGTGTGCGTTTGGTGACTGGAAGTCCCAAATGAGAAGGATCAAAAGCCACGAAAAGCTGAGAAGACTTTCGATGTGGCTGAGTTCTATTGAGGTAAAAGGCGAGAGCTCTTTTACAGTCAAGAGTATGAAGGTTCCTCTCTGCACTGGATGCATGAGGAGCCGGAAAAAAGACAGGTAGATATACCTCTTGATTAAGATGAAAAGGCGAGACCACTTTAGGCATAAAGTGGGGATTCGTCCTAAGGACCACCTTATCATGATGAAATCTGGTATAAGGTGGATTTGCCACCAAAGCCTGCAGTTCACTGATGCGGCGAGCCGAAGTGACTGCAATAAGAAAAAGGACCTTCCAAGAAAGAAATTTCAGGGAGGTAGATACCAATGGCTCAAAGGGTGGCTTCATAAGTTGACCCAGAACTAAATTCAAGTCCCATGCTACCGGAGGAGGCCGGATGGGAGGCTTAGTGAGGGTTAGGCCTCTCATGAATCTTGCAATAAGAGGATGAGAGGAAACAGATTGTCCATTTATAGGTTTTAAGGATGCTGTAATAGCACTTAAATGGACTCGTACTGAATTCGTCTTGAGGCCTGCATTGGAAAGATGAATTGGAAAGAGAATTCAAAGGAAGTGCCAGAGGGTCAAGACCCTGTTGAGCACACCAAATGGAAAAACGTTTCCATTTGAAAGCATAGGAACGCCTGGTAGAGGGTTTCCTAGAGGCATAAAGGATATCTTTCACTGGTTGAGAAAGATTAAACTCTTGAAGGCTTAAGCCTTCAGTAACCAAGCTCGGAGATGTAGGGACTTGGGGTTTGGATGCCACAAAGTCCCGTGCTCCTGAGACAGAAGGTCTGGTGCAGCTCCCAGGTCCAGGGAGGAGCCCTGGGAGAGCTGTAGAAGGAGAGGGAACCACACTTGGCGTGGCCAGCGTGGAGCAATGAGGATCATGGATCCGTGATCCCTCTGAAGTTTGAACAGAGTCTTGGGAATCAAAGGAATGGGTGGAAAAGCGTACAGGAATTCCTGACCCCAATGCAGGAGAAAGGCATCGTTGGCCTGAGCTCCCTGACACGGAGTCCTGGAACAGAACCGGGGAAGTTTGGCATTCCACGGACTTGCAAAGAGGTCTATGTCCGGGGTCCCCCATTCCTGAAAGATTCTGCGTATCTGGTCCATATGTAGGGACCATTCGTGTGGGAGCAGAACTCGACTGAGTCTGTCTGCCCGAGAGTTTTGAACTCCTGGAAGATATACTGCCAGAAGATGAATTTGGTGCTCTCTGGCGAAGGCCCATAATCTGAGAGCTTCGTTGCAAAGCGACAGAGAGCCCGTCCCTCCTTGTTTGTTGAT
This sequence comes from Ichthyophis bannanicus, assembly GCA_033557465.1. Lineage (NCBI taxonomy): Eukaryota > Metazoa > Chordata > Amphibia > Gymnophiona > Ichthyophiidae > Ichthyophis > Ichthyophis bannanicus. The sequence goes on along the minus strand of CM066037.1, from coordinate 375,961,412 downwards.
ATAAAACATGGCCACCTGATTGTCTGTCTGAACTAGGACAGTCAGGTTGGCAAGGAGGGTATGGAAGACTGTGAGGGCAAGGAAGACTGCTCGCAGTTCCAGAAGATTGATATGAAGGGTGGTCTCTTGGGGAGACCAGATTCCCTGAGTGGAGAGATGTTGAAGATGAGCTCCCCACCCTGTTTGGGAGGCATCTGTTGTGAGGGTTGCTTGGGGCAACGAAGGTTGGAAGGGGGTCCCCAACAACAGATTTTTGGAGGATGTCCACCACTGGAGAGACCAAAACAGACGTTTTGAGGTGAGTACCTGGTCTGACAGCAGTCCCGATGCTTGAGACCACTGGGTGGCCAATGTCCATTGAGCTGCTCTCATATGGAGACGAGCATAAGGTACCACATGAACCGTGGAGGCCATGTGGCCGAGAAGTTGCAGCATTTCTTTGGCTGACAAGTGACTTCTGGACTGAGCCTGGGAGGCCAAGCTTATTAGCCTTTGGCCTCGGACCAGAGGGAGGTAGGCCCTTGCAGTGGTGGAGTCCAATTGGGCCCCTATGAATTCCAGGGACTGAGTAGGGATGAGTTGGGACTTGGGAATGTTTACCGCAAGTCCCAGATATTGAAGAATACGCCTTGTGCGGTCCAGAGAAATCTGGGCTTCTGATTGAGATGGAGCTCGGATGAGCCAGTCGTCCAGATATGGGAAGACAAAGATTCCCATGCCTCTGAGAAATGCGGCAACGACTGCCATGCATTTTGTGAATACTCTTGGAGCAGAGGCCAGACCGAAGGGTAGTACTCTGTACTGGAAATGTTTTCCCTGGAACAGAAATCTTAGATACTTTCTGTGGGATGGATGGATGAGTATATGAGTGTACGCATCCTTGAGATCTAGAGAACAAAGCCAATCTTGACTCTGAAGGTATGGAAGGAGAAGGCCCAGAGAGAGCATTTTGAATTTCTCCTTGAATAGAAACCTGTTCAATTCTCTCAGATCTAGGATAGGTCTGAAGCCCCCTGTCTTCTTTGTTATGAGAAAGTAAGGGGAGTAGAAACCTAACCCCTGTTGTGGAGGAGGAACCTCCTCTATTGCCCCTTGGGCAAGAAGAGAAGAGACTTCCTGACCCAACAGGGTCAGAAGAGATGGGGGAGAACTGAATTGCCTCACCATGGTATGGGGAGGAAGGCTGGAGAAATGAAGTTTGTAGCCTTCTCGGATAATAGAGAGGGTCCATTGCTCTGATGTTATTTGCTCCCATCTGGGAGCAAAGTGAGCTAGCCTTCCAGGAATGGTGAGGGGCTCTGGCTGTGCTAGAGCCAGAAACGGCAAGTTCTCTAGAGGGAAGTCAAAACCCCTGAGGGGGTTGAGCCTGCTGGGATGTAGCAGACACTGCAGGCTTTGACTTTACCTGCTTAGATTGTTGACGCTTAGCCGCAAGGCGAGGATGAGCAGATTGCTGGCCAGTATTTGTGGGAAATCTGGTCTTTTTATAGTAAGGCCTTTTAAAAGGCTTCTTTTTGGTAGGGGTAGAAGTAGACTTGGAAAGTCTATCTAGAGTGGCATTTTCTGCATCCATTTGAGCAGCTTTAATCTGCCAGTCTTCCCCAAATAAGTTCTCACCGGTACAGGGCAGATTCCTGAGGCCTTCTACAACCCAGGGTTCTAGGTTAGAAGCCTGGAGCCAAGCGAGACGTCGGGCTGCAATAGCAATTCCCGAAGCTCTGCCTGCAACCTCGAAGGAATCAAAGGCTGCCCTGTTGGAGAACTTGGAGACCTCTGAAAGTTGTGTCACCATAGAAAAGAAGTCCGCCCTTTGATCATCAGGGATAAAGGGGGCAAAATTCTGTATTTTTAGGGCAAGTTGCCCAAGATACATGCCCATATAAAGGCTATAAGAGTTGATCCTGGCTATAAGCATAGTAGCCTGGAACATCTTTCTTCCAAAAGAGTCTAGGTTCTTACATTCTCGCCCTGGAGGGGTAGAAGAATGCCTCTTAGGACTCTTTATTTTCTTCATAGCAGACTTCACCACAATGGAGTGGTGAGGCAGCTGAGTTTTCTGGAACCCAGGCGAAGGAGGGACCCGATACATGGTGTCCAACCTGCGGGAATGGGGAGACAGTGTTAAAGGAGTCTCCCACAAATCCATCAAGTGTTCTTGAAGGATTTCATGGACAGGCAGAGTGACTGCCTCTTTAGGAGCTTTTGAGTATCCTAAAATGTCCAATTTTTTTGATCTGGGTTCTCTTTCAGAAGATGTAGTAATAGAAAGTGCTTTAGCTACATCAACAATGAAATCCTGAAAGGATAAATCCTCTGGAGGAGACATCCTCCTCTTGGGAGAAGAGGGCTCCTCAGGAAGAGTAAGCTCAGCAGAGTCATCAGAGGAATTAAATTCATCAGAAGAATCTGAGTACTCTTTCTGTGCTTCCAATGTACGATACGCATACCGATCGGTATCGACATCGGGCGTATCGGGCATGGGATCGGTACCGGGCGAAAGCCGGAATCCGGCATGCGAAACCGATCGACGTTTAGAAGTCGATGGTCTCGGTTCCGGTGTAGATACCGGAACCGGGGTTGGTACCGATGAAATCGGTACCGAGGGCGTCGCAGCCTTAATGAAAGCCAGTACGGCCTGCTGCATGGTCTGGACAGTACTGCCCATAGACGCCACTACTGCCTGGATGTCGGTACCGGTATGGGCCGGTACCCCAGAGCAGTCCAACAGGTGATCTGTCGAGGCCGTGCCATCGATGTCAACCTGTGACCCCATGATTGCTTTGGAGGCCGGAACCTCCCGCCGGGGTTTTTTGGCCTGGGCAGAATCCTCGAACTCAGAACTGAGAGCCTCTCGATCTTTAGAAAGAGATTTGCTTTTAGAGGATTTGCCCACAGAAGTTTTGGTTACCTGAGATCCATCCGGAGAGGAAGACCTGGATGACTGTGATGCTTCTGAAGGAAACAGCACATGGAGCTTGTTGGCCCGGTTCTGCAAACCACGTTTAGACATCTGTGTGCAGGATGGGCAGTCCGGTATGGAGTGCTCAGGTCCCAAACATTTGAGACACCATTCATGGGTGTCTGTGACAGAAATGACAGCACTGCATTTGGTACATTTTTTGAAACCAGGGACTGGCTTCTCCATGAGGAGAAATGGTGTAGGCCTTAAGGCCTAACACCGGGTACCAAGCTGTGCTGAAGAAAAATAAAAAAGTCTTTTTTTTTTTTTTTTTTTAATATAGAAAGAAAGAAAGACCGGCGATACCGGTTTCGGTATGGGGAAGGCAGGTACGCGGTCTAAAGAAACAAACAAAAGTAACAAATTTTCCGCGGAGCCAGCAGGTCGTGTTCCTGTCACCGCTGAAGAAAGAAGAACTGAGGAGAGCTGGTTGGGAAGGCGGGAAGGCAGCGCGCATGTGCAGTGGGAGGCCCCAAAAGCTTTTCATTTGAAAAGCTGGGGAGCTTTCCCGCGCAGGCTCCGTCGGTACCGACGTACCCATATGTGATGACTTATTCCTGCTTGTTCCTAGAGATAGAGGTTTTCCTGGACAGCCTTGTCCGGGTAAGAGTCTTGTCTCGAGTTCTGCAGCCTTTTCGGCCATGGGCTTGCCAAAGGGGTTTTTACATCGACAGGGGTCATCGACCAATTTGTCCTGTACCCATGGCTCAAGGTCCGAAGATTGTAGCTAGGCCTGGCGGCGTGCACCGATGCCAGCCCCTGCTACTTGGGCCGAAGCCTCAAATCCATCATAGGCTGCTCGAGAGATAAACTTCAAGCACTCTCGAATACCAGAAGACAAGACCTTGAACCTCTGCAAGGGTTCCTCGGACAGACCAGCAGAGAACCCGGCAATCTCCTTTGCCAGGTCTCGAAGGTACATGCCCATGTACAGCTGGTAGGTCTGGACGCGGCAAGTAAGCATAGAGCCCTGGAAGCACTTTCTACCGAGGGCATCCAGGTTTTGGGCTTCCCTGCCGGAAGGCACCGAGGAGTGCATCTTCTGACTCTTCAGGCAATGCACGGCCGATTCCACAACCATGGAGTGGTGCGGTAGCTGTGCCTTTTGGAACCCGGGGCTCTTGCGGACTCGATAGATGGAATCGACCCGCTTGCTTAAAACCGGCATCGAGGCCGGCACCTCCCACATGCGGAAGAGAAACCGCTTAAACATCGGAGGAACCGGCACAGTAAAGGCCTCCTTGGGAAGAGAGTCATACCGCAGGGCCTCGAGCTCCTTGGCTCGAGGCCTGCCGGGAAGGTCAAGGCTTTGGCCATGTCCCGTACAAAGTCTGAGAACCGGGTATCCTCTGGAGGGGACCTTGTCCGAGGCTCGGATCCCGGTGAGTCCGAAGGGACGCACCAAGTCCAGAAGGTGTCCGGGGAGTCCTCTTCCTCAGTCTCCCACACCAATTCCTCTGAGGAAGAATCGAGCAGCTCCGAGTGGGCGGGCACCGACACCATCCGCCCCAACGCCGAGGGTACCGGCGTCAATGACTTTGGTCCCGAACTGGAGGCTGAGGGTGACCTCAGGCAAGGATCGACTGGAGTTCGCATGGTCTCGAGGATCGGCTCCAGACTCTGGGGTCGACTTGGACGTCGAGGTCCCGGTGGTCGGGGCAGATGCGCCGGTGAGGCCAGCGATCAGCACCTGCTGCTACTCCATGAAGGCAGACAGTCTGCTCTCCAAGGCCGTCAACCTGAGTCCAAGCTCAGGAGACCCAGCAGCCTCCGACTCGGGCCCCGATGGCGTCTGGCCCGATGTCGGCTCACCCGGAGGAGAGTCCACGAGGACTACAGTACTCACGTGACTCGGGGCCTCCGACTCCACATGAGGATGCTTTGCAGGCCTCTCCGACTCCGAAGACCCGGGACAGCGATCAGGGCTATGCGACCTGGCCCTCCAGGAGCCAAGAGCGTCCACCAATGCCGCCCTCGCGGGTTTCTTCTTCCTTTGGTGCTCCCTCGAGGGGGACTCCCTTTCAGAGGAGCCCCGATGATGCTCAGGGTCAGAATCCCGAGACGTCGAGGCCTCTGACGAAGTCCGGACCCGTCCAGACACGGAGTCGGAGAAGATCCTCTCACGCTGGTGCTGACGGCTCAGCAATGTCTCCGAGGACATTTTGCCACAGTGACTACAGACCTTAGGATCATGGTCAGGCCCCAGAGGCAGCAGTCATGTGTGTCGGTGAGAGACATCAGCTTCTTGCACCGATCACACTTCTTAAAGCCACTGGCAGCCATCGGGGGAAAAAGGGCCCCTGCAAGATCAAAAAATTGGGCTGCCAGGGAAAAGAAAAAATGGCGCGAACACAGCCTCTAATGACAAAAACTGAAAAGAGATCCAGGCTCGGCACCGGTGTACCGAGTCCAGGCGAGAAAGGAACCGACGTCGAACCGAAGAAAAATAACTCGTCTCAACGCAGGAAAATCCACTTTTTTTCATGGGTGACAGGGACACACGTCCGTAGGGCTCTGCGGAAAAAAGACGACTGAGCAAGATGGCACTTTTGGGCGGGAAGGGGACCGCGCATGCGTGGCTGCATTACCAAAGGCTTTCTTTGAAAGCTGGGGAAATGCTCCACATAGGGGCTCCGTCGGCGTCATCACCCATATGTGAGGACTGACTTCCTGCTTGGTCCTGGTGAAGCTGTCATTATTATTATATATTTTTTTATATCCTAAGGTTTCCTAAACCTGTCCCTGTGAAACCACAGGCGTTTGGGCAACTTTCACTATAGAATACACAAAAGAAAACTTCTAGCCTGTCTCTCCTTCCACCTACAAGTTAGGGCTCTGCTCTTGAAGAACCTAAAAACTGGCAATTTGCCTAATATCCCGGGACTTAACAGATGCTCCTCAGAGACATGATTAGGAGGGAAAGAACATGTGGCATCAGAGATCAATGTCAAAACTGCTGTCCTATAAAACTAAGAATAAACTTAAAAATAAAGAGGACTGACAACAGCCCCCTTAAGGCTGAGGAACATCCCGAGCCTCAAAAAACCTACAAACAAAAGAAAGAAACACTAGACCTAAAAATCTAGCTATTTTGCCTGTCGTCTTCCTCACACAGGCAGCTTACTGCAACTCTCGCCATGCGGTCCAAATACCTAGAGAGAAAATGGCCAACGAGTTTTGGCACCAAGAACAGCCGCTGCAAAAAGAAGGCCTCAGCAGACCGACAGGGCCTTACTTGCAGGGCCGAAAGCCACACAGCCTGCTCCTACTGCCTTGAATTTATCCGATCCTCAAGCCGCGCTGCTGCGCCTGGCAGCCACGGCAAGGACCGCTCAGCCGGTTCCACAGAGTAAAATTAAAATCCCGTAGCAACGGAGAGGTTCTGTCTCACACAGCTTCGGTGTGGCTGTACGGGTCCTGGAGCTCTTTCCCGTACCATCCAGGGAGAGAGATCCGCTCCGGCGGTGAATGCCTGCAGCAAGTGAAAATAACTGACAAGGAGGGAAGGCGAGAGCTGCTACTAATTTAAAGAGCCAGGCTCAAATTTAAAATTACTGTAAATATAAGGAAATTTGCTCCTAACAACTAAAGGGAACTAATCCCTGATTGCCAATTAACCAAAGGTAACTGAATTAAAAGTAAAATTAAAAGGTAAAAATCAAAAGTAAAATCAGAATAGAATTTGTCACACTAAATGCTCCTTATCTGTTCCCCCAAGTGAGCCTAGAAGCTAGGCTCACTACGTCCTCCTGCTGCATGGAGACTGGACACACTGGGGGCTGATGGGAGAGACCAGCAGGCTATATCCAGTGATGTCATGAGTTTTTGACATGCCCAGTCTCCAAGCTGCAGGAGGAGGTTCACTACCCAGAGGTTGAGGACTAAACCGGAGGAACGATAAGGAACCTAGGCTTTTCTTTGGTCCTCATCTCCACCAATCTGTTGGTAGGGGAACACAACCCACTTGTCTGGACTGGTCTAGCAAGACGATATGGAAAATCTATTACCATAATCACATGATTTTCTGAAAGACAAACCATATTCAGAGATTTCAGGATATTCATGGACCAAGCTATCATGCTAATGATAAATCGCAAAATCATAGGTTTACAGGCACAAATGAAACGCTGGCCAGCATATCAAACCAATGACTCCTGGCTTGGTCAGATTGATGACATAGTGTTTCCTCAGTTCCTAACACTATTACATGCTTCTGCCAAGCAGCAAAATAGGGGATATGAAGGCACCAGTGCTGCTCCATCAGTCTCTCTGGCCTAGAGTGATGTGGTGGTAAATTACCTTTGACTCTAGCTGGGAGGTGACAGCTCCCCAAGGCGGTTTGGGGTTAGAAAACAAAATAAAATGAAATGACCATGGAAGAGCAATAGTGTCTGACTGATCACCAGCAGTGCAGTGGAGTAAATATTGAATGACGTGTTTTGGAACTGCTATGCCCTAGGTGTACAGCAGGGATGGCAAAATGTGATAAGTGGCAGCACTGGGGTTAAAGATTTTATGATTTTGTAGTTTCTTTGCTATGCTTTACCTGCTGTTATCTGAATAAAGGGGTTACATATAAGAAAAAAAAAAGCACATCATAGACCAAAAGTTTCATCTGCATGTGTTGATTGCCTCTTCTGCTGGTATGCAGCCGCTACAATAGGAAAAATCTATTCGCCTGACCATATAACTATGCTTGACCAGACATTATAATGTCTGATTACAAGCTGTAACTTGACCTTGTAAAAGAATCCTAAAAAACAGACTCTCCAGTTAAAAAATGGGCAATTGGCTATTCTACAGTTAAGTTTGGACTGTTATAGCAAATTCAGGCTAGTTTCTTCATTACAATCTTACAATTATCAGAGGATACCAGGAAATAGATTTTCCAGTCCTAACAGTGTTGCAAGGGTGAGAATACTTACAGGCTAATTTAGGAGGAAGAAGTTTGGATACTCCTGCTTATCAGTTCAATTGCAAAGAAAAGGAAGCTTTCTAGGGAACCAAAAGGACTGAAGCAAAACAATAAGTGTACAAAAACCCTGTTTTTGCCATACTTTCTACCTCCATTCCCAGAATGAGAGCATTTGGTGGGGTTACACACAGTCATTCCAACACAAATATGTTTGCCTCCTATGATTAATGAGATGCTATGAAATCAGTTACAATTCTACTCACTCACCTCCCATGCTCCGCCTTCTGCATCTCTTTGGTTCACCAGGAGTCCCGCATTCTCCTTCCTCATAACCCCCCAGAGAAGGAGTTCCACAATGTATATCTACACCTAGCAAAGCTGGAATTCTTTCCCAGATGAATTCAGGGATAAATCCTAAAGTGAGATACGTATAGTAGGTTAATGCACTGTACTACAGAGGATAGATTTCTGTGTGAGCAATCTTTATGACTGTTCTGATTACCTCTAAGTCATACATTTCAGGTTTTCATTTGCAAATCATAGTACTTGTAACTGCTACACCTCAATCTTTAGTCAGAGGATCATTGTAGAACTAGCAGCTCCACCAGTATCAGCACATACAAGATGGTGAAATTAGACTTACCTGCTAATTGTTGTTCCTTGCGGAACTCTAGTCTAGTCCCGGACATCTGGGGTATAAGCACCTCCTCCCGCAGCCTTGGAGACTGAGCCCGTCACTTTTTTTGGTGACACCAGTATAAATAGATGTGGGACCGCCTCCTTGCTCCTGTAACCTATTGACAAAGCAGACTCACCAGAGGAATAAGTAAACGGATACAATATCTTGAAAAATTAACAGCAAACATATTTACAGAATAATCAATTGCTGCCATGCACCACCCAAGGCTCACATCCACATGCGCTTAGCCCTGTGTGGTCCCCTGTCCAGTACCTCCCGAGAGGTACCATAACCACTGCCCCTTACATACCTATACCCCCCCCCCCCCAAGGATCGCCGGCCATACAGGCGCTACTGCAGCGCAGTCACCTACCGATAAAATTCTTCAGGCAACGGATCTAAAATAACAGAAGGGAGGGACACGGGACTAGACTAGAGTTCCGCAAGGAGCAACAATTAGCAGGTAAGTCTAATTTCACCTTCCTTGTCGTCCCTCTAGTCTAGTCCCCGACATCTGGGGATGTAACAGAGCAGTAACATTTCAACGGGAGGGACCCGCTAGACCAGCCTGAAGAACCGCTGATCCAAAATGAGCCTCCCTGTCGGAGTGTAAATCAATCCTGTAATGCTTGACAAATGAATGCAACGACGACCAAGTCGCCGCCCTACAAATTTCTGCCGCAGGCACCAAATTGTACTCCGCCCAGGAAGCCGCCTGCGCCCTAGTCGAATGAGCTCTCAATCCAGCCGGCACGGTCCTGCCTTTGAGAATATACGCCGACGAAATGGCCTCCTTAATCCACCTAGCAATCGAAGCCTTGGATGCAGGCTCTCCCTGCGTTGGACCTCCAAACAGAACAAAAAATCTATCAGTTTTACGGAAAATCACCGTTCTCTGCAAATAGATCCGTAAAAATCGACTCACATCCAACCTATGCAACTTCTTCCCATCACGGTCTGCCACCTCTTTCTCAAAAGTCGGCAAAGCAATGGATTGATTCACGTGAAAAACAGACAACACTTTAGGCAAAAAGGAGGGCACTATGCGCAACACCACCTTGTCATGGAAGATCAAAAATGGCTCTCTACACGACAGCGCTTGTAACTCTGAAACCCTGCGAGCAGAAGAAATGGCCACTAAAAACACCGTTTTCAATGTGAGATCCTTTAAGGTCGACTTAGACAAAGGCTCAAACGGCATACGCACCAACGCCTCCAACACCAAGTTGAGATCCCAAGTCGGCACCTGAACCCGGTAGGGTGGACGCAGCAGGGCAGTTGCCCTCAAAAAATGCTTTATGTCCGGGTTAGCAGCGAGCACTACACCTTGTACCTTTCCCTGATAACAAGAAAGGGCCGCCAATTGAACCTTCAAGGACGCGGCCGCTAACCCCTTGTCAAAACCATCCTGCAAAAAATCAAGAATCTGCGGGATAGAGGCTTTCAGCGCCACCACCCTCCGCAGTTCGCACCAAGACTCAAAAAGTCGCCATACCCGAATATAAGCCAATGAAGTAGAGCAACGCTTGGACCTCAGCAAAGTGGATATCACTGCCGCCGAATAACCCCTGGCCGTCAACCGTGTCCTTTCAAGAGCCAAGCCGTAAGAGAGAACCGATCCACCTGAGGCATTAATAAGGGACCTTGTCCCAACAGATCCTCCCTGCACGGCAGTCGCCATGGTGTTTCCACCAGAAGCCTCACCAGGTCGGCATACCACGGTCTTCTCGGCCAATCCGGCGCTACGAGAATCACGAGTCCTTTGTGCTTCTCTATCCGCTGAACTATCCGACCTATCAAGGCCCAAGGAGGGAATAAAGGGATTAAAGGAGCACTAAGAGGCGACAAGGCGATAGCGAAGAGACTGAATGAATTCTTTGCTTCGGTCTTTACTGAGGAAGATGTAGGGATGTTACCCATGACTGAAGTGGTATTTAAAGGTGCGGAAGAATTGAAGGAAATATCGATACATTGGGAAGATGTATTACAATTATTAGATAAACTGAAGAGTAGCAAATCACCTGGGCCGGATGGTATACATCCAAGGGTGTTGAAAGAACTGAAATATGAGATTGCAGACCTGCTATTAGTAATCTGTGAACTATCATTAAAATCATCTCTAATACCTGAAGATTGGAGGATCGCCAATGTAACGCCAATTTTTAAAAAGGGTTCCAGGAGTGATCCGTGAAACTACAGACCGGTGAGCCTGACATCAGTACCGGGAAAAATGGAAGAAACCATCATAAAGAATAAAATTACTCAGCATGTAGATAGTCATGACCTAATGGGAGACAGCCAACATGGCTTTAGACAAGGAAGATCTTGTCTTACTAATCTGTTATGTTTTTTTGAAGGAGTGAATAATCAGGTGGACAAAGGTGAATCGGTTGATATTGTGTATCTGGACTTTCAGAAAGCCTTTGACAAGGTCCCTCATGAGAGACTTTTGGCAAAACTAAAGAGTCATGGGATAGGAGGCAGTGTACTATTGTGGATCAGGAACTGGTTAAAAGATAGAAAGCAGAGGGTAGGGCTTAATGGCCAATTTTCCCAATGGAGAAAGGTGAATAGTGGTGTACCCCAGGGATCTGTGCTGGGTCCGCTGCTTTTTGACATATTCATAAAAGACCTGGAAAGTGGAATAACGAGTGAGGTTATCAAATTTGCAGATGACACAAAGCCATTTAAAGTTGTTAAAACCCAAGAGGATTGTGGAAAATTGCAAGAGGATCTTGATAAATTGGAAGACTGGGCATCGAAATGGCAGATGAAATTTAATGTGGACAAGTGCAAGGTTATGCACCTAGGGAAGAACAACCCAAACTATGGTTACACGATGCAAGGTTCCACATTAGGAACCACCACCCAGGAAAAAGATTTAGGCGTCATTGTGGACACCATGTTAAAACCCTCGGCCCAGTGTGCAGCAGCGGCCAAGAGAGCAAATAGAATGCTAGGTATGATAAGGAAAGGAATGGAAAATAAAACAAAAGATATTATAATGCCTCTATATCGTTCCATGGTGAGACCGCACCTTGAATATTGTGTGCAATTCTGGTCGCCGTATCTTAAAAAGGATATAGCGATTTTAGAAAAGGTTCAGAGAAGAGCCACCAAAATGGTAAAGGGGATGGAAGGATACTCCTATGAAGAAAGGCTAAAAAGGTTAGGGCTCTTTAACCTGGAAAAGAGACGGCTGAGGGGAGATATGATAGAAGTCTATAAATTAATGAACGGAGTGGAACGGGTAAACGTAGATCGATTGTTTACCTTATCAGAATATAGAAAGACTAGGGGACATGCAATGAAGCTACAGGGTAAACTATTTAAGACTAATAAAAGAAAATATTTTTTCACTCAATGTGTAATCAAACTCTGGAATTTGTTACCGGAGGATGTAGTAAAGGCTGTTAGTGTAGCTGGGTTTAAAAAAGGTTTGGACAAGTTCCAGGAGGAAAGGTCCATAAACCATTATTAAGAAGGGACCCAGGATATCAATGCTTGAACCAATACAAGCATTGTGGAACCTGTGTTCCTTGGGGAAACTGCTAGGTACATATGACCTAGATTGGCCACTGTTGGAAACAGAATACTGGGCTTGATAGACCTTGGTCTGACCCAGTATGGCATATCTTATGAATACGTAGAGGAGCTGCTCCGTCGGCCACCCCTGCAAAAGGGCATCTAAGCCCTCGGACATTCTCTCTCGCCGTCTGTTGAAAAAACGCTGCACCTTCGCTGAAGCAAAGGTTGCCATGAGATCCATCACAGGGAGACCCCAGCGCTCCACGATCAGCTCGAAGACCTCCTGATTGAGGACCCACTCCCCCGGGTCCACCGCGTTCCGACTCAAATAATCGGCGGTCACGTTGTCCACCCCTGCTACATGCCCCGCCGTTAACGCCTCGAGATGCCTTTCGGCCCACTCGAGAAGCTCCTCCGCCTCTGCCTCCAGCGCCGAACTGCTGGTGCCCCCTTGCCGATTGACATATGCTACTGCTGTGGCGTTGTCCGACAGGACGCGAATCGCACCGCCCTGCACCTGGGGCTGGAAGGCCCTTAACGCCAGGTAAACTGCTCATAGCTCCAACCTGTTGACTGACCACTGCCTTTCCCGATCCGACCACTGACCTTGGGCAAACTGCCGCTCGAAGTGCGCCCCCCAGCCGTAAAGACTGGCATCCGTCATCAGGGCCTTCCAGTCCAGCGACTCTAATGGCATCCGCTTCTCTAGATTCCGGGGATTCAACCACCATTGAAGGGAGAGCTTCACCGCCCCCGGACAAGTCAACCGTCGAGACAATGGATCGGACTGACTGGACCACCGTCGGGCAGCGCCGCCTGCAACTGCCGCATGTGCACCCTGGCCCAAGGTCCAATGTGGCCGCCATGGTTCCCAGAAGCTGTAGATAATACCACGCCGAAGACGCCTTTCTTAGAAGAAACTCTCGAATGAGCCGGCGCAGACCCTGGGCTCTGGCTAGGGGAAGAAACACCCTGCCTGCCTGTGTCGAAGCGAGCTCCTAGATACTCCAGGTCCTGGGTCAGAGTCAACTTGCTTTTTTCCACGTTGACCACCCACCCTAAGCTTTGTAGAAAGGAGTACTACCCGACGAGTGGCCTCTTTGCTCTCGCTCTGCGACTTCGCTCGAATTAAGCAATCGTCGAGGTACAGGTGAACCAACACCCCTTCTCTGCGCAACGCCGCCGCTACTACTACCATCACCTTGGTAAAAATCCACGTTGCTGTCGCTAAGCCGAACGGTAACGCCTGGATCTGAAAATGCCCCATCGGAACCGCAAAGCGCAGGTACTGCTGATGCTCCAAGCGAATGGGAACGTGCAGATACGCTTCTGAAAGGTCCAGAGATGTGAGAAACTCTCCCTGCCTTACGGCTACAATGACTGACCGCAGAGTCTCCATGCGAAAATGAGAAACCCAGAGGCACTTGTTGACTCCTTTGAGGTCCAGAATCGGCCGCCAAGAACCTTCTTTTTTGGGCACCACAAAATATATCGAGTACCGACCGCAGCCGTACTGGTCGGGAGGAACCGGCACCACCGCTTTCAACTCTTGTAACCTTTGTAAAGTCTCCCGCACCGCCCGACGCTTGGGTTCCGTTCTGCAAGGAGACTGGACAAAGGACTCCGGAACGGGTCGACGAAGCTCTAGGGCATACCCCTCCCTTATGACCTCCAGAACCCATCGATCCGATGTTACGTGGACCCAGGCAGGATAAAAGTGCCATAGCCGCCCTCCTACAGCCACTACCTCTGCCCGGGTCCCCCTCGTTTCATTGCGGCTTTTTGATGGCCAAGAAAGAGGCGGCTCCAAAACCTCTCCCCGCTCCTCGAAAATTCTGGGACCGATACTGAAAACGTCCTCTTTGAAACTGACCGAACCGTGGCGTTCGAAATCTGCAAAACTCTCTCTGCTGACTTCTGGAAAGCGTAAGCGACCGATTAGGCTTCTGCTTATCTTCCAGCAGCCTACCTCCCTTAGACTCCCCGAGGTCCTTGACCAACTTGTCTAAATCCTCTCCAAAAAGAATTTTGCCCCGAAAGGGAAGCTTTCCTAGCCTAGCCTTCGAGTCTCCGTCAGCTGCCCAATTTCGCAACCAGAGAGACATCCGTGCCGCTACCACGGACGCCATACTCTTCGCCAGACCTCGAATAAGGTCATACTGCACATCTGCTAAATAGGCCGCTCCCGACTCCAGCCGGGCCGCCTCTCCCACCATCTCGTCTTCCCCACCCAGCGAAATCCGCTGAGCCCATCGGAGACATCCTCTAGCTACCCAGGCCCTACAAACAGTAGCTTGCAAGGATATGGCGTTGACATCAAACACCTGTTTTAATAGCGTATCTAGTCGGCGGTCCTGCGAATCCTTAAGGGCCGCACTGCCTTCCACCGGAATCCTGGTCTTCTTGGTGACCACTGAAACCGCTGCATCCACCTTAGGTGAGATTTAAAAAGTTCCCTATCCTGCTCTTGCAAAGGATACAGCCGAGCCATCACTCTGGAACCCTTTAGTCCAGCCTCCGGCGAGTCCCACTGCTCCTGAATCATTTCCTTAAAAATCCTATGCAACGGAAATACCTTCTGGGACTGCCGCGTTGCCTGAAGCAACGGATCCTCTAAGGACGAATCCGCCAAGCTCTCCGCTACTGGCATATTAAGAGCCTTCAAAGTCTCAGAAATAAGAGCTGCCAGTTCTTCCCAGCGGAAGACCCTAACCACCTAGCCTGGTCCTCCTGCTCTGCAATCTCACCTTCTTCCAGCTCGATCCCCCTCCGAATCCAGACCGTCTGAGACCTCCTGCGGAACTACCGCAGCTAACTTAGCCCTCTTTAAAGGGGTGCCTTCCTTGCCCTCGACTAAGGAAGCCTACTACTCCGCAGCTCCCTGCTTTCCCCCTAGGGCTTGCTGCAGTAAGGAGAGAAAATCCGGGGAGAAAATGTGCGACAGCCCCCCCTGCAAGCCCGACAGGGACGTGGAGGGCTCCGCAGACAAGGAAGGCCCTTGAGAGGGCCCCAACGAAGGACCTGCCGGAGAGAGCGGCTCAGGAGAGCCGGACGCCCCCTCCCCCGGTCCTGCTCCATCCGCCTCTACTTCCTTAGACTCCGCTTCCAACGCGCAGCCCTTACAGATGCCCATATCTGAAAGCGAACCCCTTTTGGCTCCACACATGAGACACTGGGGCCGGGACGGCATACTGGCAAGCCCTCTCACAGCTAGCTCTGCTATAGCTCAAAGAGGCCGGTCTTTTTTTTTTTTTTCTATTTGATATGAATATCCTTCAGTGCCTGTCTTAAGCACCCAAACTGGTTATGCAGGCTAAGAAGAGGGGAGTTTCAGACAAAGCCGTGAGCTCACTATGGCCCGCTAACAAGCTGCACCAGCCCACACAGCGCTTCCCGCCGAAAACACGAGCGCACGGCCTACGCGCCGCTCAAGCCAGCACCAGACGTTTGCCGCGCTTTTCTCCCGCTAGGCCTGCAACGTCCCGAGGCCTTGAAAAACTGCCAAGACTGTACGAGGTACTCACCGCGCTGCAAGCAGCCTGCCGCCTCTCCAACAGCGCCAAAGACCCGCGATCCTCCGGGGCTGCTATCACTGTCGCGGCAGCTAAATCGGCCGACGTTGCAGCGAGCTTTCCCTCAACGCCTCCTCACCCGCAGCACGGGTTCGGGAGACAGAGGCCCCAACAGCTACTCCCGCACTCCCCCCTGATACAGTACCTCCAGGGAGGGGGGGAGAAAGGGGGAGCAAAGTTCGAGTGACCACCAGCCGTCCTCCAGCCGGCACAAAAACCCTGGTTGGGAAATTTAAAGCTGCAGGTCCACCTAGTTGCTGCCTTGCTAACTTTGCTTCCTTCCTTATTTGTCCTTTCTTTCTTTTTTTTTTTGTTTTTGTTTTAGCAATAAAAGGAAAGACTACAAAAAATCCTAACTGATTCCTTTAGTGAGCCCGTGGCTCACACCTCCTTTAGCTGCCTTGGAGACTGAGCTTACTGGAGCAAGGAGGCGGTCCTACATCTACTTATACTGGTGTCACCAAAAAGAGTGACGGGCTCAGTCTCCAAGGCTGCAGGAGGAGGTGCTTATACCCCAGATGTCCGGGACTAGACTAGAGGGACGACAAGGAAGAAGCAGTTTACAAGTACATTATCTGCAATACTGACTACCTATGGTGAACTAACTTACCAATTTCTGATGCATGGTCAATTAAAGTGCACACCATGGCTGTCTGTAAGCGCAGTTTCTTCTCAGTGCTTGCTGACATCCGCTCATGCCCATCAGTGGACTGCAACAAATTGGGTGCCAGGATCACTGCCAGATTGCTGCTGTTCATCTTGTTTTCATCAGATCTTTGATTAAAAACAAATATTTTTATCAGGCCATTTTATCACTCAGTGCTCATCTCTCTAAAGATGACCTTATCTAAGCACACATGTACACATTTCATTGCAAACCCATAATGTACCTGCCAGCAGCCTCTTCACTGTTGCTGCAATCAAACAGCCCTGCCACCACATTCCAAGCTGTCACTGCGGAACAGAGGCAGCACCAGAAATCTGGCTGTTCACATGTTGTGTCCTTTTATCCTCCATTCCCTTGAAAACACCAGGACATGCAGCTATTGCTCTTTAGTGCTACTTTTTAAACAGTCACCTATTATACAATGTGAATTAACACGGAACCATTTTTGTACGAGTCTTGATTTAAAAAGGAAGGGATGATTTATGATTTTGAAATGGGATATTTTAGCTGTATAGTACAAGCATAGGTCATTTTAGAATTGGACTACTGCAATGCCTTTAACATGGCCTAACCCTAAAACAGACAAGGAAATTTAAATCGTTCAAACCGTAGCAACTTGAGTATTATGCAGACACCAGAATGGACAAAAAGGTCACACTATTCTTAGAGGAACTCTAATGGCTGCCAATAATGAGCAAATCTCAGTTCAAGATCCCATCAGTATTCATAGCACTGAGGGAACAGGACCCTCTTATTTAGAGAAGGCACCATCATCAAGCATTGCTCATATTGCATACTGAAATTCTCCCATTTCAATAAAGCAAATTAGACTACATAATTTTAGAGATGGAAACCGCTGAGGAAAGTCTTAGTTGTCATTTTCCCATATATATATAGATTATTTAACATCTCTGCCCTTCCAAAAGAATTTAAAAGGTGACACTTTACTTACCAGGTAATGCCCTCTCTTGGAGTCCTGCTAGACCAGTCCAGATAAGTGAGTAATGCTCCCCTACCAGCAGATGTGAAGAGAGGAAACACTAGAAAGTTCCTGTGACATCACTACTACTACTTATTTTTATAGCGCTGAAAGGCAGGAAGAAAATTGATGCCTTTGAATTATGGTTCTGTCGACGAATACTGTCTATACCATGGACTGCCCGAAGAACAAACCGGTCAGTACTAGAGGAGATCAAACCTAAGCTTTCTTTAGAAGCTCAGATGACAAGACTTAGACTTTCATACTTTGGGCACATCATGCAAAGAGGGAGATCATTAGAAAAAGACACCATGCTTGGCAAGGTAGAAGGTCAACGCAAAAGAGAAAGGCCAGCAATGAGATGGATCGATACAATAACAGCAGCTATGGGTGCCAGTCTGTCAATAATGAGCCGCCTGACTGAAGACAGAACAAAATTTAGGACAACTATCCAGAGGGTCGCCATGAGTCGACACAGACTTGATGGTAACGAACAACAATAAAAGGCATACGCAGCACTGTGCACTACAAGGTGTATACATAATCATTGCTACTACTGCTGATGCAACTAGGAGCACACTTCATACCCAGGCACATGGTCAAGAATCCCTGACCACATACAACCTCAATGAGAATAACGAAGGAGGGATCATACAGAACTGTGTATAGGATAGTCTTTGGACAGAAGGACTGCTAAGAATGCTATAAACCTGCAGGGCCAAAACTCAAAGTAAAACAGCAGAGTACAAAGACAGGATCCTAGACTTGTGTAGCAGGATATCAAGAAAAGTATATTACCTAGTAAATAAAATGTCACCTTCCAGTTCATCCTGCTAGACCAGCCCAGACTAGTGGGAAGTACCAAAGCTACGACTCCACTGGGAGGGAATAAAAAGCAACCTTGAAAATCTCTGCGCCAATGGCCATGTCTATCCTAGTCTATCCTAGTCTAGCCATAAGAACATAAGATATGTTATATTGGGTCAGACCAAGGTTCCATCAAGCCCAGTATCCTGTTTCCAAGAGTAGCCAATCAAGGTCACAAGCAATGTTCCCTCTAATTTTCTGTAGGCTGTGTGCGCATAAAATATCAGCTGTGCAGCTTTTGAAGGAAGGTTACATTTTTGTGCGCTACATACCGACACTTGGAGTTATATACTTTAAAATTTGACTACACGTCAGAATACAGTATGTACACCACATTGATTGCACTAGAAAATATTGTAGAACTTGTGAAAACCGTAAATACACAACTTTTAAATTTTAAGATGTCTGTGTTGTTTTCTATCAGAATCAGAACCGTAATTTTTGTGCGCTCTGTTGTAAAGTATGTGCGCTCACTCGGCGAGGTGTGTGCGCGCGCAAATGCGCACAGCTTAGAGGGAACAGTGGTCACAAGTACCAGTCAAGTTCTCAAAAAAGTACAAAGATTCCATGCGGCTCATCCTCAGGGGTAAGCAGTGGATTTCCCTGGTCCTCTTAATAATGGTTGATTAACTTTTCCTCCAGGAACTTTACCAATTCTCTTTTAAAAACAAACAAACTACACCAACAGCTTTTACTACATCCTCTGGTAATGAATTCCAGAGTTTGATTACACATCGAGTAAAAAAATATTTTCTCCGATTAGTCTGAAATGTACTACATTGTAGCTGCATTGCACGCCCCATAGTCTCTCTATTTTTTGAAGGAATAAAAAAAAACTGATCTATGTTTACCCGTTCCACTTCATTATTACTTTATAGACCTCTATCATATCTCCTCCTCAGCCATCTTTTTTCCATGTTGAAGAGCCCTAACCTTTTAAGCCTTCCCTTGTAGGGTGCACTACCATCCCCTTTTATCATTTTGGTCACTCTTCTCTGAACCTTTCCCAATTCTACTCTATCCATTTAAAAAGTGGCGACCAGGACTGCCCACAATATTCAAGGTGTGATCGCACCAATGGTCCTTGGATTTATTCTCCATGCCTTTCCTTATAATTCCTAGAATTCTATTTGTTTTCTTGGCAGTCACCGCACACTGGACAGATGGTTTCAACATATTATCCATGATGATTCCTAGATCCTTTTCCTGGGGGTGATTCTTAATGTGTAACCATAGTTTGGATTGTCTTTCCCTAAATGCATAACTTTGTACATGTCCACAATAAATTTCAACTGTCATTTAGAAGCCCAGTTTCCCAATTTATAAACATCCTCTTGCAATTTTTCACAATCCTTTTAACAACTTTGAATAATTTTGTGTCATCTGCAAATTTGATAACCTAACTCACTGTTCTCAATTTCAGGTCATTAATGAATATGTTAAAAAGCAGCAGGCCCAGCACAGATCTCTGGGGTACTCCATTATTCACTACTCTCCACTGAGAAAATTGGCTATTTAACCCTACTCTCTGCTTTCTATCTATCTTTTAACCAGTTCCTAATCCACAATAGCACACTGCCTCCTATCCCATGACTTTTCAATTTTTTCAAGAGTCTCTTATGAGGGGGACCTTGTCAAAAATCAAGATACAGTATCAACCAGCTCACCTTTATCTACCGGTCTATTCATACCTTAAAAAAAAATAACAGATTAGTGAGAGAAGAATTTCTGTGGCTAAATTCATGTTGGCTTTCTCCCATTAAACCATGACTATCTACATGTTTAGTAATTTTGTTCTTTATAATGGTTTCTATCAATTTTCCCAGTACTGACATCAGGCTCACTAGTCTAATTTCCTGGATCACTCCTGGAACCCTTTTTAAAAATTGGCATTACATTGGCCATTCTCCAATCTGCAAGTACTACATCTGATTTGAATGATAGCTCACAGATTACTAATCTCATATTTTAGTTCTTTCAGCACTTTGGGACATATACCATCCGGTCCAGCTATTTTGCTACTGTTTATCAAATAGCAAATAACAAATATCAAATAACATTACATCTTCCCGGTTTATCGGGATTTGCTTCAGTTCCTCCGATACATCACCTTTAGATACCATTCAGGCATGAGTAACTTCACTACATCATCTTCAGTAAAGACCGAAACAAAGAATTCATTCAGTCTCTTCGCTAGGGCCTTGTCCTCCCTTAGGGCCCTCTTTTATCCTTCCATCTAATGGTCCACCTGACTCTCAGAGGTGTTTTTGCTACAAATGTACTTGAAAACATTTTGATTATGCGTTTTTGCTTCCACAGGAAGCTTCTTTTCAAATTCAAAGAGTCAAGAGCATGAAATCAAAGCAAACAAATATATCTTATTCTTCAATAAATAGGGGGAGGGGGGACTTGCACAGAGCAGCAGTTACAGCTTCCCTAGCCACCTTACTGGGCAGACTAGATGGCTGGTCTTTATCTGCTATCATATACTAGGTTACCATATGTCTGGTTTATTGATGCTTTGTATCTAACTTGCCAGTGCTTGTGTTTCCTGTTTTGTCATTTGGCTCCTTTGTCCATTTTCTAAAAGATGCTTTTGGCTGCAACAGCCACTCTGACCTCACCTTTAAAGAATGCCAAAAAGTTCAGACATTGTTGCCCGGAGAACTAGGCTCATATCCCCAGATGGAATGACTGACAATAAGGGAGGACGCAAATGCCTCACTCCCCGAAGGAAGCAGATATCCGGGTGCAAGGCCATGGCACAACCTGCCATTGGTCCTCAAAAACATAAGGTTGCAACCTGAACCCTTAAGGAACTTATCAAAGCCATCATGAAGGAAAGTGAGCAAGGAGAGTAAATCCGCCATCCTGGAAGCTACGTGAGACACGTGACACAAAACATGCACATAGGCGAGACAGGTGGTACTGAACTTTGCCTTCAAGAGTATGTGAACCACCAGCTAGGAATAGCCCTTATGTGCTAAACAATGCATCTGAAGGGCTAAGTCATAAGCGAGAAGGCAGCTGGGTCGTCCAACAGGACCAGTCGCTGATGTAACAACTCCCTGTCTTGCAGAAAGTACAAGGGCAGCCCTCAGGAGCCATATCAGATCTGCAAACCAGGGCTTCCTTGGCCAATCTGGTGCCAACAGAATCACTAGGCCCGAATGAAGTTCTATGCAGTAAAGTATATTCCCTATGAGAGGCCACAGAGGAAACGCATAGAACAGCAGCTTCCAGAACTAACCTCTTTGTGGAGACTGAAGAATCTGTGCATCTTGACATTGGCCCGGGATGCCATCAGATCCAGCCAGCCTGTCTAAAATCTTTGGAACACTGATGGAGCTAACTCCAACTCCCTGGGATCAAGGGCATGGCAACTGAGAATTCGCCTCCACATCATTGATGCCTGCAATGTACTGCGCTGAGAGGGCCAGCAGGTTTCATTCCAATCACATATGGACAGAAGATATCTGGTTGTAAAGCTTGCAAGAGGGTTCTGCTCTTCCATAGCTCCGACTGACCCTCCAACCGCTTCCCTCCGATCTGGAATGCATGGGCATCATGTGATTTACCAGGTGATCCGGACGTCTGCTATATATAAAGTAATTAGGTCTTACCTGCTAATTAATGTTCCTGAAGGAACGACAGTCCAGTCCCTTTACTTCTGGGGTTACGCAACCCTTCCAGCAGCTTGGAGGCTGAGCCCAACCTTTTTGAGGATGGTGCGGTATAAATACCACTGGTACCACCCACAGAGCCCAGTAATCAAATGAAAAAGCAGACTTAACGAAACTTCCATTAATAGCCTGTATAAAAATAACACACCACAAAACCACCCCAAATATTTAACAATGAATCTTATCTTTTTTTTTTTTTTTTTTTTTTAAGAATTATAAAAGTAAAGGAGGGAGGGCAAAGGAAGGAGGCAGTTTACCTGAGTCTGACCGAGCCGTCCTTCACCTGCAACCCTCCACGCTGAACTGGCCCTGAATTCGGTCCGCTGCTCCGCACCTGGCTAATAGGCCGTTATGGCAATCGAAGAACCGGGTGGGATCAGGGACTGGACTGTCGTTCCTTCAGGAACATTAATTAGCAGGTAAGACCTAATTACTTTTTCCTTATCGTCACTCCAGTCCAGTCCCTTTACTTCTGGGATGTAACAGAGCAGTTCAAGCCTGGGTGGGATCCGTCAGCCCGGACCAAAGAACCGCGTGCCCAAACCAAGAGTCAGCTGAACTCTGCACGTCCAGTCTGTAGTGCTTGGTAAAGGTATGCAGCGAGGACCATGTAGCTGCCTTACAAATGTCCAGCGGGGGAACTAGACTATATTCTGCCCAAGAGGTAGCCTGTGCCCGAGTTGAGTGAGCGCGCAGTCCCCCTGGAACCTGCTTCCCCTTGAGGATATAGGCGGAAGCAATAGCTTCCCTGATCCACCAGGAGATAGAAGCCTTGGCGCCGCCTCCCCCTTATGCGGTCCTCCGAACTGAATGAACAGACGGTCGGATTTCCTAAAAGGCGCCGTGCGGGAGAGGTAACGTTTCAAGGCTCTCTGAACGTCCAGAAGGCGAAGCCTCCTATCCCTCCCTTCTTGCCCATCGGCTGAAAAGGACGGTAGAGAAACTGTCTGGTTCACATGAAAGGGGGAGATGACCTTGGGCAAGAAGGAAGGTACCGTCCGTAAGACCACCTTGTCATTGAGAAATGACAGAAAGGGGGGCTGGGAGGACAACGCTTGCAATTCGGAGACCCGTCTGGCTGAGCAGATCGCAACCAGAAAAACCGTCTTCAGTGTCAAGTCCTTTAAGGAGGCATTCTTTGCTGGCTCAAAAGGTTCCTTGGTCAAGGCGTTTAGCACCAGGTTGAGATCCCAAGGGGGGATGACCGATCTCTGTTGAGGACGGAGACGCCCTAACCGCCCTTAGGAACCTGGACACGTCCGCGTGGGCCCCTAATGATTTTCTGCGGACCTTACCTCTATAGCAAGCGATGGCTGCCAGCTGGACTCGTAAGGAGCTGTGCGCTAGGCCTTTGTCAAAACCCGCTTGCAAAAATTCCCGCACCTCCGGAACCGAGGCCGAAAGGGGTTTCCTTCGGTGCTCTGCACACCATGCTTCGAAGATGCGCCAAACTCTTACATAGGATAGACAGGTCGAGCGTTTTATCGCACTCAGAGTCGCGATTACCGCTCCCGAATAACCCCGCTTCAGGAGCCGTGCCCTTTCAATAGCCAGGCCGTAAGCGAGAATCGATCCACGTGGGGCATCCGAACCGGGCCTTGCCTCAGCAGGTCCCTTCTGCAGGGAAGCCGCCAAGGCCGGTCGGCGATCAACCTCACCAGGTCCGCATACCAGGGGTGGCGAGGCCAATCCGGAGCTATGAGGATTATCAGACCTCGGTGAGTCTCCACCCACTGAAGGACCTTTCCGATAAGAGCCCAAGGGGGAACACAGAGGAGACCCTCCGAAGGCCACTTCTGGGCCAGAGCATCCAAGCCTTCGGACATCCTTTCCTTCCGTCGACTGAAAAATCTGCTTACCTTGGCGGAAGAATACCGTGCCATGAGGTCCATGACCGGGGGACCCCAAAGGGCTACTATCTGGTCGAAGACCTCCTGGTCCAGCTCCCACTCCCCGTGGTCTATCTTGCACGCACCTGCTGAGGTAATCGGCCGTGATGTTGTCCGTGCCGGCCACGTGCTGAGCTGAAAGCGCTTCCAGCCGAACCTCTGCCCATTGGAATAGGATGTCCGCTTCCTTCTCCAAGGCGGGACTGCTTGTGCCAACCTGGTGGTTGATGTAAGCCACCGCGGTGACATTGTCGAAGAGGACGCGAATTGCTCTTCTTAGCACTAAGGACTCGAGTGCCCTGAGCGCCAGGGCGACGGCCCGTAATTCGAGTCTGTTGATGGGCCATTGAGATTCCAACGACGTCCAGCGACCCTGGACGAACTGGTCCTCGCAATGAGCTCCCCAGCCTGCTAGACTGGCATCCGTCGTCAACAGTAACCACTGTGGGGGCTTGAGCGGCATCCCGCAATCCAGATTCCTTGGGCACCTCCACCACCGGAGGGCCTTCTTGGTTCGAGGAGCGCAGGGCAGCTGCATGGACAAAGGATGATGCTGAGGGGACCAACGACGCAACAGTGCCCGCTGCAAAGGTCGCATGTGAGCCCTAGTCCACGGTACTACCTCTATCGCTGCCGCCATGGTTCCCAGCAATTGAAGGTAATGCCATGCTGTAGGACTTCGCCTGCCCAGAAACTGCGTGACCAAGACCCTTAGGTCCCTTGACCTCGTTTTGAACAGGAAAACCCTGCCTCTGTTGGTGTCGAACCTTGCTCCAAGATACTCGAGTTCCTGGGAGGGTATCAACCTGCTCTTTACTCGATTGATGACCCACCCTAACTCCTCTAGAACTCGTACCACTCTGGCAGTGGCCAGCGACTTTCCTCTTCTGACTTTGCCCGGATCAGCCAATCGTCTAGATAGGGATGCACTAGTATCCCCTCTTTTCGTAGGGCTGCCGCTACTACCACCATCACCTTGGTGAAAGTCCTTGGAGCCATAGCTAGACCGAAGGGCAGAGCCTGGAATTGAAAATGACCTCTTGGCACCGCGAATCTCAGGAACTGTTGATGGGACTTTCTGACCGGAATATGCAAATAGGCTTCCGTCAAATCCAATGAAGTTAGGAACTCCCCGCCCCTTACGGCTGCGATGACCAATTGTAGGGTTTCCATCCGGAAATGCGGCACCGAGACAGCGATTGACTTGCTTGAGATCCAGGATCGGGCAAAAGGAGCCTTCCTTCTTTGGTACCACAAAATAAATCGAGTACCGACCTGTACCGCATTGGTCTGGCGGCACCGGAACCACAGCTCCGAGCGCTATGAGCCGAGAAAGAGTTGCCTCTATCGCCGCCCTCTTTATAGGAGAACTGCAGGGAGACTGAACAAAGGCTGGAAGTATTTGCTTTGCAAATTCGAGAGAATAACCCTCTCGGATCACCTCCAGGACCCATTGATTGGACGTGACCCGGGACCAAGCGGGAAGAAACTGCCTTAAACGTCCCCCCACTGGCAGTCCGCCCTCCTGGACCCCCGTTATCTCATTGTTGTTTTCTAGGCCCCGAGGAGGAGGAAGAGGTACCAAAACCTCTACCTGCTCCTCGAAACCCTCTAAAGCTTTGCCCCCTCGAAGGGAAACAGCCCCTCGGAAAGAGGTTCGACCTGGCTGGACGAAACGTCCGGGGATCCCTTGGTTGGTTCCGCACCGGAGCTAGGGAGCGCCCTTGTTTCAGTCTGTCTTCCGGAAGCCTGCCTCCCTTAGATTCACCGAGGTCCTTTGCCAACTTATCCAAATCCTCACCAAATAACAGCTTCCCTTTAAAGGGAAGACGACTCAGGCGTGCCTTTGAAGAGGCATCGGCTGCCCAATTATGTAGCACAAATAGCGCCTAGCTGCCACCACCGAGGCCATGTTCTTAGCTAGGCTCCTGATGAGGTCATACTGACTATCCGCCAAATAGGCCGCTCCAGACTCCAATCTTGCTGAATTGGCTTGTGCGTCCTCTGCGGAGCCTTCCGCTGACTGAAGTTGTTGGGACCACCTCAAACAGGCCCGAGCCACCCAAGTACCCGACACGGAGGCCT
This sequence comes from Ichthyophis bannanicus, assembly GCA_033557465.1. NCBI lineage: Eukaryota > Metazoa > Chordata > Amphibia > Gymnophiona > Ichthyophiidae > Ichthyophis > Ichthyophis bannanicus. The sequence continues at coordinate 375,935,589 of CM066037.1, read as the reverse complement.
GTAAGGCAAGAGCGCTCACATCAAAGGCTTGCTTCAAAAGCGTGTCCAACTTTCTATCTTGAGAATCCCTCAGGGCCGTGCTGCCCTCCACTGGGATAGTTGTCTTTTTAGTCACTGTTGATACCGCCGCATCCACCCTGGGAGACTTCAGCAGCTCTTTGTCTGACTCTGGTAGAGGATATAGGCGAGCCATAGACCGGACCCCCCTTAAACTTGACTCTGGTTGATCCCATTCTTCCTGGATCATCTGACGTACCACCCTATGGACAGGAAAAACCTTCTGCGACCTCCTAATGGCTTGTATTAGAGGATCTTCCAACGCCTCCTCATCTGCTAGAGCGTCTGAGGCTACATTGAGCACTTTCAGGGGACTCATTGATGAAAGCTGGGAGCTCCTCTCGACAAAAAACTCTAATTATACGAGATTGATCCTCCTCAGGGATCTCCCCCTCTTCGAGCTCCTCCTCTTCCTCATCTAAATCTTTGTCAGAGCCCTCCTCCTCCGGGGTGCCCTGGGACAGGGCCGAGAGAGGCTCCTCACTCATCAGCCTAGAGCGCTTGAGCGGTATCCCGGAGTCCTGAGTGCATGCCCTCATTGGTCTGGCCGACCTGCCTTCCGCCGTCATGCCGGACTCCCCTGCCCCCATCCCCTACTTGCGCATGCAATAGGCCTTGTGTAGCAAAAGGACGAAATCAGGAGAGAAGAAATCCCCGACCCCCCCTCCCCGTCAGGAGAGGGGGGAAGGGGCAGAGGCGGGGCGGGTAAATGAGAGGACGTAGAAGGAGGGAACTGAGACCCTCCCTCCCCCTCCAGAGGGTCTCCTGACCCCTGAGGAGCTTGAGCCATGGACAAGTTAATTTCTTGTTCCACGGAAGTAGCCACTGCAGCACAACTCCTGCAGATCCCTGCTTCCGAGGAAGTGCCTCTACGAGTGCCACAGGATGGGCACCGTGACTTGCCAGTCATGTCCTTTGAGAAGGAGAACTGAAATCCTGCTTAACCGAACAGGCTTAAAAAAATGGTCTACAAGTACTGTAGAATTCAGATCCGGGGGAGGGGGGCAAAACAGCTTTCAATGTGCCCTCTCCTCTCCCAATCTATTAAAAGACCCCCACAGTAAGGAACATGCAAAGATTTTACAAATTAAATTAAATTAAGTTAAAAATTAAAGAAATTAAATAAACTAAAACAAAAACAAAAAAACAGCTATTTAGCTTCCAGTACTTGCTGTTTAAGTTGCTCCTTCCGCGGAGTTGCTCAGGCCCGACTCAGAGATCACTCTCCGTTGGCTCAACACGTGGTAGGCCGCAACCACGTGGTGTCCTAAACGGAGGACCGCAAATCTGCACTGCGCTCCGAATTTAAACGCCGCCGAATGAGACGGCGCTGGAATCTGCACCCCGCTCCGATTTGAATGCCGCCGCTTGAGTAAGCGCTGGCTTCGGGGCTCCGGAGCTCGCCACCGCGCCCCTCTGCTCTGGGACGGGGCCGGAGGAATGAAGAAAGTCGTGGCGCTGCCTCAAGCACTCAGCCACCAGGAGGGCTTCGGCGCGAGGCAGGGCAGGTCTCCGGGAGAGAGTGCCAAGGAGCCGGCAGGACAAGCAGCGAGAGGAGATCTCTCCGGTCCTCCTCGCTGCTGCAGGTAAACCACCTCCAATTCTCGGCCTGGGGAGGGGGGGGAGGAGGAGGGGAAGAGAAAATAAAAGGCACAGCACCTAGAAGCACCGGAGCCAAAGAATAGATAACAAAGTAAACAAAATAAAGTAAATCAATTAGACAAAAAAATTTAAATAAATCAAGTAAATAGAGGACTCCAGTAAGCCCTAGGCTTACGGAAACCTCCAGCTGCTTGGAGGCTGAGAATACTGGGCTCTGTGGGTGGTACCAGTGGTATTTATACCGCACCATCCCCAAAAAGGTTGGGCTCAGCCTCCAAGCTGCTGGAAGGGTTGCGTAACCCCAGAAGTAAAGGGACTGGACTGGAGTGACGATAAGGAACTGGCCATCATAGCGGTGTTCAGCGCCACAGTGGTGCATGCTCTTTGGGCAAGCTCTTTGGTGAAAATCCAGCAACCAATACATCACCGACTTTTCGGCCACAAGTCTGCAGTCCTCTATCTGCCATTTTTATCTGGTTCTGCTTCTCCTTTTAGGCTTGTTTTCCTCATAGCTGTCACCCATGTCAGTCATTCCGGTGCTTTGGGGCCAGTGTGCCCATCCTCCATCCAGTTCATGCTCCTATCGAAACCTGTTGACAATATTACAGCAAGACATTAAGAAAAAGATCCATTTTATTGAATTTAGGTTTAATCAAAGCATAGTGAGAAGGTCACTGATGCTATTAGGACACCTGAGTCCCTGTTTGTGGCCTGGTGTCCGCCAGTCTGAGACCTTCCCTAGCCAGGCATTGTGTTCAGTTTATTCATGTGTTGAAAAGCTGCGCTATATATGTGAAGAGGATAACAACTATCTTTGGTGAACTGCTTGAGTGTACCTACCATATTTTTGGCCTATCGAAATGTAAGCAATCTGCTCCATTGCATGATCTTTCTTATCTCCTCCTCTCAGGTTTTTCTTCTTGCTTCCACTTACACCATTGTGCCCTTCTTAATTGCAGATCCTTGCATGCCAAAACCTCTGATCTCAGACCTGATTTTATTACATTTGCTGGACTAACTATTTCTCATTGAATCTTGGCTTAAGGAGAGCAAGGAACCACTCCTATGCCATTGTTTTCTGCCGAACCACTCAACCCTGCCTCTCAAGAATCGGTAGTGGGGTGGCTTTCCATCATAGGTCTTGAATTCCAATCTCACACATAAAATCCTACTCAGCTCTACCCAGAATCACTGTTGGTTGTTGTTAAATCCTTGGTGACTAACATTCATTTTCCTTTGCCTAGGCATACAGGAGAAAAGTACAAACAAAAAGGCAACACAATCGTAAGAATGTAGAGATCAAATAAGGAGCCAGGCAGAACAAATCATAGGAGATTTTGTAGAATCCAAACCTTTATTAGCATCTCAATAGGTTCTATCTTACATAGGCCATGTTACGGCAATAGGCCTTCGTCAGGGGAACGAAACCCTTAAGAAACAATCATAATATACATTAAGAACAATTAAAATAAAAAGCACAATAAACAAATCATAACAAACATATTGCAAGATTAAAAAGGTACTTTTCTCAAAACAAAATAATTGCTGTATTAAAATTGTGGAAGTGTATATAATAGAGTATGACTAAAATACATATATGAAAGAATTAAAAAACTCCAAAACACATGTACATGAGAACAACATGAGCTTGGAAAAAATATACATACCTAAAAGATATGGGGACAGAGAATTGTGATAGATAAAAGGTTAAAAACATTTAAAAATCAATTATCAATTAAGGATAAGAAACATATAATAGAAAAATAATATACATAAAGGAATCTTACATATAAAAAGGCATCATGTGGATCTGTAAAGAAGACTACCAACTAAACTAAAAAACTATAAGGTAAGATCCAAGTGTAAATGCTATTTTAACACAGCACATTTAGGAATACAGTGAGGAGGAGCGACCTATTCAGAAGAATGGAACTTACTGCTGTAGGTTGATTGGAAAATATGACAATGACACAAACGGTGTAGATAAGCAGAAACACAGAATTAAAAAATAAAAACCAAAGGGGGGGGGGAGAAACATAAGAACATAAGATATGCCATCCTGGGTCAGACCAAGGTCCATCAAGCCCAGTATCCTGTTTCCAACAGTGGCCAATCTAGGTCACACGTACCTAGCAGTTTCCCCAAAAGACACAGGTTCCGCAATGCTTGTACTGGGGTCAAGCATTGATATCCTGGGTCCCTTCTTAATAATGGTTTATGGACCTTTCCTCCAGGAACTTGTCCAAACCTTTTTTAAACCCATCTACACTAACAGCCTTTACTACATCCTCCGGTAACAAATTCCAGAGTTTGATTAAACGTTGACTGAAAAAATATTTTCTTTTATTAGTCTTAAATAATTTACCCTGTAGCTTCATTGCACGTCCCCTAGTCTTTCTATATTCTGATAAGGTAAACAATCGATCTACGTTTACCTGTTCCACTCCGTTCATAATTTATAGACGTCTATCATATCTCCCCTCAGTCGTCTCTTTTCCAGGTTAAAGAGCCCTAACCTTTTTAGCCTTTCTTCATAGGAGTATCCTTCCATCCCCTTTACCATTTTGGTGGCTCTTCTCTGAACCTTTTCTAATAACGCTATATCCTTTTTAAGATACGGCGACCAGAATTGCACACGATATTCAAGGTGCGGTCTCACCATGGAACGATATAGAGGCATTATAATATCTTTTGTTTTATTTTCCATTCCTTTCCTTATGATACCTAGCATTCAATTTGCTCTCTTGGCTGCCGCTGCACATTGGGCCGAGGGCTTTAACATGGTATCCACAATGACGCCTAAATCTTTTTCCTGGGTGGTGGTTCCTAATGTGGAACCTTACATCGTGTAACCATAGTTTGGGTTGTTCTTCCCTAGGTGCATAACTTTGCACTTGTCCACATTAATTTTCATCTGCCATTTTGATGCCCAGTCTTCCAATTTACCAAGATCCTCTTGCAATTTTCTACAATCCTCTTGGGTTTTAACAACTTTAAATAATTTTGTCTCATCTGCAAATCTGATAATCTCACTCGTTATTTCACTTTCCAGGTCATTTATGAATATGTCAAAAAGCAGCGGACACAGCACAGATCCCTGGGGTACACCACTATTCACCTTCCTCCATTGGGAAAATTGTCCATTTAGCCCAACCCTCTGCTTTATATCTTTTAACCAGTTCTTGATCCACAGTAGTACACTGGCTCCTACCCCATGACTCTTTAGTTTTTCCAAAAGTCTCTGAAGAGGGACCTTGTCAAAGGCTTTCTGAAAGTCCAGATACAATATATCAACCGACTCACCTTTATCCACCTGTTTGTTCACACCTTCAAAAAAACATAACAGATTAGTAAGACAAGATCTTCCTTGTCTAAAGCCATGTTGGCTGTCTCCCATTAGGCCATGACTATCTACATGCTGAGTAATTTTATTCTTTATGATGGTTTCTACCATTTTTCCCAGTACTGACGTGAGGCTCACCGGTCTGTAGTTTCCCGGATCACCCCTGGAACCCTTTTTAAAAATTGGTGTTACATTGGCGATTCTCCAATCTTCAGGTATTAGAGATGATTTTAATGATAGTTCACAGATTACTAATAGCAGGTCTGCAATCTCATATTTCAGTTCTTTCAACACCCTTGGATGTATACCATCCGGCCCAGGTGATTTGCTACTCTTCAGTTTATCTAATAGTTTTAATACATCTTCCCGATGTATCGATATTTCCTTCAATTCTTCCGCACCTTTAAATACCACTTCAGTGATGGGTAACATTACTACATCTTCCTCAGTAAAGACCGAAGCAAAGAATTCATTCAGTCTCTCCGCTATCGCCTTGTCGCCTCTTAGTGCCCCTTTAACCTCTCTATCATCTAATGGACCAACTGACTCACAGGTTTTTTGCTACGAATGTACTTGAAAAAAATCTTTATTTCGCGTTTTTGCTTCCGCAGACAGCTTCTTCTCAAATTCTCCATTTGCCTGCCTTATCAATGCCTTGCATTTGACTTGCCAGTGCTTGTGCTGTTTCCAGGTTTTGTCGTTTGGCTCTTTTTTCCATTTCCTGAAAGATGCTTTTTTGGCAGCAACAGCCTCTCTAACCTCACCTTTAAACCATGCTGGCAGATTTTTGGACTTCCTTCCACTTTTCTTAAAGCGTGGAATACAGCTGGTCTGGGCTTCCAAGATAGTATTTTTCAATACCACCCAAGCTTGATGTAAGTCTTTAACCTTTGCAACTGCTCCTTTTGCGTTTTTTTAAACTATTTTCCTCATTTTATCATAGTCTCCCTTTCGAAAGTTAAAAGGTAGTACTGTGGATTTCCTTACTATCCCTCCTCCACTAATTAAATCAAAGGCGATCATGCTATGATCACTATTGCCAAGTGGCCCCAACAACCTTATCTCTTGCACTACATCTGGTGTTCCACTAAGGACTAGGTCTAATATGGCTTCCCCTCTGGTCGGTTCATGAACCAGCTGCTCCAAGAAGCAGTCATTTATTTCATTTAGGAACTTTATCTCCCTAGCATGTCCTGACGTGACACTGACCCAGTCGATACCGGGGTAATTGAAATCACCCCTTATTATTACTGCGCTGTAACTTTTGTTAGCTTCCTTGATTTCTTTGAGCATTTCATCATCCATTTGTTCATTCTGACCAGGCGATCGATAGTACACCCCCACTGCCATCACCTTCCCCTTTTTACATGGAATTTCAATCCATAGAGATTCTACAGCAAATTTTGTTTCCTGCAAAACTTTAATCCTTTCTGACTCAATGCCCTCTCTAACAGAGCGCAACCCCTCCACCACTTTGATCAGCTCTATCATTAAGATATAGTTTGTACCCAGGTATCACAGTGTCCCACTGGTTGTCGTCCTTCCACCATGTCTCTGATATTCCAATCATATCTAACCTCTCATTTAGTGCTATATATCGTCATGAAGTGGGTATCAATAAAGATGCAAACCTGAAAAGAAACCCTGTTTCTCAGAGAAATCTAGATGTGCAGTTACCTCAAGGCACAGCTAGAGGGGGCAGGAGTGATCATACAGGAGCTAATGAGCCTAAGAGAGCTAATGACTTGCACCTGGGAATGAGCCCGGGTGTTTCAAAGGAAAGATTCCTTTATAAGCAGAAGCTGAAGGCTAGCAACAACACAACACCTCTATTGAGAGGAACAGCTCCAGAGGAAGGGCAGAACTGGAACACCTCATGGAGGAGGAACACCTCTATTGAGAGGAACAGCTCCAGGAGAAGGACAGAAGAGAGGAATACCTCAAAGGAGAGGACAGAGAGAAGGAACAGCTCGGAGGGAAGGAGCAGCTCTAAGAGAAGGAGAAGGACTTGGAGAAAGAATCCTACCTGAGCAAACCCAGAGTTCACAAAGGTGGAGTTCAGAAGGGCCAGGCTAAGCGAGCAGCTGTTCAGAGGGAGTCTGCTGGAGAAAGCACTAAGGCTAGAGAGTGTGCCACTCCCTGTTCCCACAACATTCCTGATTCAAAAGCAGAGAGACGTATCCAGAGAACCAGAGAGATAGGTTTGGAGGAAAGCCTGCAGTCTCTGGGAGATACTAGTCAAGTTTTACCAGGCACCAAAGGAAAAGCAGTTTCTGACAAAGCTAAGTTCTTACCAAAGCATAAAGTTGAATCCACCCCAGGTTTTACCAAGCTGCCAGAAAGCACAGCCCTGACTAGAGCCTGTTGGCAGAAAACCTGTTGCAGGAGAAACGTTTCTGGGAGAGAAAGCTCCACGGATTCAAACCACAGAGGCTCCAGGTATGAAAGCTTTATTCATGATACTGAATGCTTAACTCCTAGAGGCACTGCTAAAACAAATACTCAGTTTGTAAGGAAGAAGAAACCAGGGTGGTTTCAGAAAATTCCGAGAGAACTTAAAACACAGTCTTATTGGAGGTAAGAGCCTAGGGACACTTCACGTAGACCTGTAGCAGACAGGGACAGTGACTACTCTGATGATGAATGTAGTGGAGCAGAATCCATGGAAATTGAATATATAAATGCTGTTCCCATTCCTCCACCAGAAGAAATGGATTGTGGTTTGTGCATGGCCACGAGCCTAGAATCTGTAGCCACTGTATAACTGAGAAGAAGTTTGTTTAATTCTTATTGTGTTGGAATGAAGTGAATTCCTCTGATTAACCCTTGCACTAATTGTGGAGTTTAACAATTAGTCAGCTTGTTAATACTGGTACCTTTTGAAACAAAGGACATTCTTTTGATTTCTCAATGTCTTATTTGAACCCTTGCACCGACGGGGAATAAAGCCTTGTTTTCCCTACACTTGATTTGATTATTGAGCTCTCATAGGAAGCTGGAAATAAGTAAGACCATTTCGCCATTCGTGGACCTTACATTTCATCACGCTCCCTAAATAATTTCTATCATGGAGCATGCCCATACTTAGAATGGTCACCAGGGGATGCCCTCACGACAATATTCTAACTCTCCCATCTTATTTTTTAGACTTCTAGCATTTGCATACAAGCATTTTAGAGACTGTATTTTATTCATATTAATTTGACTATTGGTAGACATGGGTAGTTTGGGATCTTTAAGCTCTTTCTGCTCCATACTCGAGGGCATTTGGGCTACTTTACTCTTTTTTGGAACCTCTCTGCTTTTGGTAGTATCCTTCAAGGATACATTCTTCCGAACCATCCGCTCTTGGGCGACTGTCGGCTTTCCTCTATTATCTAGATTAAAAGCTGCTCTATCTCCTTTTTAAAGGTTAATGCCAGCAGCATGGTTCCATCCCGGTTAAGGTGAAGCCCATCCCTTCGGAAGAGCCCCTCCTTTCCCCAGAAATGTTCCCCAGTTCCTAACAAATCCAAAACCCTCATCTCTGCACCATTGTCAAGACGGGGAGGTGGGAAAGTTTGGGGGGGGAGGGAAAGCATAGTTACTCACCTGTAACAGGTGTTCTCCAGGGACAGTAGGAATCAGTCCTTACTTATGGGGCGATGACGGCACCGATTCAGCCCGCGCAATTCCCCAGCTTTAAAAAAAGCCTTTGGGATTAGCCATGCATGCGTGGTCTTCTTCCTACCCAAGGGTGCCATCTTGCTCAGTTAGGTCCCATAGCTAAAGCCCTAAGCAGCAGATAGTAAGGGAAGGATAAAAATAGAAACTCTTCAGGGGAGATGGGAGGGTATTGAGGACTAATTCCTGCTGTCCCTGGAGAACACCTGTTACAGGTGAGTAACTACGTTTTCTCCAGGAACAAGCAGGAAGTCAGTCCTCACTTATGGGACTCCCCAGCTACAGGCTACTGAAGCACGTGAACAAAAACACCTCCGCGAAACCGTGAGCAGAAGCCGATGATCCGAAGGGAGCCCGAGGTCCTTGGGTCCTCGGGGGCTAGCTCTTGGTAGCCGTAGAAAAAGGGCCGGAGGGCAGAAGTTGCTTATACCCCAAAGAGATTACGGAGTACAGCCTGGCTGAAGGTGCTGTCCCAGCGGAACTCCCTCTCCAGGTAGTAATATGAAGCAAACATATTTGCTGAAGACCAGGTCACAGTCCAGCAAATGTCTGTCAGACATTGAGAGTAGCGAAGCCACCAACGCTGCCTTGGCACAAATGCTATGCACGGTGACTCGCTGATCCAGTGGGGCCCCAGTTCTTTGCCTGTGCAAAAGTGATGCAGTCCACCACCCAGACGGAGAGGGTGCGCTTCGTGACTGCAAGGCACAGACGGTTAGGATCGTAGGTGATGAAGAGCTGGTCGGACTTGTGATGAGACTGGGTGCACTGCAGATAGAAACAGAAAGCCCTCCTGCAGTCGAGTGAGAGTAGTTACTCACCTGTAACAGGTGTTCTCCAGGAGCAGCAGGAATCAGTCCTCACATATGGGTGACGTCGGCGCCGACGGAGCCCTCGCGGAGAAATTTCCCCAGCTTTCAAAGAAAGCCTTTGGGAATTGCAGCGCGCATGCGCGGTCCCCTTCCCGCCCAAGGGTGCCATCTTGCTCAGTCTGATGACATAGCTAAAAGACAGCAAAAAAATTAGCAAAAACGAAATGATAGGACTGCAACTCCAAGGGGAGGAGGGAGGGTTGTGAGGACTGATTCCTGCTGCTCCTGGAGAACACCATTTACAGGTGAGTAACTACTCTTTCTCCAGGACCAAGCAGGAAGTCAGTCCTCACATATGGGACTCCCAAGCTTAAGGCTACCGGAGACCTCAAGCACAAAAATGAGCTCCCTCTAGCTCAGCAGCATAGAAGGAAGGAATCTTCTCTGAAAACGCCCCCGACCGGTAGCCCAACACCAGGGCTGGAGGGTAGGAGTTGCCTAAACCTCAAAGAGATTATGGAGGACTGCCTGACCGAAAGCACTGTCCTGCGGGACTCCCTCTCCAGGCAGTAATGGGCCGCAAAAGTCTGGCTTGAAGACCAAGTAGCGGCCCGGCAGATGTCTGCCAACGGAACAGAGCGGAGGTGAGCCACTGACGCAGCCTTCGCCCTAACACGATGAGCCGTGACTCGACCCTCCAACGAGAGGCCGGCTGCCCCATAAGCCCAGGCGATACAGTCAGCTACCCAAATGGACAAGGTACGCTTGGAGACAGGGAACCCCAAGTTATTGGGGTCAAAAGAAACGAAGAGCTGAACAGCCCTCCTATGCTCCCGCGTACGGTCAAGGTAGAAGGACAAGGCCCTCCTACAGTCCAGGGTATGCAGGACCGTTTCAGCCCGGCTGGAGTGCGGCCTGGGAAAGAAGGTCGGAAGAACCACCTCCTGGTTGAGATGAAAAGGAGAAACCACTTTTGGAAGAAACTTACTGTGAGTCCATAAGACCACCCTATTCCTGTAGAACCTAGTGTAAGGAGGATCAGACACTAGGGCCTGCAGTTCACTAACACGCCTAGCAGAGGTAAGGGCTACCAAGAACAAGGTTTTCCAAGAAAGAAAACGAAGAGGGCAGGTAGCCATAGGTTCAAAGGGCGGACAGGTAATCCGCTGCAAGACCACATTCAGATCCCATTCAGGGGCTGGTGGACGCAAAGGAGGCTTAAGCAGAAGGCGGCCTCGGAGAAAACGGGCCACCAAAGAGTGGTTGGAAAGAGGCCTGCCATCAACCGGCGCGTGATGTGCAGAGAGAGCACCGAGGTGGACTCTGACAGAGTTGGACTTAAGGCCCAGATTGGAGAGGTAAAGCAAATATTGCAAGACCACTGCCACCAAGCAGGAGAAGGGATTCTCAGACTGCTTGAGCACACCACACGGAGAAGCAACGCCACTTAAGAGCGTAGGACTTCCGGGTGGAGGGCCGCCTGGAGGCCAAGACGACCTCTTCCACCTCCCGAGGCAGCAGGAGGGGAGCAAGGACTACCCTTTCAGCAGCCAGGCCATCAGATGAAGGGACCGGAGGTTGGGGTGTAGGAGAGACCCGTGGTCCTGTGTCAGGAGATCGGGTTGAAACCCCAGAGGAAGAGGAGTGTCCACCGCCAGCTGCATTAGAAGCGGGAACCAAGGTTGCCTCGGCCACCGGGGAGCCACTAGGATCAGCGAGGCTTTGTCTCGGAGAACTTTGAAGAGAGTTCGAGACACCAGCGGCATGGGAGGAAAGGCATACAAGAGGCCTGTGGACCATGGAATCAGAAAAGCATCCGGCGCTACTCTGAGAGGATGCGGTTGTCGAGAGCAGAATCTGGGTAGTTGCCGGTTCAGAGGACTGGCAAACAGATCCATGGTGGGGAGTCCCCACTTGAGAAAGATCTGCTGAAGCACTAATGGATCCAATCTCCACTCGTGTGGTTGGAGGATCCTGCTTAGTTTGTCTGCCAGGTAATTTTCCTGACCTGGGGAGATAGACCGCTTTGAGGAGTATGCCGTGGCCTACTGCCCAAGAGCACAGCCGTCGCGCCTCCTGACAGAGAAGGAAGGAGCCTGTGCCTCCTTGTTTGTTCACGTAGAACATTGCTACTTGATTGTCCATCTGGACCAGTACAGACTGGTGAGAAGTGAGGTGGGAGAAGGCTCTCAGAGCTAGGCGGATGGTTCTGAGCTCCAGGAAGTTTATCTGCTGCGCAGACTCCCAAGGAGTCCAGAGGCCTTGAGTACATGTCCCTTGGCAATGTGCTCCCCATCCCAGGAGAGAAGCATCGGTTGTTAGTACAGAAAGGAGTACACAAGCATGCCTTGGCCTTTTATCTTCAGAGAACTAGGCAGCACAGAAAGGCTTCACAGCTGTTTGTTGCTTTTGACTCCAGTCACCTAGGTCTACCAGTTTCCAAAAGAACACCTTCCAGATGGATTGCAGACTGTATATCTTTTAGCTATGAGAGTAGGGGACTCTTGAAGGTCATGTCACAGCACACAATGTGCGAGCAATGGCAGCCTCCATGGCAAACCTACGCTCAGTGGCGATTGACGAAATATGTAGGGCAGCAACCTGGTCCTCTGTCCACACTTTTGCAGCCCATTATTACCTGGACAAGGACTCCTGCCGGGATGCCTCGTTTGGCCAGGCTGTTCTCCAGCATCTCTTTCAGACTTAGATCAACTCCTATCCCCCGTCCCCGCTTTCGATACCAGAGATCCTTGGGAGAATACATGACCCACTTAGGCCTGTGGTTCACTGCTCACTCTGTAGTCATCTCCCTGGCATCTCTAAGCTAGGGAGTCCCATATGTGAAGACTACATTCCTGCTTGTTCCTGGAGATAATGTAGTTACTCACCTGGTTTGTCAACTCTGTCTGGGTGCTACCCACCATGTCTCCCGGTGGGTTCATCTCCAGGGACAGCAGGAATTGAGTCTTCACAACCCACCCTCCTCCCCTAGGAGTTGCTCACTCTCTCTCTCCCTCCCTCCTTTTATCTCAGCTAGAAACCCAACTGAGGAGGGAGAGCTGGAAAAGCAGGAAGGCAGCTACGCAGGCACAGTGGGATGCTCCCAAAAGCTTTCTTATAGGACACTGGGGAGTGTTCCCCCGCAGACTCTGTCAGTGCCGATGTCACCTATATGTGAAGACTCAATTCCTGCTGTTCCCAGAGATCACCTGTTACAGGGTGAGTAACTATGCTTTCGCCCGGTGGTTTGTCAACTCCATCTGTATGCTACCCACCATGTCTCCTGGTGTGTTCAAAAAACATGACCACTACAGTCAAACCATGACAGTAACAGACATCCATGACCACTGCTTGAGATGCCTGGTCCCGGACCATGACAGCACCTCCTGTGACCTGTGCCAAGCCATGACTCCTAAAACCAACAGAAAAAGGTCGGAGTTGCAGGAGAAATTGTTTCCCAGGTCTTGCTCTGCCCCGGCTTCCCGATGCCAAGCTCCAAGCCCAGCACATCCCATGAGGCCCAAGAGTCCTCCGAGTCCCATGGTGGCGGCTTCTCCGAGACCTTGGACCCAGAGGAAAAAAAAAAAAAAAGAAGTCTTCGAAGTCCACCGAGGTTGCACTGGAAAACCTGGTAAAACTGCCTGGAGGGACTCGGGTGACTGAGAAGCACCCCACCAAGGTCCTCAAGAAGGATTCCTCGGCCAGTGGAGACCATGCAAGGTTCCGAGGCCATAGTCCTAGTCACTGACACACTCGCAAGAGTGCCAACACTGGGCCAAGATCCTCTGTGCCTGCGCTGACGTCTGAGGAGCCTTCTGGTCTGGAAACCAGAATGGCAGCCTTGAAGCAGAACATCACTGCTATCCTGGCCATGCAGCAGGCGATGATGGCTGGTTCGTCTGCTTCGTCCGCCCTAATGAACAGACCCTCGGCTGTGAGGGAGTCCCCCGGTTGTCGAGCCGAGCATCACCGGCCTCGGGTAAGCCCTCGATGCCGGTCGAGATCCTGGTCTTGTTTATCGAGCATCCGGTCCTCGCTGGCTAGTATCCATGATCTCCCCCCTTCCACAGCAGGTTAGCCCCCTCTCTTCTGTCTCCTCTAAGTTATTTCCCTACTCCCAACTGGCTGCCCCTTTTCTCTCTTAGTCTCTCTTCTATTTCAGCTGTCCCGTCATTGATCGGCGTTCTTTTCCTCCTCTTGATTTTTGTAAACCTCTCTGATGCCTTGCTGCCTAGGGTGATATTTCAAGTAATAATAAAGATAAAAGATTCGTACCCCAGGTCTTCGGAAGGTCGCTGACCATTCAACACCAGCCTCGAGGCAAGGAGTTGTAGGGCCTCGGACTTGTCGTCACCGCTCAACTCAGAGTGGGAGACAGACAATGTGGCCTCTCCGGACACCAAGTGGCACAGAGATATTCCCTTGGAACAGGCGCCCCGGAACCACTCTCCTCCTGAGGATGTGGCCTTCCCTGACTTCATCAGGGACATGTCCAGAGCCCTCTTGGTAACAAATGGAGATAGAGGAAGACCCGCGCACTGAGGACTTGGAGATTCTTCAGTATGAGTCTCCACCGAAGGAAACCCTCACAGAGTCCGTGCAGCCGATCCTCTAAAGGCTACTACTTCGAATGCGGGGAAACGCCAGCGTCTATGCCAGTGGTGAGCTGGTGCCTTGACGTCATCTACCGCATCCAGAAGTGACCAGGGTTCCACAAACCCCAGCTCCCGCATAACTCCATGGTCGTTGAGTCAGCCATGCAGAAACTCAAGAGCCAAAAGACCCACTCCTCGTTTCCCCCCAGAAGGGAGACCAGAATCATTGATGTCCTCAGGCGCAAGTGCTACTAAGGTTCAATGCTTGCGTTCTGGATCCAGGCCTATGAGCTTTACATAGTCATGTACCTAAAGGCTGGCCCAAGAGCTATCAGGGTTTGGAGTGGGCCTCATCAGCGAACCCCTTCAACAGTTACATGACCTGACCTCAGGGATCAAGGACCGTTTTAAGTTCCCCTCTCGGGCAGCCGATGATGGCTTCAAGTCAGCAGCTTGGGTAGCTGCTGTCGGCATCGTGGCCCAGCGCCAAAGCCTTGCTATAATCCTGCGACCTCGAGCAATAGGTCCAAGACAAACTGCTTGACATTCCCTGCACCGGGAAGAACCTGTTTGACAAACCCATGGCCGACAAAGCAGCTGAGATTGAGGCCAATGCTGTGACCTGCCAGAGCCTCTCCAAGACGACCTCATCCCATCCCTGCAAAATATCTCCAGGGAAGAGACCCCTTTTCCTGAGAAAAAAGGGGTCCTTTGGGCAGGGTCACCAATTTCAGCCCTTCTCAGGCCAGCAGCAGGTTTCTCACCCCAAGAGGCAAGGGCATGGGGCTCAGAAGACTCAAGCACCTAAGCTCCATACCCCAGCTCCCACCCAGGGTGGGGGGAGCTTTTGACTCCCAGGGCAGGGCCTCCCCTCCCCTAGGAGACCTTCACCAGCCCACAGGGGACGCCTGACGCTCTCTGTCCACAGATGTGCTCCAGTCACATAACATAGCATATAATGGCAGATAAAGACCAGTATGGTCCATCTAGTCTGCCCAGTACAGCGGCAAGAGTAGGTGCACCTGCCGCTCTGTGCAGGTCACCCCCCCCCTCCCTTTGTTTAGGGGTGTACCTACTGCTCCAGGTAGGTGACCACTATTTGTTAAGATATAAGTGATAGTTACGTTTATTTTGATTTTATCCTGTTGCTATAAAAGGGATTCACTGTGTCTGTCCCATGCCATTTTGAGTTCTGTCATTGTATTTGCCCCCACCACTTCCATCAGAAGGACGTTCCAAGTATCCACCACCCTTACAGTGAAAACATATTTCCTGACATTGCTATTCAGTTTACCCCCTTGCAGTTTCATGTTATGCCCTCTAGTTTTACAGCTTCCCCATCTTTAGAAGAGGTTTGTTTGTTCATTAATACTATAAGTATCTAAAGGTCTGAATCATATCTCCCCTGTCCCTCCTATCCTCCAGAGTGTACATATTTAGGTCTTCAAGTCTCTACTCATAAGTCTTCTGATGCAGGCTCCACATCATTTGGTCGCCTTCCTCTGAACTGTTTTCAGCCTTTATGTCCTTTGCAAGATATGGTCTCCAAAACTAAACACAATGTTCCACATGAGGCCTCATCAGCAACTTGAACAGTGGCATTAGTACCTCTTCCTTTCTGCTGGTAAGTCCTCTCTGTATGCAACCAGCTTTTGTAGATCTTTCCTCATGTTCTCCACTCCCTCAGGGGAGACCACTCTGTTGCAAATTTTCATGTCATCTGCAAAAAGACAGACTTTTCCATTCAGTCCTTCAGTAATATCATTTACAGATATATTGAACAGTACCTGTCCTAGAACTGAACCCTGGGGCATGCCGCTAATCACCTTCCTTTCATCTGAGTGAGTTCTGTTTACCATCACCTTCTGTTTTCTGTCAGTCAGCCAATTTCTGATCCAGTTCACCACCTTGGGACCCATCCCCAAGCAGTTGAGTTTATTCATAAACCTCATATGAGGAACAGTATCAAAGGCTTTGCTGAAATCTAAGTAGGTCATATCCATTGCATGCCCTTGATCTAGTTCTCTGGTAACCCAGTCAAGAACTCAAATCAGATTTGTTTGGCAAGATCGTCCTTTGGTAAAATCATGTTGCCTCGGATCATGCAACCTGTTGGTTTCGAGAAAGTCCATTATTTGCTCTTTCAGGAGCGCCTCCATTACTTTTCCCGCCACTGAGGTAAGGCTTACTGGCCTGTAGTTTGTCACTTCTTCTCTATTACCACATCAGCCTTTCTCCAGTCCTGTGGAACTTCTCCTGTCTCCAAGGATCTATTAAACACACCCTTTAACTGCCCTATCTTTATTTATTTATTTATTTACATTCTCTTATATACCGCGCTATTCTGCATCAGTGCGGTTTACATTGAACAAACTGAAATTACATTGAACAGGGCATTATAACTTGGAGATAACTATTTTACAGGGAACATGGGCTATGTTGGGTTAAGTGGCTTGCCCAAGACCACAAGGAGCACCTGTGGGACTAGAAACCCCAGTCCTTCCGGCCCAAGGTTGCTGTCATCTAATGGGATTTGAACCCCCGACCTTCCGGCCTGAAGTACCTTGCCCCAACCACTAGGCCACTCCTCCACTCCTGAACCCTTTCAGTATCCTGGGATATATCCTATCCAGTCCCATGGTCTTGTTCACCTTCAGTTTTGCAAGCTGTTCTAACACATCATCTTCTGTGAATGGTGTGGTATCTATTCCATTCCCATTTGTATATTTTTCAATCACAGGCGGTCCTTCTCCAGGAATTTTTTTTTTTTTTTTTTAGTAAAAATAGAACAGAAGTATTTGTTTAGCATTTCCGCTTTTTCAATGTCACTTTCTACAAATCTGTTACTTTTGAGTCCTGCAGTTCCACTTCTGATTTTCCTCCTCTCTCGAATATACCTGAAAAATGTTTTGTCACCACACTTCACATCTTTAGCAATTTTTTCTTCTGCCTTTGATTTTGCTATCCTTATTTCTCTTTTTGTCTCTTTTAGTTTTATTCTGTATTCTTTTCTGTGTTCCTCTGTTTGTGAGCTTCTGACTTTTGTAAATGCTGTGGTTTTTGCCTTTATTTGTACAGCCACGTATTTGGAGAACCAAATAGGCTTCCTTTTCCTCTTGTTTTTATTTACTTTCCTTACATATGTATCTGTTGCCCCTTGTATTGCCTCCTTTAGTTTAGCCCACTGCAATTCCACTTCCCATATCCCCCTCCCACCCTGCCAACTCCTCCTTCATGCACTTGACCATTTTACTGAAGTCAGTGCTTTTGAAGTCTAGGACTTTGAGCTTGCTGTGACTGGACTCCACCTTGGCTTTTATCTCAAACCACACCGTTGCTACTCACATAGGCACCCGTCCGGATATTTGACATGCTATCTCCATTGGTGAGTACTAAATCCAGCACTGAGCCTTCCCTGGTCGGTTTCATCACCATTTGTCTAAGTAATGCATCTTGAAAGGCATCCACAATTTTTTTTTACTTCTTTCCATATTGCAGAAGGAATATGCCAGTCCACTTTGGGTAGATAAACATCACCCAATATGATCATTTCCCCTTTCATGGCTCTCTTTGCAATATCAATAATCAATTCGTTATCCATTTTGAGTTGGCCACCCATTGTGAGAGGGTGCACCTGGAGACTGCGACCCCGAGACAACTGGGGCCAAAAGAGACAAAAGGTTGCATCCTCTGGAAGTAAAGCATAGTTACTCACTTTTAACAGCTGTTCTCCAGGGACACCTGCAATCAGTCCTCACCTATGGGTAACATCGGCATCGACAGAACCTGCGCAGCAGCATTTCCACAGCTTTCAAAGAAAGCCTTTGGGATATGCTACCACTCATGCGTGATCCCCTTCCCGCCCAAGATGCCATCCTACTCAGTCAGATGACATAGCTAGGATGGTAGTGAAAATATTAACACAAGGTAGGGAGGCAACTCCCAGGGGAAAAGGGAGGATTCTGAGGAAAGATTCTTGCTGTCACTGGAGAATACCTGTGCTTTCTCCAGGTACAAGCAGGAAGTCAGTCCTCACATATGGGACTTCCTAGCTCCAGGCTGCTGAGGACTGAACAACGACAGCACCACCGGCGTCCAAGTCAGGTAGCCATGAGTTGCAGAAGATGAGTCCAACTGAGAGACTTTACAAGACCCTAGCATCCAATGGCACTATCACTCCGGTAGCCTGAATACAGAAGGGTCGGAGGGCAGGAGTTGCCTACACCCTGAAAAGATTATGGAGTACTGCCTGGCCAAAGGCACTATCGCAACGGGACTCACTATCCAGGCAGTAGTGAGCTGCGAACGTGTGAACTGAAGACCATGTGGCGGCTTTGCAGATCTCTGTCACCAGCACTGAGTGCAGGTTCGCCATCAATGTAGCCATCCCTTTCATGCAACGCAATATGATCAGTGTTCCAGGGATAGTCTAGCTTGCTCACAGGAAGCACCCAAGTGGACAGAGTTCGCTTAGTCACAGGAAGCACCCAGTCTGCTGGGGTCATAAGAAACGAAAAGCTGAGGAGCTTTGTAACGGACCTGGGTCCGCTGTACGTAGGACAGAGCTCATTTGCAATCCAGTGTATGGAGTATAATTTCCTCCCACCAGGTGTGAGGCTGTGGGAAGAAGGTAGGAAGAGCCACTTCCTGGTTGAGGTGGAAAGAAGATACCACCTTTGGGAGAAATTTGGGGTGAATGCGGAGCACCACCCTGTTCTTGTAGAATCTTGTATATGGTGGTTCCGCCACCAAGGCCTGAAGTTCACTGACTTTTCGAGCAGACGTGAGGACCACCAGGAAGGCAACCTTCCATGAAAGATATCACAGATGGCAAGTGGCTAGACGATAGAATGGCAGTCTGGTGAGCTGTGAGAGCACCACATTGAGGTCCTACTCTGCCGCGGGGGGGGGGGGGTGGACAGGGGGCTTAGACAACAGAAGGCCCCGGAGGAACAGAGACCAGGGGCTGACCCAAGAGGTGTTTTCCCTCGATAAGGTGACAGTGTGCAGTTATCGCACTCAGGTGGACTCTCACCGAGTTGGACTTTAGCCCGGTGTGCGACAGATTCAGTAGGTATGGGAGCACTAATTGCACCTGGCAGGAGAATGGGTTCTCCCGTCTCTCCACGCACCATACTGAGATTCTTCGCCATTTAAAAAGGCATAAGCTCGCCTGGTGGAGGGCTTCTGATCGGCAAGTAGGACTTCGACCTCCTTTAAGAGGTTGAAAGGGGCCAATGCTATCCTTTCAGCAGCCACGCCGTTAGCATTAGAGATTAGTGATCCTCCTGTATTAAATCATTGGCAGCACATATTAGTGCTGCTATCATAAATAAAATAAGGAGATTGGTGCTAAACTGTGGTGACCTTCCGGAGCAGTGTGCTGAGGGACCGACAGTTGAATGCAGCATTTTCTGCTGCTGATGGGTCATCTTCCCATTCTCCCCCACAGCAGCAGGAGGTTTAAAGGAGCGAATCCGCACCATAGCACGTCCAAAGGAGCACATCAGGCCCCTTTGGAGCCCCTTCGGAGTACTAAGGAGACAAAGGAGTCTTATCTTGCAGAACGGGGTAAATGAAAGAAGAAATCTTTCACTGTGAGTATATCTAATCCAGCCAAGACCATGAAAGCAATAGGTCCTATGGATCAGCATATTGTGGTTACGGTCAGGGACCCAGAAGAACATTCATTACCATCATCTTCAAGCTTGGGTTCCCCCAAATTGTTCCTCTGCCATCTGGGGTTATCACAACCCCGCTGCCTAGAAATGGAGGTATGGGCTTGGCAACTCCCCTATCCGATATGGAGGGGCAGACGCAGCCTGGTGTTTCTGTAGAGGATGGGACTTCAAGAGCCCCGGGGTGCACTGGTGCAGTGATTCTACTGCTGCGGGTTATATAGTTCCCAGAATCCTCCAAGTCTTCAACTATAGCTGTTTGTGTTTCTGCCTTGGTAGATATATGGACTCTGCTTAACCGAATGGAATCTTCTCTGAATAGTACTATATCACAGTTTGCTGCTTTTACGAAGGAGACTGTGGCAAAGATTGCTTCTTTTACAGTTTACTCTGTTTTCAATCATGGCTAATACAATTATTAAAGTCAACCAAATAAAAGGATGCAGTCGGGGCAAACAAACATAGGGAAAGCCTTAAAAAACACCAATAAAAGCATAGCCAGAGGCTCTCAACGATGTTTTTATTGGTGTTTTTAAGGGTTTTCCCTATGTTTGTTTGCCCTGACAGCGTCCTTTTATTGGTTGACTTTAACCCATTTTGAACCATGGATAATACAATTATCTTTTTATCCTTGATAGTTTTTTTCCACCGTTTTTTATGCAATTTTTAAACTCATGCTCCCTTTCTAGACAATCTCCTGTTATATATGGGACAGACAATATAATAGCGTCTTCTAGTATACTATTTGTTTATTTTCTATTGTGTGCCATTTAGTATTCTGCTGTTTTATTATTTTTTTGTAAATCTCTATTTAGCAGCACTAATATGTACTGCCAACGATCTAATACAGGAGGATCGCTAATGTCAAACTTCTCCCGATCTTCTAATACAACAGTGTCTGGGGACGATCTACTACAGACTGAAGATGCATATCACAAGCTTATTTATGCAAAATATAATTTTAAAAACTTAATATTCCTTTTTTGATTATACAATTTTCATATTTATTTATTTTTTTTATGTGATCCCATAATTACATACACAAACACCCATGCCGGCTTTGGCACCAACTGGGACCTTTAAAAATGCCACCAGAGCGCGCAATCAGTTTCTAATCAGTCTCTGCACTACACTGCACGGCACCGTCATTAAAGCTGCACAGTTTGGATCGCAAAAGTAAATCTGTATTTTCTGGCAATTATGTTTTGAGTAAATGTTTTATGAGTCCTCTGCGATCCTCAGTAGCGTCTGAAATGCCTTTGCTGACCTGCATACGGAGATATGCCTCATGCACATGTTAGACCTTCTCCATTATATGACTATTGCCCCTATAAAAAAAAAAGTGCAGTGTTTCCCTATGCATAGATCTCCACAATTTCCCCCACTGTTTACTGGAGATTTTTAGTCCTTTCATATACATATTTAAGTCATACACTGTTATATACACTTTCATTATTTTAATACAATTATTTTGTTTTGAAAAAAGTACCTTTTTAATCTCACGATATATATTTTTTGTATTAGTGTAACTATTTATGATTTGTTTATTGTGCTTTTGATTTTAATTGTTCTTAATGTACATTATGATTGTGTTTCTCACTAAGGGTTCTTGTATTCCCGATAAAGGCCTACTGCAGAAACATGACCCGTGTAGGGTAGAACCTAATGAGTTGCCAATAAAGGTTTGGATTCTGTAAAATCGCCTTCTATGGTTTGTTCTGCTTTACTCCTTATTTGATCCAGGAAAACAGGAGAGCCATCTGCACAGCTACCTCAGCACTCTTCATGCCACCTGGCAGATTGACATAAGCCATCACCGTGGCATTGTCTGAAAGCATTCGAACCATAAGGCCCTCGATAAGAGGCTAGAAACGCAGAACCAACCTAATGGCCCTTGCCCTGAGGCAGTTGATGGATCACACTGCTTCCTTGCGGTTCCAATGGCCATAGACTGTACGGTCTTGGTAACGGACTACCCAACCCAATCTGTCGTCAGCAGGATCCAGGAGAAATCGTCCAGTGGCATGCCCTTCCTCAGATGACAGGGCTGCTGTCACCACCGCAGACTGGACTTCTCCATCAACAAAAGTGGGAGCCTTTGCTCAAACTCCTGAGAACCCTGGGACCACAGAATCAAAAAGGTTCAGTGGAGCAGCTGCATGAGAGCATGTGCCCACAGGTGTCACCATCAATTCCAGGAGCTGAAGAGAATCCCAGATTCTGGAAGCCTGCTGCGTACAGAACAGCGCCAGGCAATCCAACAGACTGACATTCTCCTTTGGAAAGAAAAAACTGCCCACTCAAGAGTCGAAACGTGCTCCCAGAAACTCCAGGGACTAGGAAGAACACAGCTAGCTCTTCCCCAATTGATCACCCAGCTGAGGCTTTCTAAGAACACAGATCCCTTGGTGCCACAGCCGTCACCATCATGGCCTGGGAGAACATCTCTGGGATGGTGGAAAGCCCAAAGGGGAGAAGGGGTGGCGAAATAACAGTGAGAGCCAAGCATGCCAACATGCAGATACTTTGCTGATCCACCCAGATCGGGATATGAAAATATGCCTCGGCCAGATCCAGATAAGCCAAGAATCTCCCCCCCCCCCCCCCTCCCGGCGCACCGCTTGAATCACGGAGCACAAGGTTTTCCAGCCTGAAGTGCAGGACAAGCAAGTTCACGTCGACCCCCTTGAGGTTCAGAATGGGCCAGAAGGAAAGTGAAGTTACTCATCTATAACAGGTGTTCGAGGACAACAGAAATCAGTCCTCAGATATGGGTGACATCAGCATCGACTAAGCCTGTGCGGTAATCTCTCCCGAGCTTTCAAAGAAAGCCTTTGGGAGGCCTACCATGAATGCAGATCCCCTTCCCACCTAAAGGTGCCATCTTGCCTCAGTATGACAACATAGCCCAAGAAGGCAAAAATGACAAAAAGCAACTCCATGGCAAGGAGGAAAGATTGTGAGGACTGATTCCTGTTGTCCTTGGAGAACACCCGTTACAGGGTAAGTAATTACGCTTTCTCCGGGAACAAGCAGGAAAGTAAGTCCTCAAATATGGGACTCCCAAAGCTGCAGGCTACCAAAAAAAAAACCCCGTAAAAACCACGGGTGACCAAAACACATGAACCATGAGAAGTAACAATGGAGTCAAGGAACAGCAAAACACATGAGTGGCCCAGAGTGTCGTGAGGAACAAGTTCTCCAGTAGCCTGAACACATCGAAGGACCAGAGGGCAGGAGTTGCCTTACACCCCAAACAAATGATGGAGTACTGCCTGGCCGAAGGCACTGTCCCAGCAGGACTCCCTCTCCAGGCAATAATGAGCTGCGAAGGTATGGACCGAGGACCAGGTGCGTCCCGGCAGATCTCCGACAAGGGGACAGAGCGCAAAATAAAGCAAAACAATGCAGAAGTTGTAGCGCTTAAATTGTCAACATTTTTAATTTGGATAGTTCAAAAACCTAATAACAAACTATTGTGGTCTGCTTACCTGCGTGCTACATTGTGGAGGAAGCTGAAGAAGAACCGCAGGGTCTCTATATTTCTGTCAGGAAGCAAGCAGGAGAGCAGAAGTGTGGCAGTGCTCCTCTCTTCCTCACAAGCCAGCTGCTGAGCTTTAAAAAAAGCCTCATGAAGATCTGGTTTGAGAACAGGTTCAGGCAGCTCTCGGAAAAACTGTTTTAGAAGGCCTGCCACATCACAAGGGGCTGCGGTGGATAAGCAGTTCTCACCATGGTCCAATTTGCTCTGAAAGAAAACAGATCAAGACAACTCTTGCCTTAAGTTTGCTAAAATCTTAGATATTTTTGAAGCATTATTCATTTTATTCTTCTTGGGTATCCAATGCAAGACAGCGTAGTTACTCACCTGTAACAGGTGTTCTCCAGGAGCAGCAGGAATCAGTCCTCACATATGGGTGACGTCGGCGCCGACGGAGCCCTCGCGGAGCAATTTTCCCCAGCTTTCAAAGAAAGCCTTTGGGAATTGCAGCGCGCATGCGCGGTCCCCTTCCCGCCCAAGGGTGCCATCTTAGCCAGTCAGATGACATAGCTAAAAAAGACAGCATAAAAATTTGCAAAAAACTAAAGCAGATGATCGCAACTCCAAGGGGAGGAGGGAGGGTTGTGAGGACTGATTCCTGCTGCTCCTGGAGAACACCTGTTACAGGTGAGTAACTACGCTTTCTCCAGGACCAAGCAGGAAGTCAGTCCTCACATATGGGACTCCCAAGCTTAAGGCTACCGGAGACTCTAAGCACAAAAATGAGCTCCCTCTAGCTCAGCAGCACAGAAGGAAGGAATCTTCGCTGAATTATTACCCACCGGTAGCCCACATCCGGGATGGAGGGTAGGAGTTGCTCAGACCTCAAAGAGATTACGGAGGACTGCCTGTCCGAAAGCACTGTCCCTGCGGGACTCCCTCTCGAGACAGTAATGGACCGCAAAAGTCTGGCTCGAAGACAGAGTAGCGGCCCGGCAGATGTCTGCCAGCGGAACAGAGCGGAGGTAAGCCACTGACGTAGCCTTTGCCCGAACGCAATGAGCCGTGACTCGACCTTCCAAGGAGAGTCCGGCTGCCCCATAAGCCCAAGTGATACAGTCCGCAACCCAGATGGACAGAGTACGCTTGGAGACCGGGAGCCCCAATTTATTGGGGTCGAAAGACACAAAAAGCTGAGCAGCTTTACGGTGCTCCCCGCGTACGGTCAAGGTAGAAGTTCAATGCCCTTCTACAGTCCAGGGTATGGAGGACCGTTTCAGCTCGGCTGGAGTGTGGTCTGGGAAAGAAGGTCGGAAGTATCACCTCCTGATTGATGTGAAAAGGGGAGACCACTTTTGGAAGAAATTTAGGGTGAGTCCGTAGGACTACCCTATTTTTGTAGAACCGAGTGTAAGGGGGATCAGACACGAGGGCCTGTAGTTCACTTACGCGTCTAGCGGAAGTGAGGGCTATCAAGAACAATGTTTTCCAAGAAAGAAATCGGAGAGAACAGGTAGCCATAGGTTCAAAAGGCGGACAGGTGATCCGCTGTAACACCACATTCAGATCCCAGTCAGGAGATGGCGGGCGCAGAGGTGGTTTAAGTAGAAGGAGACCTCGGAGAAACCTCGCTACGAGAGGGTCGCTGGAAAGAGGTCTGCCGTCCACCGGCACATGATGTGCTGAAAGAGCACTGAGGTGAACTTTGACGGAATTGGACTTAAGTCCCAGATTAGAGAGGTATAGCAAGTACTGCAGAATCACCGACACCGGGCAGGAGAAGGGATCCTGAGACTGGCTAAGATGGCACCCTTGGGCGGGAAGGGGACCGCGCATGCGCGCTGCAATTCCCAAAGGCTTTCTTTGAAAGCTGGGGAAAATTGCTCCGCGAGGGCTCCGTCGGCGCCGACGTCACCCATATGTGAGGACTGACTTCCTGCTTGGTCCTGGAGAACTAGTGGTATTCTGCTAGTAGAAACAAAGCTAAGTGCTTCTGCCAAACACCTCCACCCTAGCAAGGAATAAACAAACTGATATACAGTGGCCTTCAACTACTATTTCTCAGTTCCTGGCCACTCTACAATCAATTTACCTCACAAATTCCATACGAATAGCATAACAGATATTTCCTATAGCAGTTTGATGTTCCTTCCAGATAAGAAAGTCCATTAATTGGGTCTAAAATGTACTTCAAGTTAGGACGACACTTTTCCCTTGCTAAATAAGCATCCCTGAATTTGGAGTCTAGAATTTACATAAGAACATAAGATATTTTATTTTATTATTTTATTTATTTAACAATGATTTATATACCGCATCTTCCATAGTTCAGTTGCGGTTCACAATAAACAGTTAACAAATCGGAGTTTGTTTTACATAAAACATCATATGACCAAATAACAATAAGATAAACTAGTGTTAATACAGAACAGTATAGAACAGTGTAAACTATATACATTATGTACAAATACACATTATGTGGGGCTTAAGCGTTATTCAAAGTACAGCATCAGCTATGAAGAATTGTATGTGTAGGTCATTTGGGATTTGTTAGATAAAAACTGGTTAGCCATTATCTAAGTCTATTGAGGGATGATCTGAGTTGTTGTAATGTTTAGAAAAGAGATAGGTTTTCACTTTTTTGCGGAATTCGATGATCTCTGTTAGTAATCTTAGATCATCTGGGAGGGAATTCCAGATTGTTGGAGCTGCATGAGAAAAAGCTCTATTGTTTGTGAGTTTATTTGCTTTTATGAAGTCTTTGGGAGTTTTTAGTTTATTTGTTTGTCCTTTTCTTTGAGTAGATTTTGAGTGCTCTTTGCTGATTAGGTTACTTAGGGTGACTGGGGCCATGTCGTTTAGAGTTTTAAATGTGGTTATCAATGTTTTGTATACTATCCTACTTTGTATAGGCAGCCAGTGAAGGGATTCTAGTATTGGTGTTATATGTTGATGTGCGTGTACTTTCGTTATTATCCGAGCTGCTGCATTCTGGGCAAGTTGAATTCTTTTAATGTTTTGTTTTGTTATACCCAATAAAATTAGGTTAGCGAAGTCAAAGTGGGGGGTTATGATGGCTTGAATTATGCTGATGAAATCATGTATGTATACAAGGGGTCTTAGTTGTTTAAGGATTTTGAGTTTGAAATAGATTTTCTTTGTGGTGTTTCTAATGTGGGTGTCTAATGTAAGGTGTTTATCTAGAATAACACCTAGATATCTTACTTCATTTTTTATTTTAATTTCTTGGTTTTGAAGTGTTATGTGTGTAGGTGGAGTATAGGATTGGTTTTTGGTGACGATTAGCACTTCAGTTTTGGAGTGATTTATTTGGAGATTGTGGGTATTTAGCCAGGATGTGACTTCATTGAAGCAATCTGACAGAGTTTGCATCGGTAAGTTGGGAATCGTGAACGGAATGTACATCATGATATCATCTGCGTATAGATGATACAGTACACCAAATTTTTTAAAGATATTGCAAACAGGTTTTATGTATATGTTAAATAGGAGTGATAATGCTGATCCTTGAGGTAAAACGTTTTCCAGTTTGTATGAATCAGAGGTTTGATTACCTATTCGTACATTTTGTGTCCTATTGTCTAGATAAGAGGAGAACCATTTATGAACTGTGGCATTTATTCCTATTTGACTCAGACTATTGAGCATTATGGTATGGTGGACGCTATCAAAAGCAGCTGAAATATCAATAAATAATAGAATGAATGCTTGCTTGTGATTGTCGATTCCTCTTAATAGCGTATCTGTTAGAGCTGTGAGGAGTGTTTCCACTCCATGCTTTGGGCGAAAACCATATTGCTGTTCGTCGAGTGGGTAAGATGAGTCTAGGTCAGGAATGGGCAAACTACGGCCCGCGGGCCGTATACGGCCCGGCAGACCTTTTAATCCGGCCCGCAGAGCGCTAGCCTCTATGTGGTTGTGGCTGTTGTGGTGCGAAGCCGTTGCCCTGTTGGAAGCGCAGCGTCCTCGCTGAAGCCTGGGACTGGAGTGCAAGGAGTGACCGAAAAGAGAGTCGCCCGGAGCCGAGGGTAAGAGGGCTTGTGGGGGTGGGGAAAGGCTGGGAGCGTTGTTGTGGCCTCGGTTTGTTTGCCTCTTATGTAAGGTGCGCCGCTGTGGCTGGTAGGGTGTGTGCGTGTGTCTGCGTGCTCTGCGCGGCCTCTGTTTTGATACCTTGGGGCTGGGGGTCGGCACGAGCACTTCCGGCCAGGGCTCCAGCTCGTGGGGGCTGGTTGCAGCATGTTGGGGAAACACTTGTACTCCTGTGTACGTTTAAAATCGATGAGTCTGATTCGAGAACGGGGCGAATGTGTTCTTGTTCAAACACCGGAGCCCACCAACGCGTGCTCTTTAATGACGGGGAGGGGGGGGGGTTCTGCTTGTGTATTGGAGTTCCTACAAAGGGCGATGCACCTGGGTATTTTTGTGTTGGTGTCAAGTTTGAAAGATTTTGTGACGTTTGTTACTAGGCTTATTTCATTTTGTTACACTTCATTTCTACATTGTTAATGCTCTTGAGACTTGTTTTTTTGTTTGTTTTATAATAATGAATGTTATTTACATTGCATTGGCAGAACGTAATCCAATGTGTGCCTTCGAATCAGTGCTGACTCCGTGCGATCTAACAGCTCTTGGGTTTTCTTGGCAGCTCTTGGGTTTTCTTGGCAGTGTGACCGGAAGTAGATTGCCAGGCTTTTCTTCCGAGGCAGTGTGACTTGACCAAGAGTCACAAAGAATACTAGTTTGAGTTGAACCCTGGTCTCTTTGTTATCAAGCCAATGCTCTAACCACTAGAGTCTAGTGTAAAATAACTCTTTTTATGCTCATCTACTCTTGGTCCGGCCCCCGGGTCCAATATATGAACCCATTGCGGCCCTCGAGTCAAAACGTTTGCCCACCCCTGGTCTAGATGCTCCTGCGTCTGTATTTGTACTGTTTTTTCTATTACTTTTGCTAAGAATGGTATACTTGAGATGGGTCTATATGATTTTGGTGAGGTTTTATCAAGGGTGCTGTTCTTGAGAATTGGTCTTATTTGTATGTGTAAGTGTGGGTGAGAGGTAACCTTGGAGTAGTGAGAGATTGACAATGGGGAGTATGAATGAAAGAAGGATTGGGAGAGTGTTTTTTATCCAGATTACTGGGCAAGGATCTAGGTAAGAGGTAGTGGTGTTTAGGTTGAGTATGATATTTTTTAATGATGTTTTGGTTATAGGGTGAAATTCTGACCATACGTCTATCGGGTGATGAGGTTTGTGGAAAGAGTCTGGAGTCGTGAATTGTAGCTTTGTTTTGTTATGGTAATAGTTAGCTAATGTTTGTGCTGAGATGTCAGTGATTTCCTTGCTGGAAGTTTGTGAGTTATTAGTTAGGTTACTAACAATGGAGAATAGTTCTCTTGGTCTATTATAAGAATTTGATAGGATGCTGGCATAGTAGTTTTTCTTTGTGTTGTCTAAGGTTTCCTTGTATAATGTGAGGTGGTTATAATATAATTCTTTGTGTATGGTGGATTTGGCTTTGTGCCATTTAGCTTCTAGTTTTCTTAGATCTCTTTTCATATGTTTTAAAGTATTGTTGAACCATGGGGTGATTTTGATTTTAGTATTGGTTGGCTTTTTATTATTTTGGTTAATTGTGGCTGCATTATTGATGGTGGTATGCCAGTTTTTGACTGCTTCATCTAAATCTGTTGGAGATGATGAAAGGTGGGGGTATTGTAGAGTCTAGAAATTCAGTTTCAATGAATTTCTTGAATTTTATAGTTTGGTCATTTCTTGTGTGTTTTATGACACCGATAATGTTGTAAGTGAAGTTTATTTTAATTAGATAATGATCAGACCAGGGTATTTCAGTACATTGTAAGGAGTCTGGGTTGAAAAGTTTAAATAGTGAATGAGGAAGGAGGACAAGGTCAAGTGTACCACCTTTAGTGTGAGTTGGTATGTTTATAATTTGATGGAAGTCTAAGTCAGTTATGGTTTCCAGGAAGAGGTTGGAATCAGTATTTGCAAGTGATGGGAGGTTGAAATCTCCTAGGATAATTAGGGGGTTTTGTTCTGTTGATGAATTAAGGAGTTCAATTAGTGAGTGAAGACTGTCTGCGTTTTGGTTAGGAGGTCTGTATATTAAGCAGATTCTCAGTTGTCCGATTTCTATTATTAGAGTGTCAATGTTATTGGTGGTGTTAGATAGAATTTTCTTGGCTTTTAGGTTTATTTTTGTCATAATCAGTACACCGCCACCTTTTTTGTTACATCTATGTGTGTGGGTAATATCATAATTTAAGTTGTCAAGTTGGTTTAGAAGGACTGTATCAGTATCAGAGAGCCATGTCTCTGTAATACATAGAATATCAGGTTTTAAGTCAGATAACAAGTCATTAATAATTGGGAGCTTATTTTTCAAAGATCGTGCGTTTATAAGGATGCACGATAATGACATTGCATGTTGAGGGGGGTTTGAGTGGACTGTGTGTTGTGAGATAGTCTGTTTTATTTGAATGAGTCTGTGGTAGTTTATTTTTGATTGGTTGTGAGGGTGATAGTGTCCAATAAGTAGATTGTTTCGATTGGATGTATGGATTATAGGGATTGTCATGTGGTTTTTACTGTTGAGACTTAGAGTTAGGTCGATTAGGATTGTTAGAGATATGAAGAGGTAAGAAACTTTTAGTAGCATGGTGTTTGTTTGTATCATTATGGTGTATGTTGGTAGTTTGTAGGAGAATTTGATGTGAGCTACTGTTAGTAGAGTTATGCAGTTATATACAAGGTTGGATAATTTGAGAAGGCAGTAAGTCACTGACAAATGAGGCTATGCAGGGTTAAGGGAAAGCTGCTAGAGGCAATATTAAAAATTGAATGAGTGCTACTGACAACAGTATTGGATTTAGTGATAGCTACTGGCTACAGTAGTGAGTAGGGATGCTACTGACAACAGTAATGATGCTACTGACAACAGTATGCTACTGACAACAGTAATGACATATATGATAGTTACTGACAACAGTATAGAATGAAAATATGTTACTGATAGGATTATTAATGTAATATAGGGGCGCTACTGACAACAGTAAATAGTATATTCAGGAAATTGTATAACAGCTGACAATGAAACCTGATCTAGTTTAACGGTATAAGTATTTATTTATTTATTTATTTATTTTATTTTAATTTCTTATATACCGCACTCTGACATCAGCGCGGTTTACAGAGAACACAACAAATTATAAGAAGATAGGCTGCTGACAACAAAACTGTAGGAAAGCTACTGACAACAGTAAATGGTGAATTAAGGACAGTATATGACAGTAAACAATGAGACCTGATCTGGCTTATCAGTATAAACAGAGTGGTAAAGTAAGATCAAGATCTAGGTTGTGAAAGTCAGATAACTAGAGATTGTTGAGGGTATACTTGCTGCGGTGGAAGATCTGTAGATGGGGTGAGGTACGCGAGCTCAACCCTGGGGGAGCTCAGCTATACTTAGGTGTAGATGCGGATTCGACGTTGCATATTTCTTCGTTGTTTCAGTGCAAAAGGGTAGACTAAGCGCCTTAGCCTAAGGGCCGTGCCAAAGGGCCCTCTTGCGCAGCCCTCAGGCGCGGGCACGCTTAGAGGTTCGCTCTTTTCAGGCCCACAGAGGGCAGTCCTGATTGGTCGGATGAGCGGCTGGAGGCGGAGCGCAGGATCGCCGGTGGGGTCGGTGGTGCTTGATCACACGTGAGGGCCTGTCTCTGCCCCGATTGGGCAGCGGAACGGCGGGAAAAAGCTGCTGGTCCCAGTTTGAAGCAGCCCCAGCTGCTCGATCTCCGGCTGAGAGAGCTGCTGCGGGCCGAGCTGGGCAGCGAAGAGGACCCTGTGCTGGGAAGGAGCTCTTTTATAGGGCCTGCCTCTGCCCCGATTGGGCAGCCGAACGGCGGGAAAAAGCTGCTGGTCCCGGTTTGAAGCAGCCCCAGCTGCTCGATCTCCGGCTGAGAGAGCTGCTGCGGGCTGAGCTGAGATATGCCATAGTGGGTCAGACCAAAGTCCATCAAGCCCAGAATCCTGTTTCCAACAGTGGCCAATCTAAGTCATAGGTACCTAGCAGTCTCCCCAAAAGAGACAGATTCGTCAATGCTTGTGCTTGCAGTGATATCCTGGGTCCCTTTTAATAATGGTTTATGAACCTTTCCTCCAGGAACTTGTCCAAAGCTTTTTTAAACCCAGCTATACTAACAGCTTTTACTACACCCTCTGGTAACAAATTCCAGAGTTTCATTACACATTGAGTGAAAAAACATTTTCTCTTATTAGTCTTAAATAGGATGGTTACCCTGTAGCTTCACTGCATGTCCCCTAGTCTTTTAATAGTATGATGACGTAAACAATTGATCTACCTTTACCCGTTCCACTCCATTCATTCATTTATAGACCTCTATCATATCTCCCCTCAGAAGTCTCTTTTCCAAGTTGAAGAGCTCTAACCTTTTCAGCCTCTCATAGGAGTATCCTTCCATCCCCTTTACCATTTTGATGGCTCTTCTCTGTACCTTTTCTAATAACGCTATACCCTTTTTAAGATACGGTGACCAGAATTGCACACAATATTCAAGGTGCGGTCGCACCATGGAACGATTCAGAGGCATTATAATATCCTTTGTTTTACTTTCCATTCCTTTCCTTATGATACTTCGCATTCTGTTTGCTCTCTTGGCCGCCACTGCACACTGGGCGAAGGGTTTTAACATGTTATCCACGATGACAACTAAATCTTTTTCCTGGGTGCTGGTTCCCAATGTGGAACCTTGCATCGTGTAACCATAGTTTGAGCTGTTCTTTCCTAGGTGCATAACTTTCCACTTGTCCACATTAAATTTCATCTGTCATTTGGATGCCCAGTCTACCAATTTATCATGATCCTCTTGCAATTTCCACAATCCTCTTGGGTTTTAACAACTTTAAATAGTTTTGGGTCATCTGCAAATTTGATAACCTCACTTGTTATTCCCTTTTCCAGGTCATTTATGAATT
This sequence comes from Ichthyophis bannanicus, assembly GCA_033557465.1. Taxonomy (NCBI): domain Eukaryota; kingdom Metazoa; phylum Chordata; class Amphibia; order Gymnophiona; family Ichthyophiidae; genus Ichthyophis; species Ichthyophis bannanicus. The sequence goes on along the minus strand of CM066037.1, from coordinate 375,903,326 downwards.
TATTTATTTATTTATTTTTATTTCTTATATACCGCGCTCTTTTAATCAGTGCGGTTTACAAATGAACAAATTTAAACACAATGGTACAGTCACCATTGGTTTTTACATTGAACAGGGTACAAAAACTAGGAAGTAACAGGGTTAACTATATACAAAAAACTTGGATGTGAATAGGGTTAACTATGTACATGGCAATTTTGAGTAACTACATGGTAGATAACAGATAAAATTACAGTAAAGTATAAAAACAGTATGGGTAGAGTGTGCAAGTATGGATCAACAAGATTAGCCATTTTCTACCGGGGTTAAATAGGAAAGATCAGTATAAGGGCTATGTTCATTTGGGGTTGCTTCAGGGTAGTATAATAGGAACAGATGATATTTTAAGGCCTTTCTGAATGTCGTGAGGCTAGGGATGGATCTGATTTCGGGAGGGAGGGCGTTCCAGGCTCTGGGCGCAAACAGTGAGAAGGCTCTGGAGGCTGTTTTAGAGCATTTGGTAAGAATTTTTGGTAGGTTGATGGAGTTCAGTGCAGCAGGTCTCCTGGATCTGTTTGATGGAGTGACATGTATCATATTGCTGATGGGTGATAGGGATGGGTTCTTGACAGCTTTAAAAGTCATGACCAGGGTTTTATATAGGGTTCTGGCCTGGAGGGGTAGCCAGTGTAAATTCTTCAGTATTGGAGTTATGTGTTCTGATCGTGGAGCACCTACGAGAATTCTCGCAGCTGAATTCATGGCTAGCCGGAGGGGATTTAGAGTAGATTGTGGGAGACCATGTAGTATGATATTAGCAAAATCCAAGTGTGGTAGTACCAGAGCTTGGAAGATAGTGCGGAAGTCAGAGTAATCAAGGAGAGGTCGGAGATTACTTAGGGATCAAATCTTTTGGTAAATTGAGTTTGTTGTTTTCTTGATGTGAGCTGACATATCAAGTCGCTGATCTAAGGTAATCCCTAAGTATCGGATCGTGGGTTGTGCTTTCAGTTCAATGTTGTTTAGTTGCAATGAGGCGGGGGGTATGAAAGTAGGATTCCGTGTTACGAATAGGACATCTGTTTTGTTGTGATTTATACGTAGATTCTGTTTGAGAAGCCAATTTGATACCTCTTCGAAGCAAGAAAAGCGTAGTTACTCACCTGTAACAGGTGTTCTCCAGGAGCAGCAGGAATCAGTCCTCACATATGGGTGACGTCGGCGCCGACGGAGCCCTCGCGGAGCAATTTTCCCCAGCTTTCAAAGAAAGCCTTTGGGAATTGCAGCGCGCATGCGCGGTCGCCTTCCCGCCCAAGGGTGCCATCTTAGCCAGTCAGATGACATAGCTAAAAAAGACAGCATAAAAATTTGCAAAAAAACTTAAGTAGATGATTGCAACTCCAAGGGGAGGAGGGAGGGTTGTGAGGACTGATTCCTGCTGCTCCTGGAGAACACCTGTTACAGGTGAGTAACTACGCTTTCTCCAGGACCAAGCAGGAAGTCAGTCCTCACATATGGGACTCCCAAGCTTAAGGCTACCGGAGACCCTAAGCACAAAAATGAGCTCCCTCTAGCTCAGCAGCATAGAAGGAAGGAATCTTCGCTGAATTATTACCCACCGGTAGCCCACATCCGGGATGGAGGGTAGGAGTTGCTCAAACCTCAAAGAGATTACAGAGGACTGCCTGTCCGAAAGCACTGTCCCTGCGGGACTCCCTCTCGAGACAGTAATGGACCGCAAAAGTCTGGCTCGAAGACCAAGTAGCGGCCCGGCAGATGTCTGCCAGCGGAACAGAGCGGAGGTAAGCCACTGACGTAGCCTTCGCCCGAACACAATGAGCCGTGACTCGACCATCCAAGGAGAGTCCGGCTGCCCCATAAGCCCAAGTGATACAGTCCGCAACCCAGATGGACAGAGTACGCTTGGAGACAGGGAGCCCCAATTTATTGGGATCAAAAGACACAAAAAGCTGAGCAGCTTTACGGTGCTCCCGCGTACGGTCAAGGTAGAAGTTCAATGCTCTTCTACAGTCCAGGGTATGGAGGACCATTTCAGCTCGGCTGGAGTGTGGTCTGGGAAAGAAGGTCGGAAGTACCACCTCCTGATTGATGTGAAAAGGGGAGACCACTTTTGGAAGAAATTTTGGGTGAGTCCGTAGGACTACCCTATTTTTGTAGAACCGAGTGTAAGGGAGATCAGACACGAGGGCCTGCAATTCACTTACGCGTCTAGCGGAAGTGAGAGCTATCAAGAACAATGTTTTCCAAGAAAGAAAACGGAGAGAACAGGTAGCCATAGGTTCAAAAGGCGGACAGGTGATCCGCTGTAAAACCACATTCAGATCCCAGTCAGGCGCTGGCGGGCGCAGAGGTGGTTTAAGTAGAAGGAGACCTCTGAGAAACCTCGCTACGAGAGGGTCGCTGGAAAGAGGTCTGCCGTCCACCGGCACATGATGTGCTGAAAGAGCACTGAGGTGAACTTTGACGGAGTTGGACTTAAGTCCCAGATTAGAGAGGTATAGCAAGTACTGCAAGATCACCGACACCGAGCAGGAGAAGGGATCCTGAGACTGTTGGGTACACCAAACGGAAAAGCGACGCCATTTAAGGGCGTAGCATTTGCGGGTAGAAGGTCGCCGAGAAGCTAGGACGACCTCTTCCACCTCTGCCGGCAGGAGAAGGGGAGCAAGGACTACCCTCTCAGCAGCCAGGCCATTAGATTGAGAGATCTGAGGTTGGGGTCTAGCAGAGACCCCTGATCCTGAGTGAGGAGATCCGGTTGAAACCCCAGAGGGAATGGATCCTCTACCGCTAATTGCAGCAGGAGTGGAAACCACGGCTGTCTGGGCCAGCGAGGGGCCACCAGGATCATGGAAGCTTTGTCTCGGAGAACCTTGAAAAGAGTTCGAGAGACTAGCGGGATGGGAGGAAAAGCATACAGGAGGCTTTCCGACCATGAGAGTAGAAAAGCGTCTGCCGCAACTCGAAGGGGATGTGGCTGACGGGAGCAGAAGCGAGGAAGTTGCCGGTTGAGAGGACTGGCAAAGAGATCCATCGTGGGGAGGCCCCACTTTAGAAAGAGCTTCTGAACTACCAAGGGATCCAGGCGCCACTCGTGCGGCTGGAGGATCCTGCTGAGTTTGTCTGCCAGGCAATTTTCTTGGCCTGGGAGATAAACTGCCTTGAGAAGGACGCCGTGACTGACGGCCCAAGAGCAGAGCTTCTGTGCTTCCCGACAGAGAAGGAAGGAGCCCGTGCCCCCCTGCTTGTTCACGTAGAACATGGCAACTTGATTGTCCGTCTGGACAAGGACGGACTGGTGAGAGGTCAGGTGGGAGAAAGCCTTGAGAGCCAGGCGGATCGCTCTGAGCTCCAGGAAGTTGATCTGCTGAGCAGACTCCCACGTGGTCCAGAGGCCCTGAGTACGTGCCCCTTGGCAATGTGCTCCCCAACCCAGGAGGGACGCATCGGTCGTCAGCACCTGGGCCGGCTGAGGTGACTGAAAAGGCATGCCGAGTACCAGGTTCGGCCGATGAAGCCACCACCGGAGAGACGAGGCCAGCGGCTCGGAGACGCGCACTAGGTCTGCTAGGCCGCCTGTGGCTTGTCGCCACTGCTTGCGAAGACACCATTGAGCAGGCCGCATATTCAGGCGGGCAATGGGGGTCACATGGACGGTGGAAGCCATATGGCCGAGCAGTCTCAGGAAGCGCCTGGCGGAGACCAGGGGCTGGCTGCGAAAATGGTCGGCTAGGTCCATGAGCCGTTGAGCCCTGTCGAGAGGCAGGAAAGCTCGTGCCTGAGGAGTGTGCAGTCTTGCGCCGATGAACTCGAGATCCTATGAGGGGAGCAAAGTGGACTTTGCGAAGTTTATGACAAAGCCCAAGTACTGCAGAAGAGTCACCGTGCGGTGTGTGGCGTTGGTGACCTCCGGAGCGGACGCTGCTCTGATGAGCCAGTCGTCGAGGTACGGAAAGACAGAGTCCGTGAAGCCGGAGATGGGCCGCCACCACCGCGAGACATTTTGTGAAGACTCGCGGTGCGGAGGACAGGCCAAAGGGCAGTACTCTGTACTGGTAATGATTTCCTGCCACCACAAACCTTAGGTATTGGCGGTGGCTTGGGTGGATGAGGATGTGCGTGTAGGCATCCTTTAGATCCAAGGAGCATAGCCAATCTCCCTGCTGGAGGTAGGGCAGAAGGATTCCAAGGGTAAGCATTTTGAACTTTTCCCGCACGAGGAACCTGTTGAGGTTGCGCAAGTCCAGGATGGGTCTGAGGCCTCCTGTCCTTTTTGGTACTAGAAAATACCTGGAATAAAAGCCTTGACCTCTCAGGTGGTGGGGCACCGGTTCCACCGCCTGTTCCTGTAGAAGACCTGCTAACTCCTGAAGGAGTAAGTCCCTGTGCAGAGGGAGCCGTGGAGGTTCTCCCGGGAAATAGGAGGGAGGGACCTGGTGGAAGTGGAGAAGATAGCCTTCTCTTATGACTTGAAGCACCCAGGCATCTGAAGTGATGTTGGACCACCTGTGGGCGAAGTGAACCAGCCGGCCTCCGGTGCTGGGAGGAGCCAGCGGAGGGGGAGAGGCTATGCTGAAGGAGTCAAAAGCCCCCACCCTGCTGAGCAGGGGTTGGTGGTGCAGGCTTGGGGGCTTGCTGCCTACGGGACCCGTTTACCCCGTCCCTTGGCCTGCTGGCCCTGTTGGGGAGCTGCGGGGGCCTGATATTGGGGGTAGTGTTTATAGGCAGCTGCCTTTCCTCGGGTAAAAGGACTTCTTTCCCGAGCCCTTCTTTTTCTGGGAAGGGGCGGAGGTCTTCCTAGAAAGCCTAGTCCTGGTGAGAGTCTCTGTCTCTAATTGTGCAGCCTTCTCGTCTATAGGTTTGCCAAAGAGGTTTTCACCTCGGCAGGGGACATCGACCAACTTGTCCTGCACCCAGGGCTCAAGGTCAGACGACTGAAGCCAAGCCTGTCGGCGGGCACCGATGCCGGCTGCGGCCACTCAAGCCGATGCTTCAAAGCCATCATAGGCTGCTCGGGATATGAATTTTGAGCATTCCCGAATGCCAGTGGACAAGGCTAGGAACCTCCGCAAAGGTTCCTCGGACAACCCAGCGGAGAATCCGGCTAGCTCTTTAGCCAGGTCTCGGAGATACATGCCCATGTATAGCTGGTAGGTCTGGACACGACACGCAAGCATAGAGCCCTGGAAACACTTCTTACCAAGGCCATCCAGGTTACGGGCCTCCCTGCTGGGAGGCACCGAGGAGTGCATCTTCTGGCTCTTAAGACGATGCATGGCCGATTCCACTACCATGGAATGGTGTGGTAGCTGTGCTTTTTGGAAGCCAGGGCTCTTACGGACTCGATAGATAGAATCGACCCGCTTGCTCAGGACCGGCGAGGAGGCCGGACTCTCCCACATGCGGAAGAGTAGTCGTTCCAGCATGGGAGGAACCGGTACAGTAAAGTGTTCCCTGGCGGGAGAGTCATACTGGAGGGCGTCGAGCTCTTCGGCTCGAGGCTCCTCCTCGGGATCCGCAGGGAAGGCCAAAGCCTTGGCCATATCCCTGACGAAGTCCGAGAACCGGGCATCCTCCGGGGGGACTGTTTCCGAGGTTCGGACTCAGGTGAGTCCGAGGGGACACACCGAGTCCGAAAAGAATCAGGTGACTCTTCCTCTTCAGACTCCCAGACCGACTCCGACGAGGAATCGGTGGGGTCGGCCCGGGCAGGCTGCGGCGCCGGCCGTCGCCCCGACGCCGAGGGAGTCGGCGTCGGCGACCTCGGTCCCGAACGGGAGGCCGAGGGTGACCTCGACCGAGGATCGACTCGAGTTCGCATGGACTCGAGGATCGGCTCGGTCTCCGGGGTCGACTTGGACGTCGACGTCCCGGCGGTCGGGGCAGCGGCGCCAGCGAGGCTAGCGAGCAGTGCCCGCTGCTGGTCCATGAAGGCAGACAGTCTGCTCTCCAAGGCCGTCAACCTGAGTCCGACCTCAGGTGACCCAGCAGCCCCCGACTCGGGCCCCGACGGCGTCGGGCCCGACGTCGGCGGTCTCGGAGGCGAGTCCAGAAGGACCACAGGACTTACCCGAGCAGGCAGCTCCGACTCCATGCGAGGTCGCTTCGAGAGGTGCTCCTTCTCCAAGGACCCGGGACGGCTATCGGGGCTATGCGACCTGGCCCTCGCGGAGCCAGGAGCGTCCACCGACGCCGCCCTCGCGGGTTTCACTTTCCGTCGATGGTCCCCGGAGGGAGAACCCCTGTCGGAGGAACTCCGGCGACGGTCCGAGCTGGAACCTCTGGACGCCGAGGCCTCCGACGAGGTCCGGGTACGGCTGGGGTCAGCGAAGATCCTATCCCGCTGATGCCGCCGACTTCTCAACGCTGTGGAGGACATTTTGCCACAGGCCCCACAGATCATTTCTTCATGATCCGGGCCCAGGCAGCGGAGGCAATTATCGTGTGTGTCAGTTAGTGACATATTTCGGTCACACTGACCACACCGCTTGAAACCACTGGCAGCCATCGGGGGAAAAAGGGCCCCTGCGAGGTCAAAGGACCGGGCTGCCAGTGAAAACCGAAAAACGAAACTGACTAAATCAGAAAAACCGAAAAAGAAGAAGAGGACTCGTGACCGGCGTCGCGAGTCCGGGCGGGAAAAAGACCGGCATCGAACCGAAGGAAAAAAGAGAAAATTACGAATAAAATCAACTTTTTCGCGGGGACACGACGGGTACGTCTGTAGGGCTCCGCGGAAAAAAGAAGACTGGCTAAGATGGCACCCTTGGGCGGGAAGGCGACCGCGCATGCGCGCTGCAATTCCCAAAGGCTTTCTTTGAAAGCTGGGGAAAATTGCTCCGCGAGGGCTCCGTCGGCGCCGACGTCACCCATATGTGAGGACTGACTTCCTGCTTGGTCCTGGAGAACTATTGATGTAAAACCTGGTTGTTTTACGCTGAAAGGAGCATATAACAAGATGTCATCGGCATATGCTAGACATATGATAATTACACTTACCTGGTAATTGTAGTTGAGTTACGACAGTTCAGTCCTCTACCTCTGGGTTGTCAATCTCCTCCTGCAGCTAGGAGACTGGTATGTCAGAATGATGACATCACTGGATATAGCCTGCTGCACTCCCACTCGCATCCCAGTGTGAACTATAACAAAGCAGACTCAAAGGAGCAACAAATAAGTAGCTAATCATGAAAAATCACTACCTCTGAAGGATATGTATTCCCCCCCCGACAAGGCTTTCATACGACCTGCCCCGTCATTGAGAAGGAAACAAAGCACAAAAGAAATGAAAAAATGCATACTCACCTGTAAACATCTGCCGCCTGCCACCCATCGAGAATCCCCTGACACATCCGGGCGGGAAGGAGGACTGAACTGTCATAACTCAAGGAACTACAATTACCAGGTAAGTGTAATTATCATTTCCTTATCGTTCCTCCAGTTCAGTCCTCTACCTCTGGGATGTACCAGAGCAGTGATTAATGGGAGGGACCCTTCCAGCCGGCAGATAAAACCGCCGCGCCGAAACGAGCATCCGAGGCAGCTGCCACATCCAGACGGTAATGCTTGCTGAACGTGTGCAGCGTGGACCAAGTGGCAGCTCTGCAAATGTCCGCCGGCGGAATCAAGGCATGCTCCGCCCAAGACGTCGCCTGCGCCCTAGTAGAATGCGCTCTGAGCCCCACCGGCGCAATACGCCCTTGAAGCAAGTAAGCGGACACAATTGCTTCCCGAAGCCAACGGGCGATGGAGGCCTTAGCCGCCGCCTCCCCTTTGCGCATGCCGCTGAACAGAACAAACAAGCGCTCCGACTTCCGGAACGGCTCTGTGACTGACAGATACCGACGCAATACTCCCCCCAAGGCCCCCAGAACGAGCAAACATACGGTCTGGTTCATATGAAAGGGGGGGACACCACCTTCGGCAAAAAGGACGGAACCGGCCGCAACATCACCTTTTCCTTGGAAAAAGATAAAGGCTCTTGGCACGATAAAGCCTGCAGGTCGGAAACTCTCCGCGCAGAACAAATAGCCACCAGAAACACCGTCTTCAAAGTCAAATCCTTCAACGACGCCCGACGCAAGGGCTCAAAGGGGGATTCGGTCAGCGCCGTGAGAACGAGATTCAAGTCCCACGGTGGCACCTGCACTCGACGGACCGGGCGCAACCGATTAGTCGCTCGGAGAAAACGACCCACGTCAGGATGGGACCCTAACGGTACCCCATTGACCTTGCCACGATAACAGGAAAGGGCTGCCAGTTGAACTCGCAATGAACTAGCCGCGAGCCCTTTCTCAAAGCCATCCTGAAGAAACTCCAATATCATTGGAACGGAAGCCGAGCCCGGCCGAACCTGGCGAGCCATACACCAATCTTCAAAGATACGCCAGACACGCACATAAGTAAGGGAAGTGGAATGTTTCCGCGCCTTCAGTAAAGTCGCGACCACCGCCGACGAATAACCTTTCTTCAGGAACTTAGCCCTCTCAATGGCCAAACCGTAAGTGAGAACCGATCCACTTGTGGCATGACCAGGGGCCCCTGAAGTAAGAGATCCGCCCTCGACGGCAACCGCCACGGATCCCCGTCCAGGAGACGGATGAGATCGGCGTACCAAGGACGCCGCGGCCAATCGGGTGCCACCAACAGCACCCTTCCGGCATGCGCCCCGATCTTCTGGAGCACCCGGCCTATCAGCGCCCAGGGTGGAAACACATAGAAAAGCCCGTTCGACGGCCACTGACGGAGCAAGGCGTCGATGCCCTCCGACATGCGCTCCCGACGCCTGCTGAAGAAACGGCCGACTTTGGCCGACTGAAAGGTCGCCATGAGATCCATGACCGGAGTTCCCCAGCGTCGAACTATCCGTCGGAAGATCTCGGGATGAAGCTCCCACACTCCCCGGCATCCACCTGAACTCTGCTGAGGAAGTCCGCGGTGACATTGTCTTTGCCGGCAATGTGCGCTGCCGAGAACGCGGTCAAGCGAGGCTCCACCCACGCGAACAACTCGTCGGCCTCTGCCTCCATCGCGGCACTTCCGGTGCAGCCCTGTCGGTTGATGTACGCTACCGTCGCCGAGTTGTCGGACAGCACACGCACCGGCTGACCGCGCACGGACCCTTCGAACGCCTGAAGACCTCGGAACACCGCCCGAAGCTCCAGACGGTTTATCGCCCACGAGGCTTCCAGGGGAGTCCAAGGCCCCTGTGCAAATTGGGCCCCGCAGTGGGCTCCCCAGCCCCTCAGACTGGCATCCGTCAGCAGCGGAATCCATTCCGGCTGTTCCAGAGGCAGACCGGCCGCCAGGGACGATGGGCGCAGCCACCAACGAAGAGAGTGCCGCACCTTGCCCGGGCAAAGAAGACGCTTGTTCAAGGAATCCCGCTGATGCGACCAACGACGGAGCAAAGCCCTCTGAAGAGGACGCATATGAAATCGAGCCCACGGCACGACTTCCAGGGTCGCTGCCATGGTGCCCAACACCCGTAGGTAATCCCACGCTGATGGTGCCGACACCGACAGAAAGCGCCGCACCAGGGCCCGCAAGCCCTCGGCCCGCTGGCACGGGAGAAACACGCGACCCTCCTTCGTGTCGAACCGGACACCCAAGTATTCGAGGTCCTGAGACGGCTGCAGCCGGCTTTTGGTCGGGTTGACCACCCAACCCAGGTCTTGCAAGAACCGAACTACTCGGTCCGTTACCTGGCGGCTTTCCTCCGCAGACTTGGCTCGGATCAACCAATCGTCCAGATAAGGATGGACCAGGATCCCTTCCTTGCGCAACGCCGCCGCCACCACCACCATAATCTTGGTGAACGTCCGCGGTGCCATTGCCAAGCCGAACGGCAAAGCCTGAAACTGCTAATGACCCCAAGGAAGGGCGAATGGCAAAAAACGCTGGTGAGCCTCTCGAATGGGAATGTGCAAATACGCTTCCGATAGGTCGAGACACGTCAAGAATTCGCCTTGCCGTACCGCCACTATGACGGAGCGCAACGTTTCCATCCGAAAGTGTGGCACCCTTAAGCATCGATTCACGCCTTTCAAGTCGAGAATGGGCCGCAGCTTGCCGTTCTTCTTGGGCACTACGAAATAAATGGAGTAGCGATCCACGCCGTATTCGGCTCTGGGAACTTGCACCACTGCGCCCAACTGCATCAGCCGTTGCAAGGTTTCGCGAACGGCCACCGTTTTCTGGGGACCCCTGCAAGGAGACAAAACAAAGGAATCCCGAACGGGCCGCGCAAACTCCAGGGCGTATCCGAACTGAATGATTTCTAACACCCACTGATCGGATGTGATGAGGGTCCAAGCGGGAAGAAACTCCCGAAGCCTCCCGCCTATGGGAGGTTCCCCCGCCGAGACCCGCCTCGCTTCATTGGGGCTTCCGCGTGGCGGACCCCGGGTTACCAGTGAAGCCTCTGTTTGCTCCCCGAAACCCACGAAAGCCCTGGCCTCTGGAAGAGAACCGCCCGCACTGAAAAGAACCGGTACGGGCCGATCGGAATCTCCGAAAGTCCCGAAACTGACCTCGACCGCCTTGGCTGGGCTTGGGCGGCTTCGGCTTGTCCTCCAGCAAGCGACCCGCCTTGGACTCACCGAGATCCTTCACCAACTTATCCAAATCCTCACCAAACAGCAACCCACCCTTAAAGGGAAGCTTGCTGAGGCGGGACTTAGAAGAGCCGTCCACAGCCCAATTGCGGAGCCACAAGGACCGTCACGCAGCCACTACGGAACCTGTGCTATTGGCTAGCGCCCTAATCAGATCATAGTGGACGTCGGCGAGGAAAGCCACCCCGGACTCCAGTCGATCCAGCTCCTTTAGCTCCTCCGGAGCGATGTGCGACGATTGGCGAAGTCTTTGCGCCCAGCGTAAACATGCCCGGGCCACCCAAGCTCCGCAGATGGAGGCCTGAAGTGAAATAGAATCCGCTTCAAAGACCTGCTTTAAAAGGCCATCAATCCTACGGTCCTGTGCATCCTTCAAGGCCGCACTGCCTTCAACCGGAATCGTGGTCTTCTTCGTAACAGCGGAGACCACCGCATCTATGCGCAGCGTTCGGAACCTCTCCTTAGAAGCATCCGCCAAGGGATATAAGCGAGAAAGTGTCCGAATTCCCCGCAGACCCGCTTCCGGCTTGTCCCATTCATCTTGAATCATCTTCTCCACCACACGGTGCAGCGGGAAGACCACCTGTGTCTGCCGAACCGCCTGGATGACAGGATCTTCCACGTCGTCCTCTGGCGCTGCGGGCGGTGTGAGATTCAAGATCTGCAATGTTTCCGCAATCAAGGCCGGTAACTCGTCCCTGCGGAACACCCGAATGATCTTAGCCTGCTCCTCGGGCTGTGGAATCTCACCTTCCTCTAGGTCCTGTGACCCCTCATCAGGGTCCCATTCCGGATCTTCCGCTTCCTGCCAGGCCCCATCCCCGGGCTCGTTCATCTTCGCCCGTTTCAGGGCTGGGGGGTCCGCGCCCAACCCACCCTCCGCCAGCAGAGGCGGAGGAGGGGCCACCGGTGACCCCAAACGCGGTCTCTTACCTTGCTGCAGCAAGCAGAACGCTTTATGCATCAGGAGCACAAACTCCGGACTAAAGACCCCGAAGCTGGACTCCTGACCTGAGGAGAGCCCCCCAGAGGGGCCGGCCACCTCCTCCGACCCCACCTCTGGCATTAAAAGGTGCGCGGGAGCAGGCTCTACCACCACCGGCGTGACCTGCGCCTCGGCTACCTCAGGGGTCTCCATCTGCATCTCCACAGACGATGAGGGCGGCACAACCCCTGCAGACACCCGTATCGGCGACTGTGCCCCTCCGATTGCCACAGACGAGGCACTGAGGCCTGGTAGCCATTAGCAGAAACTATTAGGGAACTGCGCCCAGGAAACAAGCTGTCCTGCACAGCCCAAGCTACCAGAGGCACCCACAAGACCTTCCTGTATGTATGCTGTCTGAAGAAGGGAAGGTGCCAACACTTCCCTCAGCCCCCCCCCCCCACGCGATCGAGAGGGACCGACCGAGGAAAGCAAAATAACAAAGGAACTCAAAAGGCAACAGCAACGAAAAATAAACGAAAGCAATAGAAAAGAAAAGAACGCAAATAAAATCGCTAACAGAAAGAGAAAGGAAAACAGCCGCCACGCGGCTGCAACGCGGTCTCAAAAATGGCCGCCGCACAGTAAACCAAAAAGGGCGCCAAAATCCCGAAGCTCCTCAGCTTCGGCGAAACTGAACGGCCTGGCTAAATGAGTTGCCGGATGTCAGCGAAAACACTTACCGCACCGGACAGGACATCTGCACAGAGCGTTGCAGATAGCAGGAACCCCGGGCCCTGAAAGAAAAATGTATCACCGCAGCGATGCAGCCGCGGGACACAGAGACATCAGATCTGTGTGCACCGTCTCAGGGAAGGACTCACCCCCGTATAGTCAGGGAGGTGAGGCTTCCGGGCCCAACGGGAGAGGGGAGAGGACTCGTAATGACCTGAGTCAGAACCCCCGAGGAAGAGAAAACCCAGACCTGACTCAGGCAGGGGGTAAGAAAGCCTTCCTTCCTCCACTGCTGTCAGTAGGAAACAGCCTGAATAAAGGCTCTGTACTCCTGTTTCTTCTTTTTTTTTTTTTTTTTTTTAAAGCCACAGCAGCCCAATAACCAAACCAATCATTAACTACACTAAACCCTTATTGCTCCTTATCCATTCCTCCAAAGAGCCTCTCCTTAAGGCTCGCCAATTCCTCCTGCTGCAAGGAGACTGGTTACACTGGGATGCGAGTGGGAGTGCAGCAGGCTATATCCAGTGATGTCATCATTCTGACATACCAGTCTCCTAGCTGCAGGAGGAGATTGACAACCCAGAGGTAGAGGACTGAACTGGAGGAACGATAAGGAATGAATGTTGAAGGTACGTATTAAATCACAGATTGGCTGCATATATATATTGAACATGAATGCGGACAAGGAGGATCCCTGAGGAACACCTTGTTTAAGTGGGAATGAATCAGATGTTGCTTCTCCTGTTCTAACTTGCTGCTGTCTATCGGATAGGTAAGATTTGCACCAGTTCAGGGCTAGACCTTGAATACCCTTATCTTTGAGGCGCTGTAGGAGAGTATTATGGTTTACTGAATCAAATGCAGCAGCTATGTCGAGAAAAATGAGAATGAACCCTTGATGGATATTGTCGATGCTTATGATTAGGTTACTGAATAGGGTTGTGAGAAGGGTGTCAACACCATGTTCTTCTCTAAAACCATGTTGTGAGGGGTCCAGGGGAGCTTCTGAGTCAACATGTTGTTGTATTTGTCTCTGGACTACTTTTTCCATGATTTTAGCTAATAGAGGAATGCTAGAGATAGGTCTAAATGATTCGACTTTTGCTGGGTCTAGCTTGCTGTTCTTCAGGAAAGGGCGGATGGATGAATACTTCAGACTTTGAGGGAAGGATCCAGTTGAAAAGGAATAGTTGACAATCTTGCTAATAAATGGGCTAAGTTCATGTCGTAGTTCTTTAATCCACCTGGCTGGGCAGGGGTCGTTAGGTGCAGTAGTTAAATTAATCGCTGCTATTATTTCTTCGATCTCTTTATTGGATACTAGAGAGAAATTGTTGAGCAAGGCTAGTTGGGACACAGTCTGTGGGGTGGGAGTTGGAAATGCTGTGAGGATCAAACTAGTCTGTATCATTTTTGATTGTAGATATTCGGCATAATCTTGAGGGTGTGGCATAGGAGGATGGGTTGTGGTTGGATCACCTGTTAAGGATTTAACAATATTGAAGAGGTCGTGTGGCTTGTTTAAGGACCTCATTAATGTATCAGAGTGGTATTTCTTTCTTTTTTCCAATGTCATCTTCCGGTGAGATTGTAAGTAGGAATTGTATGAGAATAGTGCATCAGGAGATCGGGAGGAGCGCCAGCGTCTTTCAAGTCTGCGTAGGTGGAGGAGAGATTCTTGTAGGTCCGAGGAGAACCATGGTTTATGTTTGCCCTTGTTCTTGGGTCCTGTCAGTAGCAGGGATGCAGGAAGCAGCTTTCAATGTGTTGTCCCAGTTGGTTACTAAGTCATCTTGAGAGGGTAAGTTCTTGTGGAGAGCAGGTAAGATTTTCTCTAAGATTTCAATTTTATTGAAAGGACGGAATCGTGTTTCAAGGGCACTTTGGGGGCAATCTGATTTGTTGTTGTCATTGGATAGGTGTTCAGTGGGGATATAAAAGGAGTAAATTGTGATCGGACCAGGGTACAGGGGTTATGGAGATCGGGGGCTTCTGAGATGTGTTGAGTACTGCTTGAGGAGCGAAGATTAAATCCAGTGTGCTGCCTTTGATATGGGTGGGAGCATCAATAAGTTGTTCATATCCTAGATGGCACATGGCATCAAGGAATGCTGAGGAGTGTGAGGTTTGTAGCGATGGTAGGTTAAAATCCCCCACTAACCAGTTGGGGGATTGTGGGTTGGGAGAGTTACATGCAATGTTGATTACTGATGGAAGGTCATCCGGGGAGGGTGATGGTGCTCGGTAGAGTAGGTTGATCGTACAGCTCCTATTGGATATGGAAAGAGCATCAAGGTGTGGAGTGCTGATGGTATTGCTCAGTTTGAATTGGAGGTCCGATTTGGCGAGAATGAGTGTGCCACCACCTCTCTGGTTAGATCTGTGGCAGGTATAGATGGAAAATTCTGGTGGGATCATCAGATTGATAAGGACATTGTCGTCGGTTAACCATGTTTCCGTTATCATCAGAATGTCCAGGTTATGTGCTGTTATCAGATCTGTAGCTGCAGGCCATTTGGAACGAATAGATCTGGCATTTATTAAGGCACACTTGAGTAGTCAATTGGACTTGTGTTTCTCAGTGTGGTCTTTGTTATCGGGCAGCAGTGGGATATGTAAGAGGTGTGAATAAGGTACTCTGGTTCTCATGGTAGAGAGGCAGGGATATTTCATTGAACACCTTCCCGTGCTATAAAGGATAGGGATCTGCTTAATGCAAGGGTCTAGGGCCAATGTTAGGAATGGGATCGCTGCGATGAGCAGGAGGGGGACTAAGTAAGGTGTATGGTGTATGATAGGAGACATGGCTATAGATAGTGTGGTAAGCTGGAGAGGGTATAATTGAGTTCCCTGGAATAGTCAGGGGAGCTAACGTTGTGCAGCAGGTAAATAGATTATAACTAGTTGTGTACTTTGTTTCCTTAGTAGTGTGGTGATTTGTCACTTTGTTACTTTATCTCAGTGGCAGAGAGAGGTAACATGTGATAGCCCGCAGTTCGCAGGAGGTAGCACTAAGAGTGGGGAGTGTTTAATTGGAACTGCGGTTATCTATGAGGTATTTTTTAGTCAGGCAATTTATAATAACATCACAGGTTAATACACATTAGTAGTAGTGCCATAGTGAAAAAGTTTCATCGTTGGAGAAAGCAGCAACCAAGAGGTATATCAGTCAGGTAGTATTAAACACACATTACCTACTACTCACTTCAAAAAGAAAAACGGCTGTGATAATTATTAGTGGGGTTCAGGCAGGGGTAGGTGGGGTGGAATCTAGTTACCAGCAGCTGCAAGAGTAAGGTACTGTCTACTTGAGGAATAATTACGGACAATAGCTTTTTTCAGTGTGCTAATAGAATACAGTACAATCAAAGCAGACAGTATGCTAGTAGTATAAGTACATACAGGAGTTATCAGTAGACTAATTCTAGGCTAGGTAATTATTTACCGACCGACCTCGCAGATCCAGTAGAAGTCTGCAACAGAGGGGCGGAAATAGCAGCTAGTAGGAGAGAGGGACCAAAACAAAAATTGGAGCTTAGTCTCATTTCTGTTGCGCTGGTCTTGACAACATATGTGTTGTAGAGACGTATGGTGATCTGGGTCTGTACTTGTTAGATGTACGCGTTGTTAGATTTTGTTTCGCGCCCCGCCTAAGGGCCACGCCAAAGGGCCCTCTTGCGAGGCCCTCAGGCGCGGGCACGCCTACCGGCGGCTCCCTTTAACTTAGCCGCTGTATCCTCCCACAGCCCCGATTGGGCTGGCGTGCAGGAGCGGGAAGCCGATGCTGCCCTGTGCTCTACCCCGATCGGGGAGCTCCCAAAGATGGCTGCTACTGTTCAGGGGATTTCCTCCTGCCGGCGGCTCCCTTTAACTTAGCCGCTGTATCCTCCCACAGCCCCGATTGGGCTGGAGTGCAGGAGCGTGAAGCCGATGCTGCTCTGTGCTCTACCCCGATCGGGGAGCTCCCAAAGATGGCTGCTTCTGTTCAGGGGATTTCGACAAAAAGCAGCGGACCCAGCACAGATCCCTGCAGTATTCCACTATTCACCTTTTTCCATTGGGAAAATTGGCCATTTAACCCTACCCTCTGCTTTCTATCTTTTAACCAGTTCCTGATCCACAATAGTACACTGCCTCCTATACCATGACTTTAGTTTTGCCAAAACGTCTCTGATGAGCTTGTCAAAGGCTTTCTGAAAGTCCAGATATACTATATCAACCGACTCACCTTTGTCTGATTATTCACACACCTTCAAAAAAAAACCATAACAGATTAGTAAGACAAGATCTTCCTTATCTAAAGCCATGTTGGCTGTCTTCCATTAAGCCATGACTTATCTACAGTACATGTTGAGTAATTTTGTTCTTTATGATGGTTTCTACCATTTTTCCTGGTACTGACATCAGGATCACTGGTTTGTAGTTTCCTGGATCACCCCTGGAACCCTTTTTAAAAATTGGCGTAATATTGGCCATCCTCCAATCTTCAGGTATTACAGATGATTTTAATAATAGTTCACAGATTATTAATAGCAGGTCTGCAATCTCATATTTCAGTTTCTTTCAACACCCATGAATGTATACCATCCGGTCCAGGGGATTTGCTACACTTCAATTTACCAAATAGTTGTAATACATCTTCCCGGTGTATCGATATTTCTTTCAATTCTTCCGCAGTATCACCTTTAAATATCACTTCAGTCATGGGTAACATCCCTACATCTTTCTCAGGAAAGTCTGAAGCAAAGAATTCAGTCTCTCCGCTATAGCCTTCTCCCCCTCTTACTGCCCCTTTTACTCCTCTATCATCTAATGGTCTGACTCTCACAGATTTTTTGCTACGAATGTACTTGAAAAAGTCTTTATTACGCGCTTCCACAGCAAGTTTCTTCTCAAATTCTCTTGGCCTGCCTTATCAATGCCTTGCATTTCACTTGCCAGTGCTTGTGCTGTTTCCAGTTTCGTCATTTTGCTCTTTTTTCATTTCCTGAAAGATGTTTCTTTGGCAACAGCTGCCTCTCTGACCTCATCTTTAAACCATGCTGGCAGTTTTTTGGACTTCCTTCTACTTTTCTTAAAGCATGGAATACAGCTGGGTCTGGGCTTCCAAGATAGTATTTTTAAACACCAAGCTTAATGTAAGTCTTTAACCTTTGCAACTGCTCCTTTTAGATTTTTCTTAACTGTTTTCCTCATTTTATCATGGTCTCCCTTTCGAAAGTTAAAAGTTAGTACTGTGGCGTTCCTTACCATCCCTCTTCCATTAATTAAATCAAACGCGATCATACTACGATCACTATTGCCAAGTGGCCGCAACACCCATATCTCTTGCACCAGATCTGGTGTTCCACTAAGGACTAAATCCAAAATGGCTTCCCCTCTGGTCGGTTCATGAACCAGCTGCTCCAAGAAGCAGTCATTTATTTCATCTAGAAATTTTATCTCCCTAGCATGAGAATGACCCAGTCAATACCGGGATAATTTAAATCACCCATTATTATTACTGGGCTGTAACTTTTGTTAGCTTCCCTGATTTCTTTATCATTTCATCATCCATTTGTTCATTCTGGCCAAGCGGTCGATGGTACAACCCCACTGCCATTGCCTTCCCCTTTTCACATGGAATTTCAATCCATAGAGATTCTACAGCGAATTTTGTTTCCTGCAGAACTTTAATCCTTTGTGACTCAATGCTCTAAAATCGAGCGCAACCCCTCCACCAATTTGATCAGCTCTATCATTACGATATAGTTTGTACCCAGGTATCAGTGTCCCACTGGTTGTTCTCCTTCCATCATGTCTCTGAGATACCATCATATCTAACTTGTCATTTAGTGCTATATATTCTAACTCTCCCATCTTATTTTTTTAGACTTCTAGCATTTGCATATGAGCATTTTAGAGACTATTTTATTCATATTAATCTGGTTATCGGTAGGCAGGGGTAATTTGGAATCTTTAAGCTTTATCTGCTCTGTACTCAAGGGCATTTGCGCTTCCTTTGTCTTTTTTAGAACCTGTCTGCTGATGTGTCCTAACTTCATTTTTTTGGTATCATCCTTCAAGGATACATTGTTCCGAACCATGAACTCCTGGGTGATTGTCGGCTCTCCCCTATTATCTAGTTTAAGAGCTGTTCTCTCTCCTTTTTAAAGGTTAATGCCAGCAGCCTGGTTCCATCCAGGTTAAGGTGAAGCCCACCCCTTCGGAAGAGTCCCTCCTTTCTCCAGAATGTTCCCCAGTTCCTAACAAATTCAAAACCCTCATCCTTGCATCATTGTCTCATCCACACATTGACTCCGGAGCTCTGCCTGCCTTTTGGGTCCTGCGCATGGAACAGGAAGCATTTCAGAGAACGCTACCCTGGACGTTCTGGATTTCAACTTCCTACCTAAAAGCCTAAATTCAGCCTCCAGAACTTCCCGACCACATTTTCCTATGTCATTGGTACCGACATGTTCCAAGACAGCAGACTCCTCCCCAGCACTATCTAAGACCTTGTCTAGGTGTCGCGTGAGGTCCGCTACCTTCGCACCAGGCAGGCATGTTAACAGGCGATCCTCACGTCCACCAGCCACTCAGCTATCTACATGCCTAATGATCG
Source organism: Ichthyophis bannanicus (assembly GCA_033557465.1). NCBI lineage: Eukaryota > Metazoa > Chordata > Amphibia > Gymnophiona > Ichthyophiidae > Ichthyophis > Ichthyophis bannanicus. Next base: position 375,884,443 of record CM066037.1, on the reverse strand, counting down.
AATCACCAACTATAACAGCTGTCCTAACCCTTCCCTCATGGGCACATGGCCCTGGAGAAACTTCCTCGGTGCGAGAGGGTTTTACATCACCTGGAGGACAGGTCCTAGCTCTAGGATCACTTGCTGCCACACCAGGGTGATGCTTCCCTGTCACGTGACCTCTCTCCTCCATGGCAACAGGGATGCTGCCAGACTGGAGGTGGGACTTCAGGACTATATCCCTGTAGGTCTCGTCTATGTACCTCTGTCTTCCAAGTCTTCTAATCTTTCCTCCAGAGATCGGACTCGTTCCCTGAGAGCAAAGAGCTCCTTGCACCTTGTGCACACAACCCTCACCAACTGGGAGAAAATTATACATGTGACACTCAATGCAAAACACTGGAAAACCCCTACTCGCTGCTGGACTGCTGTCTGCATCTTCGTTTTAAGGTTGTGTTTAGATATTTAAGCTCTTTACTTACTAAGGGTTGCTGGGGATTACTTATACTATTAAAACTATAAGTAATATGTTTAATGTACTCTGTTCACCTGAAGTTTAATTAATCTCAGATCCTTAATGTATGCTGATGAAAATAAACAGCTGCACCTGAGAGTGAATATGGCACCTCCTTTCCTTTAAGAGGTTTAAGCACCTATAAAGTCACGATTATCCCAGGAGTGGGTGGGTGTTTGGGAGGGAGGGAAAGAAGACTTATTAAAAGCTGGCTGCTACACAGTACCCTGTCGTGTGCTTCTAAGGTAATCTGTGACCAATCTCCAGGGGGAGTCCCGCAGCCCTTGCTTGGATAGAGGGAGTCTTGGGTTCTACATTTAACCAGAAAGCTCTCTGCTGTGTTTTAAATTTAAACTGAAAACTTTGTTGCTACTAGGCCCTGACTGATTTAACAAATACACTGGGTTCACAGATTAATCAGCTTTAATCTAAATAATTCCTTTTTCCCAAGATTTAGAAAAATTCCCAGAAGTAAATACTTACAATTGCAGATCTCTCTCCAGAAGTAGCAGTCCCCTTTTGTAGTCCTCCTTTAAAATTCGGGATAATCATTTAGGAGGCGATTTTAAAAAGTTTTTTTTCCATGTATCCATGATGACGCCTAAGTCTTCTCCTGGGTGGTGGTTCCTAATGTGGAACCTTGCATCGTATAACCATTGTTTGTGTTGTTCTTTCCTAGATGCACTTGTGCCCTAGTTGAGTGGGCGCGCAGCCCTCCTGGAACTTGCTTCCCCTTGAGGATATAGGCGGAGGCAATCGTCTCCCTGATCCATCTGGAGATTGAGGCTTTGGCTGCCGCCTCCCCTTTGTGGGGACCCCCAAACTGTACGAACAGTCGTTCGGACTTCCGGAAGGGGGCTGTGCGGGAGAGGTAACGCTTCAATGTCCTGCGGACGTCGAGTAGGAGGATCCTATCATCTCCCCCTCCTAGCTCTTCCGCCGGAAGAGACGGGAGAGTGATCGACTGGTTGACATGAAAGGGGGAGATGACCTTAGGCAAGAAAGAGGGAACCGTCCGAAGGACTACCTTATCCTTGAGAAAGGACAGAAAGGGAGGCCGAGAAGACAGGGCTTGTAATTCGGAGACCCGCCTGGCCGAGCAAATGGCAACCAGAAAGACTGTCTTCAGAGTCAGATCCTTCAAGGAGGCCTTCTTCATTGGTTCGAAAGGTTCCGCGACTAGTGCGTTTAGTACCAGGTTGAGGTCCCAAGGGGGGGATGACCGATCTCCTTTGCGGACGGAGCCGTCTGACCGCTTTCAGGAACCTGGAAACGTCCGCGTGCGCTCCTAAAGGCTTCCCGCAGACCTTACCCCTATAGCAAGAGATGGCCGCCAGTTGTACTCGGAGGGAGCTGTGCGCCAGGCCCTTGTCGAATCCGGCTTGCAAAATTCCAGTACCTCCGGGATCGAAGTTGCCAGGGGTTTCCTCCGGCGCTCCGCACACCATGCCTCGAAGATGCGCCACACTCTCACATAGGAGAGGCAAGTCTAGCGCTTCCTAGCGCTCAACAGGGTGGTGATTACTGCCGCCGAGTAGCCGCGCTTCAAGAGCCGCGCCCTTTCAATAGCCAAGCCGTAAGCGAGAATCGATCCACGTGTGGCATCTGGACCGGGCCTTGCCTCAGAAGGTCCCTCCTGTTGGGAAGCCGCCAGGGACGGTCGGCGATCATCCTTACCAGATCCGCATACCAGGGGCGACGGGGCCAATCCGGGGCAATGAGGATTACTAGGCCCCGGTGAGCTTCTATCCGTTGGATGACTTTCCCTATCAGAGCCCAAGGGGGAAAAACATAAAGAAGACCCTCCGAGGGCCACTTCTGGGCCAGGGCGTCTAGGCCTTCGGACATCCTTTCTTTCCGTCGGCTGAAGAATCGGCTTGCTTTGGCGGATGAGAACCGAGCCATGAGGTCCATGACTGGAGGACCCCAAAGAGCTACTATCTGGTCGAAGATTTCCTGATGCAGTTCCCACTCCCCGTGGTCTATCTTGCACCTGCTGAGGTAATCGGTGGTGATGTTGTCCGTGCCGGCCACGTGCTGAGCTGAGAGTGCTTCCAAACGAAGTTCTGCCCACTGGAACAGTGCGTCCGCCTCTTTCTCCAAGGCTGGACTGCTGGTGCCGCCCTGGTGATTGATGTAGGCCACCGCGGTGACATTGTCGGAGAGTACCCGAATTGCCTTTCCTAGCACTGAAGACTCGAGGGCCTTGAGTGCCAGAGTGACTGCCCTCAATTCTAGCCGGTTGATAGGCCATTGAGATTCCAACGCCGTCCAACGCCCCTGGACAAACTGGTCCTCGCAATGTGCTCCCCAGCCTGCTAGACTGGCGTCCGTCGTCAACAGCAACCATTGTGGAGGCTCGAGGGGCATTCCGCGATTCAGGTTCCTTGGGCACCTCCACCAGCGGAGGGACTGCTTGGTTCGAGGGGCGCAGGGTAGCTGAAGGAACAATGGGTGCTGTTGTGGAGACCACCGACGCAACAGAGATCGCTGTAAAAGACGCATGTGCGCCCTGGCCCACGGAACTACCTCTATGGCTGCCGCCATGGTTCCCAGCAGTTGCAGGTAATGCCATGCTGAAGGAAGTCGCCTGGTCATGAACTGCGTGACTAGGAGCCTTAGGTCCCTTACCCTTGTGCAGGACAGGAAGACCCTGCCCCTGCCTGTGTGGAACCTTGCTCCGAGATACTCGAGCTCTTGGGAGGGTACCAGACTGCTCTTTGCGCGATTGATGACCCACCCCAACTCCTCCAGAACCTGTATCACTCTGGCTGTTGTCCAGCGACTTTCCTCTTCTGACTTTGCCCGGATGAGCCAGTCGTCCAAGTAGGGGTGCACCAGGATTCCCTCCTTTCGTAGTGCAGCCGCTACTACAACCATCACCTTGGTGAACGTCCTTGGCGCGGTCGCTAGGCCGAAGGGCAGCGCCTGAAACTGAAAATGACCCCGAGGCACTGCGAATCTCAGGAACTGCTGATGGGATCTTCTGACTGGGATATTCAAATAGGCCTCTGTCAAATCCAGTGCTTTTAGGAACTCCCCGCCCCTTACGGCCGCTATAACCGACCGCAGGGTTTCCATCCTGAAGTGTGGCACCTTGAGACATCGATTGACCTGTTTTAGATCCAGGATCGGACGAAAGGACCCCTCCTTCTTTGGGACCACGAAGTAAATCGAGTACCGACCTGTACCGCACTAGCCTGGCGGGACAGGCACCACGGCCCCGAGCTCTAAAAGACGGGACAGTGTTGTTTCTATAGCCGCTTTTTTTGTTGGGGAACCGCAAGGGGACTGAACAAATGCTGGAGGTATTTGCTTTGCAAATTCGAGAGCGTATCCCTCTCGGATCACCTCCAGAACCCATTGATCGGACGTGACCCGGGACCAGGCGGGAAGAAAATGCCTCAGGCGACCGCCTACCGGCATCCCGCCCTCCTGGACCCCCGGAATCTCATTGTTGTTTCCTGGGGCCCGAGGATAAGGAGGAGGCGGAGAAACCTCTGCCTGCTCCCCGAAAACCTCGGAAGTTTTGTCTCCAACTGGGAAAACGACCCCTAAGAAAGGGGTTCGGTCTGGCCGAACGAAACCTCCGGGGATCCCTAGGTTGGTTCCGTGCTGGGGCTAAGGGCCGCGCTTGCTTCGGCCTGTCCTCCGGAAGCCTGCCGCCCTTGGATTCGCCAAGGTCCTTTACCAGCTTATCTAAGTCCTCCCCGAATAACAGCTTCCCTTTGAAGGGAAGACGACTCAGGCGAGTTTTGGAGGAAGCATTGGCAGCCCAATTCTGTAGCCACAAATAGCGTCTGGCTGCCACCACCGAGGCCATGTTCTTAGCTAAGCTGCGGATGAGGTCATACTGACTATCCGCCAAGAAGGGCCTACCGGATTCCAACCTCGCCGCGTTGGCTAATGTCCCCTCGGCGGAGTTCTCCTCTGCCTGGAGTTGCTGAGCCTACCTTAAACAGGCCCGTGCCACCCAGGCCCCTGAAACTGAAGCTTGTAAGGCCAGAGCGCTCACATCAAAGGCTTGTTTTAGGAGCGTGTCCAATTTCCTATCCTGGGGATCCCTCAGGGCCGCACTGCCCTCAACTGGGATAGTAGTTTTCTTTGTTACTGCTGATACCGCCGCATCTACCCTGGGGGACTTCAGCAGCTCTTTGTCTGATTCAGGGAGAGGGTAGAGGCGGGACATGGCCCGGACCCCTCTTAACCCTGACTCAGGCTGATCCCATTCCTCCTGTATCATCTGACGCACCACTCTGTGGACCGGAAAAACCTTCTGGGACTTCCTGATGGCCTGGATTAAGGGATCCTCCAATGCCTCATCCTCCTCTGGGGTATCTGAGGCTACGTTGAAAGCTTTCAGGGAATCATTAAGGCAGGCAGCTCCTCTCGTCGGAAAACTCTAATTATGCGAGAATGGTCCTCCTCAGGGATCTCCCCTTCTTCCAGCTCCTCCTCTTCCTCCTCTAAATCCTTTTCAGAGCCCTCCTCTTCTAGGGTGCCCTGGGAAAGAGAAGAGAGTGGCTCCTCGTTCAACAGCCTGGGGCGCTTTGGGGGTATCCCTGAGTCCTGAACGCTTGCCCTCAAGGGTCTGGCTACTCTGCCTTCGGTTGTCGAGCCCCCCTCCCCTGTCCCAAGCCCCTGCTTACGCATGCAATAGGCTTGGTGTAGCAAGAGCACGAAGTCAGGGGAGAAGAAATCCCCGACTCCCCCCTCCCCAAGGGGAAGGGCGGAGGGGGGGAGCGGAGGAGGGGGTGCCTCCGAGCGTGAGGGAAGGGATAACTGGGATGCTACTTCCCCCTCCATAGGATCCGAGGACCCCTGCGATGATTGGGCCATGGACAAGCTGATTTCTTGTTCTACTGAGGTAGCTACTGCAGCGCAGCCCCTGCAGACTCCTGCCTCAGATGCAGTACCCCTACGAGTGCCACAAGATGGGCACCTTGACTTGCCAGTCATGCTCTCCAGGGGAAATCCTAAAAGAAAACTTAAGCGCTCCGCCTAGGCAGGCAGTTAACCAGAAATAAACTTTAAATTTAAACTTAAAATAAAATTAAACCTTAAATTAAACTTTAAACTAAACTTTAAACCCCCTGAATTGCTCTCTCCTGTACCAGGGATAAGGCAACGAAAATCCCCTGAAATAACTGGAAAAATAAACACCAATTAAATTAAACAGAAAATTAAACCAGCAATTACAATCTCCTTCCAGCCCATGAGCTGGGTACTTGCGATTTTTTGTGTAGGCTTCTGCTGTTTCCCGGACCGGAGCCGCGATTCCTGAACCGTTGGCTCAACACGTGGTAGGCCGCGGCCACGTGGAGCTCTGAACGGAGGAACGCGACTGCTCTCAGCGCTTCTCTGGGTCCTCCGCCTGAGAAGAAAGGACAGAAAAAGGACGTGTCCTGCGCAGCCCGGAATGCCGTCTGTCTACCGGCGCTGCGATCGCGTCTCCGGAGCTCGCCCCTGCACTCTGCTGCCTCGTGGGTAAGGAGCGATCAAGCCTGCGCGCTGAAAATTCCCTCTTCCGCTTTGCGTTGCCTCCAGCGCTCAGCCACCGGGGGGGGGGGCTTCGGCGCGAGGACGCAGGCCTTCTGCAGAACTGAAGAGGATCAGGCCTAACCAGCAGCGAGAGGCTCCTGATTCCCCTGCTCGCTGCTGCAGGCAAGACGGTATCACCTCCGGTCCTCGGCCCGGGCCGAGGGGGGGGGGGGGGGGGACAGAAAACGGCAGAGAAATAAATAGGAAATAAGATTGCCTAATGAAATAAAAATAAGATTTCAAGTTGAAATAAGTTAAAATAAAAGTTAAAATTAGTAAAATTAGCCAAATTTAAGAGAAGGTAGGACTCCAGTAAGCCCTAGGCTTACGGAACCCTCCAGCTGCTTGGAGGCTGAGAATACTGGAGTTGGTGGGTGGCACCAGTGGTATATATACCGCTCCATCCCAAAAAGGTTGGGCTCAGCCTCCAAGCTGCTGGAAGGGTTGCGTAACCCTGAAGTAAAGGGACTGGACTGGAGTGACGATAAGGAATACTGGTTTCAGTGGGTGGTGCTGGTGCTATTTATACCGTACCATCCTCAAAAAGGATGGGCTCAGCCTCCAAGCTGCTGGAAGGGTTACGCAACCCAGAAGTAAGGGACTGGACTGGAGTGATGATAAGGAACAAGGCCTGTAACTCCAAAACCCACCTGGCAGAAACGATAACCACAAAAATATTTCAAGAGTCAAGTCCCTGAGAGAGGGGACCTTACAGATGGGCTTGAAAAGGGTCCTTTCAGGGCCTTCAACACCAAAATGAGAAGTTCTACTGAGGTACTACTGGATGCCTTGAAGGGCAAAGTTGCTTAACCCTCTTGAAGCGAGAATCATCAGGATAAGCTTCCAAGGACACTCCTTGAATACAGCCTCAGTAGCATGCCAAGGCCACTAACTGCACCTTAATGGAATTCAGGGCCAATCCCTGGCTTAAGCCTATACTTCAGATGACTACATCAGGTGATAACACTGCAAGTTGCTCAAATCTACCTCCATCTGCTGATAAAGGAGCATAACACACTCAATTTGGACTGGACTAGCAGGATGATAAAAGAGCATGAGTGATATGGCGACTTTAACAAACAGCAACAGGGGTAGGATGCGAGAGACGTATCCAAGCAGCAGTAGCTGCAGATGGAAGAACCTGAAAAGCAAAGGCCATAATTTAGGGGCAGGGGGAGGGGAAGGAGAGAGAGAGACAGCGAAATCCTGAGAAATAAAAGCAGCATGAGTTTGGTAAGTAGTTATTGGAGCAGTAGCAATAGGAGGTGATGGGAAGAGAGCAGGGAGGACAAAAGACTGGAAGCATGGTAGTTGCATGAAGTAAAAGGCAGACCAGTGCTACAAGTGAGGAATGAGGTAGAAGAATGACAAGCAATTCTTAGCACTGGCAATGCTTTCTGATAAACAATGCAGTGAGAAAATACTCAGATATCATAAGAGTTTAGGAAACCTCTGCATGAACAGTGAGGTATGGCAAGATGGCTTTAAGCTTGACGATCCTGAAATTCAGAAGCAAAGTAACAACTTTAAACAAAAATTTAAACAAAAAAAAAAAAAAAAACCCTGTCCTAAGAGAAAAAGCAGCCAACGCACTCCTTTGATTCAATCAAAGCCCTATCTTACACAACTTCTACAGTACACTAGCTCATGGGACAGTCTTGTGGGAAATTTGTATTTGATGGTATTTTCAGTTTAAATACTCCACCTATCAAATTATCTAGTACTTTTACCTTTAATGCTTTTAGCCGAACAATGGATCCAGATTTTTCGAAAAAGTCCTTCTGTATCAGCATGCTCTTCCAAATATTTACAAGCTTCTACCAGAAAGCTATGGAAAAAGAATGACAAATATTAGACTTGCCCTCAATACATTCTTCATAACACACATTGCTTTGATCTAAGTAAATGGCTCTGTTACCAATCCTGTTTTTAGGAGGGCTGAAACAGTACTTGGTACTCTTTCCTAACAAGGCAGCATGAAAACATGGCACCTGAGGTGGAAAGCAAAAACAGGCCTCTTACATACGAATGAGCAAACAAGGCTCCCGTCTGTACCTCCTCCACAGCCACAACAAAGAAATTTCAAGTCAGTTACCAGATTTAAACATAAAAATGCCTAACAATGACAAGCAATGCTTTGTATCTCTCCTATTGTGCCGTTTCCAGAGCCAGTGGAATTGTCCCGCCTCCCGGAAGTGACACGACCGCGGTTGTGCGATCGCGACCCCTCCAGGTAGCCAGTGCTTATTGCTCCAGGTCCTGCTCCTTGGGCGAGCTCCTTGGGGCGAGTCCTGGGCGTTCCTTCTAGCTTTTCTTTTCCACATAGCTTCCTTCTTTGTTACAGGTTTATCTGCGCGTTTGGCTCCATTTCCTGGCTCCTGGCTTTCTCAGCTTGTTCCTTCACTTTTACCAGGTAAGCTTGGGCTCGGGCTTCAGTCCTCTCACCTTTTTTGTATCTGTGCTTTTCTTCTAGGCCTCATGTCCTGTATTCCTGTGTTTTGGGGCCGGCGCCCCAATCCTGGCCCCAGGTCTACTACACCCATGGCTGGCCGCTGCCTGTCCAATCTGATACTATGCAAACGTACTCCCCGGCTTCTTTCACGCCGTGCAGTCCCCGCTGTTGCTCTTGCAGTCACTACTGGTTTAACCCTGAGCCTAGCCTTACTCAACTGCCGGTCCCTTCACTCTAAATCCCTGTTGGTCCAGGATCTTGTACAAAAACACTCTTTTGACCTCTGTTTCCTCACCGAGACCTGGCTTAGGGAGGGTGACAGCCCACTTTTAGCTAGTGCTCTTCCTTCTGGCTACTCGGCTTTCTCAACACCCCGGCTGGGTAGGCGCGGTGGGGGTGTGGCCCTCCTCTACCGGTCCGCACTTCCCATTAAGGAAGCAACTACTCCTACTGTTCATCTCTCTGAGTCTCTTTTCCTGCGTTTTCGTTCCTCCCCTCCTTTTTATTTCCTTTTACTTTACCTACCCCCCTCCCTTTCCACCGATTATTGGGATGCATTCTTATTAACTCTTTCAGAGACCTTCCTTCATTATCCAAATACTATGGTCTTAGGTGACTTCAATATCCACGTGGATGCACCTTCTCGGCCCAAGGATCGCATCTTTTTGAATCTTTTGCAGGACTTGTCGCTATGTCAACATGTCTCTGGGCCCACCCATTGTTTAGGTCATACCCTGGATCTAATTCTCACTTCCTCTGACTCTTGTTCTATGTTATCTTCACTTGTTGTTTCCAGCGTACCATGGTCAGACCATTTCTGTGTCTCTCTCACCCTTTCTCTGGTAGTTTCTGATATTGATAGGTCCCTAGCTGCTCCGCCTCTAACGCAGCTGCGACGCCGTATCACCCCTTCCACTTTAGCCGCTTTTCCTCCTGCCTGCTCCTTGTTCCCAGATGATTTCTCACTACTGCCTGTTGATTCTCAAGTACAGCTTTGGAATTCCGTTCTGTCCCGCTCCCTGGATACCCTAGCGCCCCTGCACCCTTCTCGTAGGTCACCCTCTTCATCTCATTCCCCCTGGTTCCACCCAGGCCTGCGGTTACAACGTTCACAGCTTCGCCAAGCTGAACGTCGTTGGCAAAAGCATCCTTTGCCCGAAACCTTAGCACGCTTTAAATCCCTGTTTTCGGACTATCGCGCTGCAGTCCAGGCTGCCAAGCGCTCCTTCTATACTGCTCAAATTTCTAGTGCTACTCACTCATCCAGACAACTCCATTTAATCCTGCGGCAACTCTCTTCTACTACGTCACCCTCTGCTCCCCAGGTTGCTATTCCTGCTCCCTCTTCATTGGCTACTTTTTTCTCAGAAAAGGTACAGAATCTCCGTTCCTCCTTCAGTACTCCCCCCCCCCCCCGCCCCTATCCCCTCCTCATTCCTTCCCCAGACTCCTGGTAGTCTTTCTCTCCCTGATGAGTCTACCATTGACTTAGTTGTTCCAAACAAAGCTTTATCACATACATGGTCCACTTTCCACTCCCTTACCACTGCAGAAGTACTCTTGGCTCTCTCCAAGGCTCGAAAGACCACCTGTGCATTGGATCCTCTCCCATCAGCTTGGCTGATAGAACCGTCTCTGCAGCTGATACCGCTCATCACGGCCATATTTAATTCTAGTCTATCCTCTGGCCATTTTCCCTCCCTATGGAAGTCGGCCATAGTTCATCCCCTCCTGAAACAGCCCTCTCTCGATCCCTCAGTGCTTTCCCATTGGCGTCCGGTGTCCAATCTACCATTCTTAGCAAAGGTGCTGGAACATTTTGTCTTCCTACAACTATCATCTCATGCTGAGGCCACTAATTCCCTCCATCCTCGTCAGGCAGGTTTCCGTGCGGGACACAGTACGGAGACTGTTCTCCTGGCTCTCCTCAACGAACTTCATGTCGCACACGATCGTGGAAATATCTCACTCCTGGTTTCATTAGATTTATCGGTAGCCTTTGATTTAATTGACCATCACACCCTTCTCACGCCTGTTTGACATTGGTTTAAGAGGCTCCGTATTAAGCTGGTTCCGCTCCTTTCTTACTACTCGTTCTTTTGTCGTCCGTTCCAATCAGCAGTCTTCTCCATCCACTCCCCTGCCCTGTGGGGTCCCCCAGGGTTCAGTCTTATCTCCCCTGCTTTTTAACATCTTTCTCGCCCCTCTCCCCCTTTTAGCCCAACAATTCCCAGTCTCCATGTATATCTACGCAGATGATATTATCCTCCTCTTCCACACCTCTCCGCTCAATATTGACATCTCCCCACTTAATATCTGTCTCACCCATATTGCTGACTGGCTTTCCTCCAATTTTCTCCACCTTAACCCTTCCAAATCCACAGCCATGTGGGTTTCGCTAGGTACATCTTGTCCAGACATTGCACCTCAAATTAATTCTGTTCACATTCCACTTACCTCCTCTTTCCGGTACTTGGGAGTTACCCTGGACTCCTCCATGTCTTTTCATGAACACATTTCCAATCTCTCCCGCCGCTCCTTTATATTGCGACAGCTCCGCTCTATCCGTTCTGTTTTGCCCTCTGACTCATTTATCACCCTCGTACTTGCGCTGGTCATATCAAGACTAGATTATTGTAACGTGGTTTACGCAAATCTTCCGGCCTACCAGCTTCAACGCTTGCAGCTTTTGCAAAACACAGCTGCCCGACTGGTTACCTCTGCCCGTAGATCTGATCATATCACCCCTCTTCTGTATCGCCTTCACTGGCTTCCTCTGCGTTTCCGATTCCGATATAAGCTCCTCATACTAACTCATAGAGTCATTTACTCCTCCAATCCCCTATATTTAGCTGACTTGATCTCTCTCCATACTCCCTACCGACAGCTTCGCACCTTGCATGCCAATCGTTTATCCCTTCCTTCCCCTTCACAAGCTCATCTGGAACAAACATGTCACGCTGCTTTCTTTTTTCTAGGACCCTCCCTATGGAACTCACTTCCTCCCTCCCTCCGGCTAGAACCCTCCTACCAGAACTTCAAGACACTATTAAAAACTCACCTATTCCAACAGGCGTTTGACCTCCCCCCTGGGTGTCCTGTATAGTCCTTCGTTTGTCTGTATGTCTGTCCACCACCTAGTTTGAGTATTGTTTGACTTTGTTAGTTCTCATCTGTCTCTGTGACATTGGATTTGATTGGTTATTGTTTGAATTTACTGTTTTGTCTGGTGGCCCCTTTGGCCCTTCTTTCTCTTTATTTCAATGGAGTTCCTTTCTTTTAACGCCAGCATTTATATTTTATTGTAAACCGCCCTCATGTTTTGACAATGGGCGGTATATAAAATGTTCAATAAAGATAAAGATAAAGAAGTGCCTTCAAATCAATAGAATACTTAAAACTCATCTAGTATTTATCTGAATTGTGTTATTTTTGCAAAAAAAGACTTGAGGTTTAAGTTGCTTTCAAGTGCCACTTAAGTGATGTACGCACATCCAACAAAGACTCCTAGACTAAACCATTTCCAGAGAACCAGCAAAGGATGATCACGCCACGGCCGGATTCAAATGGAAAACCAACACCACCTTTGGCAGAAAATGTTAAATTAGACTTACCTGCTAATTGTAGTTCCTGGAGGAACTCCAGTCTAGTCCTGGAATCCTTGGGTTGTCAACCTCATCCAGCAGCTTTGGAGACTGAGAAACTTCACTGTTGTGATGTCACTGGTATATAAGCACTGGTACCTCCTCTTCTCACCAGTTAACCTATTGACAAAACTGACTGACCATAGCAACAAGTAAGTAGTTATAAACACAACATCAAGGCAAGTATGCCGCCCTAACTATGAAGGATCGTGGATCCAACTATTTACAGAAGTGTTACCAACCAACTGCGCCATGAGGTCCTCCTTCCTCTTGCCCAGGACGCTACCCCACTTCCCCAACATAATCGCCCTAGCGTGACTCATCACCGAACTGCTTTATAAACGAAAGCTGCTTACCTGTAACTACATCCTGCTTCAGGCCACCTAGCACCACCTAACCAGGGCGGGACCCGGGACTAGTCTGGAGTTCCTCCAGGAACTACAATTAGCAGGTAAGTCTAATTTAACCTTCCTGATCGTCCCTCAAGTCTAGTCCCGGAATCCTTGGGGATGTAACACAGCAGTGAAACAATCAACGGGAGGGCCCTGCTAGCCTCGCCTGAAGCACTGCTGAACCAAACCAGGCATCCCTTTCCGCCTGCACATCAAGACGGTAATGCTTTACAAAGGAGTAAGACGAAGACCATGTCGCCGCTTTACATATTTCTTCCACTGGCACCAAGCTACACTCCGCCCAAGACGCGGCTTGTGCTCTAGTAGAATGAGCCCTCAAACCGTCGGGAACCAGATGGCCTCGCAAACGATACGCTGACGCTATCGCCTCTTTCAACCACCGAGCAATCGAGGCCTTAGAGGCTGCCTCACCTCGTCTAGCACCTGCAAACAGCACGAACAATCTATCTGACTTATGAAAACTAGCTGTCCTAGCGATATACCCCTTCAAGGCCCGCTTAATATCTAAACGATGCAGCTGTTCTGCGACCTAACCCTTCCTTTTGGATGTGAAAACCGGTAAAGATACCACTTGGTTCACATGAAACCCCGATACTACCTTAGGTAAGAAAGATGGCACTGTCCGCAAAACTACCTTAGAATCTGAGAAGGACAAAAAGGGCTTTCTACAGGACAGCGCCTGTAACTCCAATACTTGCCGAGCAGACGCAATAGCCACCAGAAATACTACCTTGAGGGTCAGATCTTTCAACGTCGCCGTTGCCAAGGGCTCAAATGGCGCCTTCCCCAGCGCCTCCAAAACCAAGGGCAGCTCCCAGGACGGTACTGGCTTCCTACGCGGCGGCCTCAACAAAACCACTGCTCTTAAAAACCATTTCACATCTGCATGACTACCTAGGGAATGGCCTTGCACTTTCCGTCTGTAACAGGCCAGAGCCACCAACTGAACCTTTAACGACGATGCCAAGCTCTTCTGAAAACCGTCCTGTAAGAAAGCCAACACCTGCGGTACTGACGCTTTCAAAGGAACCACTGCTCTTTCTTTACACCAGGCCTCAAAAATGCGCCACTCTCTAATATACGCTAGAGATGTAGACGTCCGCCTCGCTTTCAGAAGAGTCGCTATCACGGCACCCGAATAACCTTTCGATTTCAACCTAGCCCGTTCAATAGCCAGGCCGTAAGCGAGAATCGATCCACTTGGGGCATACAAAGAGGACCCTGAGACAAAAGGTCCTTCCACACCGGAAGCTTCCAGGGAACCGCTACCAAGAGCCGTACCAAGTCCGCATACCACGGCCTTCGTGGCCAATCTGGAGCAATGAGGATTACTCGCCCCTTGTGACGCTCAATGCGTTGTAACACTCTCCCAATTAACACCCAGGGAGGAAATGCGTACAGAAGCTGCTCCTGCGGCCAAGCTTGAACCAGGGCATCTAGTCCCTCGGACATTCTCTCTCTCCTCCTGCTGAAGAACCGATTGACCTTTGCCGACTGAAACGTCGCCATGAGATCCATGACCGGCGGCCCCCAGCGCTGTACCAGCATCGCAAAAACGTCCGGATGAAGAACCCACTCCCCCGGGTCTACCTTCACGCGACTCAAGAAGTTGGCCTGCACATTGTCCACCCCTGCGACGTGCGCTGCCGACACGGCCACCAGATTCTGTTCTGCCCATTCGAACAGGCTGTCTGCCTCGGATTCTAGTGCCACACTGCTGGTGCCTCCCTGCTGGTTTATGTAAGCTACCACAGTCGCGTTGTCTGAGAATACGTGAATGGCCTTGTTCTGAAGATATGGGCGAAACTCTTAGCGCCAATGCCACCGCTCTCAACTCTAACCTGTTGATCGACCAAGTCTTTTCTTGGGCGGACCACTCCCCTTGGGCTATTTGACCTCGGCAATGGGCTCCCCAGCCCTGAAGACTAGCATCTGTTGTCAATGCTATCCAAGCTGGCGCTTCCAACGACATGCCCTTTTCCAGATTTTCCGAATTTAACCACCATTGCAGGGCTTGACGAGTCTGAGGCGGACAGACCAACCTCCGGGACAGGGAATCCCTTTGATGTGACCATCATCTCAACAACGCTCTCTGTAACGGTCTCATGTGGGCCCGCGCCCACGGCACAAACTCCAGCGTTGCCGCCATGGTCCCTAACACCCGTAGATACTCCCAGGCGGTGGGACACTGCATGCTGAGAAACCGAGCAAGTAACCGCTGAAGTGCTAGGCTCTGCTGTCGAGGGAGAAAGATGCGACCAATGCTCGTGTCGAAGCGGGCCCCCAGATATTCTAGGTTTTGAGTCTGCTCCAACTTGCTCTTAGCTATGCTGACCACCCAACCGAGACTCTGTAGCAACGAAACCACTTTGGCTGTAGCAGCCACTCTCCACCCGGGACTTCGCCCTTATCAACCAATCGTCCAGATACAGGTGCACCAGCACCCCGTCCTTTCGCAAGGCTGCTGCCACTGCCACCATCACCTTGGTAAAAGTACGTAGCGCCGTTGCCAGGCCAAAAGAAAGCGCCTGAAACTGATAATGTCCCATCGGTACTGCAAACCTGAGGAATTTCTGATGCTCCTGCCTTATCGGAATATGAAGGTACGCCTCCGACAGGTCTAAGGACGTCAAAAACTCCCCTTTTCTCACGGCTACGATAACCGACCTGAGGGTCTCCATTCGGAAATACGATACACGAAGACAGCGATTTACCTTTTTTAGGTCTAGAATGGGACGCCAAGAACCTTCTTTCTTTGGAACTACAAAGTAAATGGAGTATAGACTGCTTCCTAACTGGCTGACAGGAACCGGCACAACTGCCTTGAGTACCAGTAGCCGTTGAACTGTCTCCTGCACAGCCTTGCGCTTTGCGCTTGCCTTGCACGGGGAATGAACGAAAGAATCGAGCACCGGGCGCTGCATCTCCAACGCATAACATTCCCGAATCACCTCTAATACCCACTGATCGGAAGTGAGTTGGACCCAGGCAGGGTAAAATTCCCGCAACAGACCTCCCATGGGAACCAACTCCCCCTGGGCCCTCCTGACTTCATTGTGCCTTTCTGAAAGTGGAGGAAGAAGCTGCAGGTGTAAATCCCCTGCTTGCCCCTCGAAACCCCCAAAAACCTTGGCTTCGAGTAGGAAAATGTCCTCGTTGCCCTTGACCAAACCTCGGGGTCCGAAACCGGTGAAAATTCTGTTGCTGTCATCTAAGGCCGGGCCCGGACCACCCCTGCTTTTGCTTGTCCTCTGGCAATCTACCTCCCTTGGAATCTCCTAAATCCTTCACTGACTTCCAAGTCCTCTCCAAAAAGTAACTTGCCGCGGAAAGGAGGTTTACTCAGCCTCGCCTTAGACGAGCCATCCGCTGCCCAATTACGGAGCCAAAGACACCTCCTTCCCGCTACTACCGAAGCCATGCTCTTCGCTAATCCCCGGATCAGATCATAATGCATATTGGCCAGATATGTCACGCCAGACTCTAACCTGGACGCCTCCTCGGTCTCTTCCACTGAGCTTTCCCCCTGAATACGCTGCGCCCACCGCAAACAGGCTCTGGCTACCCAAGCCCCACAGGCGCTTGCAGGGATAACGCATTTGCCTCAAAAACTTGCTTTAGCAAAGCCTCTAGCTTACGATCCTGCGCATCCTTGAGCGCCGCCGATCCTTCCACTGGGATGGTAGTTTTCTTAGTTACTGCAGACACGGCCGCATCTACCTTTGGAGCTTTAAACAGCTCCCGATCTTGATCCATCGACTGGGTCAGTGTCATGGCAGTACATTCTAGGGAGATAAAGTTCCTAGATGACATAAATGACTGCTTCTTGGAGCAGCTGGTCCATGAACCGACGAGAGGGGAAGCCATATTAGGCCAAGTCCTTAGTGGAACACCAGATCTAGTGCAAGAGATAAGGATGTTGGGGCCACTTGGCAATAGTGATCATAGCATGATCACCTTTGATTTAATTAGTGGAGGAGGGATAGTAAGGAAATCCACAGTACTACCTTTTAACTTTCGAAAGGGAGACTATGATAAAATGAGGAAAATAGTTAAGAAAAAACTAAAAGGAGCAGTTGCAAAGGTTAAAGACTTACATCAAGCTTGGGTGCTGTTGAAAAATACTATCTTGGAAGCCCAGACCAGCTGTATTCCATACTTTAAGAAAAGTGGAAGGAAGTCCAAAAAACTGCCAGCATGGTTTAAAGGTGAGGTCAGAGAGGCTGTTGTTGCCAAGAAAGCATCTTTCAGGAAATGGAAAAAAGAGCCAAATGATGAAACCTGGAAACAGCACAAGCACTGGCAGGTCAAATGCAAGGCATTGATAAAGAAGGCAAAGAAAGTATTTGAGAAGAAGCTTGCTGCGGAAGTAAAAACACGAAATAAAGATTTTTTCAAGTACATTCGTAGCAAAAAACCTGTGCGAGTGTCAGTTGGACCATTAAATGAGAGAGGAGTTAAAGGGGCACTAAGAGGCGACAAGGCGATAGCAGAGAGACTGAATGAATTCTTTGCTTCGGTCTTTACTGAGGAAGATGTAGGGATGTTACCCATGACTGAAGTGGTATTTAAAGGTGCGAAAGAATTGAAGGAAATATCGATACATCGGAAAGATGTATTACAACTAATTAGATAAACTGAAGAGTAGCAAATCACCTGGGCCGGATGGTATACATCCAAGGGTGTTGAAAGAACTGAAATATGAGATTGCAGACCTGCTATTAGTAATCTGTGAACTATCATTAAAATCATCTCTAATACCTGAAGATATAGAAATTACACTTACCTGGTAATTGTCGTTCCTTGAGTTACGACAGTTTAGTCCTCAACTTCTGGGTTGTGCACCTCTTCCTGCAGCTAGGAGACTGGGCATGTCAAAGTCGTGACATCACTGGATATAGCCTGCTGGTATCTCCCATCAGCCTCCAGTGTACTATTGACAAAGCAAACTCAAAGGAACAACAAATAAGTAACTATACCATAACTTTAAATAACTCCCCATTCTTCAACCGGAGGAGCCTTTTAAACCGTATCCGTCTTATATTTTCTTTTCTCTCTTTTTTTTTTTTTTACTTTACATTCATGTCCCCCCTATGCAAACACGTATCCTATACCATCACCTCGTTTAAATAAGAGAAAAGAAAGAAAGAACAGAGAGGGACTCTCACTGCGATCTAGAAACTGAAAGGATCTGTCTACTCCTTGAGATTGATGCTTCACTCCGCCTGAAAATAAACTCTGAAGAAATCACACTCCTGGGCGGGAATGAGGACTAAACTGTCGTAACTCAAGGAACGACAATTACCAGGTAAGTGTAATTTCTATTTCCTTATCGTTCCTCCAGTTTAGTCCTCTACTTCTGGGATGTAACAGAGCAGTAATCATTGGGAGGGACCTATCAAGCCAACTCACCACACTGCCGACCCGGAACAGGCTTCCTTTACTGCCAAAACATTTAGGCAGTAGTGGTTACTGAGGAAATGGAGACGACCTGGAAGCTGCTCTACAAATCCCTCCTGGTGGAATGACACGGTGATTCACCCATGAAGCCGCTTGTGCCCTGGTAGCAAGAGTCAGAAAGCCCCCCGGAATCATACAACCTTGCCAGCAGAAAGCTGAGGCAACCACCGCCTTAACTCAGTGCGAAATGGCCGCCTTCGCTGCTGCTTCCCCCTTTGTGGGGACCTCCAACCAGCACACAAAAACAAAGAAAGGAACATCGCACCCTGCATGTAATGTTTCCTATCGGTGTAAGCTACGAATAAAAACCTCCCCCTTCCAGAAAAACCGAGAACTGGAAGAGAAACCAATAGGCTCAGAAGAAAAATCAGAAAACCACCTTTTGTAAGGACGACAGGACTGCTCGCAACCACCACCCTCTATCCAGAAAGGGTGAAAACGGCTCATTAGATGACAACGCCTGAAACTCCGAAACTCGTCGCACCGAACGAGCTATCAAAGCCACTGTCTATAACAGCAAATCCTTTACCGGCGCCTGGAGTAAAGAATCAAAGGACTCTTTAGCTAACGCTTCTAAGGCCCAATCGGGATCCCCCGGCGGCACCCGAACTCTCCTTGAGTGGCGCAGTCGGATCCCAACTTAAGGAAACGCTACACATCGATCCGAACAACTAGCGCTATTCCCTTCACAGACTCCTACAGCCGGAAACAGTCGCCCGCTGGATCCTCTAAGGAACTGGCCGCTAGTTCCTTCAGACACTGTCCTGCAGAGAACTCAGACCAAGGATACAGACACCTTTGTCGCCCGGACTTGCCGCCGTGAACAGCAGCCTTCCAAAAGGCGCTAAGCATGGACCTACGTAGCAGAAGCAGCCTGCCTCCTTGCTCTCAACAAGGCGGCGAAGACTGCCGCAGAATAACCCTTCTACTTGGGCCCCGCCCATACAAAGGCCAAACCGTAGGCGGGCACAGATCCACCTGAGACATTCGTCACGGACCTAGCCGCAGCAGAACGTCCGCTACCGACAACTTCTAGGAAAAGCCTGTCGAGTAGATGAATGAGAAAAGCCTAGTACGGCCGTCTCGCCCAACCGGGCGCTACCAAGAGCACCTTTCTCCGAAAGCCCCGATACGCCAACTAGTTGAAGGACTAGAAAGGGGGGCTGTTACTTCTGGAGAGAAATCTGAAATTGTGAGTATATACTTCTGGGAATTTTTCTGAAAGGAATTTGTTTTTCTTTTAAAGCTAATTAATCTGTGATCCCACTATTTTTTTTGTTAAATCAGTCAGGGCCTAGTAGCAACAGTTTAAGATTCAATTTAAAAACACAGAAGAGAACTTTCTGGTTACCTTTCATACCCAGTAGACAGCTGTAGTTTAAATTTCATAGTCACTCAGGGCCTAGCATCAGCAAAGTACTTTTAGTTTCAAATTAAAACACAGAAGAAAGCTTTCTGGTTAAATTTAGAATCCAGCAGAGAGCTTGTAGTTTAAATTTCTTAATAGGTTAGAGCCTAGTAGCAGCAAAGAGCTATAATTTAAATCAAATCAGAATATAGCTTACCTCAGCGGCACAGGACAAGGTACTGTGTAGCAGCCCTTTTTTAATAAGTGTTATATCCCTCCCTCCCTCCCCACACCCACCCTCCCCTGGGATAATCACAGCTGTATAGGTACTTGCACAACTTAAAAGACAGGAGGTGCTCTCAGGTGAAGCTCATTACCCAAATCAGTCATACACTAAGGACCTGAGATTAATTAAGCTTCAGGTGAACAAGGTATATTAAATTTCTTAGGTACAGTTTTAGTGGTATAAATATCCATAGCACCCTTTAGTACATAAAGAACTTAAAGATCTAAACACAAACTTAAAACTAAGATGCAGACAGCAGTCCAGCAGCGGGATGTGGGCTTTCCAGTCTTTTGCATTGAGTGTCACATGTATGATTTTCTCCCAGCTGGTGAGAGGTCTTACGTGTGCACTAGGTGCAAGGAGCTCTCTGCTCTCAGGGAACGAGTCCGTTCTCTAGAGGCTAGAGTAGCAGACTTGGAAAACATAAGACAGATAGAGAGGTACATAGACGAGACCTACAGGGATATAGTCCTGAAGTCCCACCTCCAGTCTGGCAGCATCCCTGTTGCCATGGAGGAGAGAGGTCATGTGACAGGAGAGCATCACCCTGGTGTGGCAGGAAGTGATCCTGTAACTAGGACCTGTCCTCCAGGTGATGTAAACCCCTCTCGCACCGAGGAGGTTTCTCCAGGGCCAAGTGCCCATGAGGGAAGGGTTAGGACAGCAGTTATAGTTGGTGATTCGATCATTAGGCATGTAGATAGCTGGGTGGCTGGTGGACGTGAGGATCGCCTGGTAACATGCCTGCCTGGTGCGAAGGTAGCGGACATCACACGCCACTTAGATAAGGTCTTAGATAGTGCTGGGGAGGAGTCTGCTGTCTTGGTACATGTCGGTACCAATGACATAGGAAAATGTGGTAGGGAGGTTCTGGAAGCTAAATTTAGGCTTTTAGGTAGGAAGTTGAAATCCAGAACTTCCAGGGTAGCGTTCTCCGAAATGCTTCCCGTTCCACGCGCAGGACCCAAAAGGCAGGCAGAGCTCCGGAGTCTCAATGCGTGGATGAGACAATGGTGCAGAGATGAGGGGTTCGGATTTGTTAGGAACTGGGGAACATTCTGGGGAAAGGAGGGGCTCTACCGAAGGGATGGGCTTCACCTTAACCTGGATGGAACCAGGCTGCTGGCATTAACCTTTAAAAAGGAGATAGAGCAGCTTTTAAACTAGATAATAGGGGAAAGCCGACAGTCGCCCAAGAGCGCATGGTTCGGAAGAATGTATCCTTGAAGGATACTACAAAAAGCAGAGAGGTTCCAAAAAAGAGTAAAGTAGCCCAAATGCCCTCGAGTATGGAGCAGACAGAACTTAAAGATCCCAAATTACCCATGTCTACCAATAGCCAAATTAATATGAATAAAATACAGTCTCTAAAATGCTTGTATGCAAATGCTAGAAGTCTACAAAAGAAGATGGGAGAGTTAGAATATATAGCACTAAACGAGAGGTTAGATATGATTGGAATATCAGAGACATGGTGGAAGGAGGACAACCAGTGGGACACTGTGATACCTGGGTACAAACTATATCGTAATGATAGAGCTGACCAAATTGGTGGAGGGGTTGCGCTCTATGTTAGAGAGGGCATTGAGTCAGAAAGGATTAAAGTTTTGCAAGAAACAAAATTTGCTGTAGAATCTCTATGGATTGAAATTCCATGTAAAAAGGGGAAGGCGATGGCAGTGGGGTTGTACTATCGTCCGCCTGGCCAGAATGAACAAATGGATGATGAAATGCTCAAAGAAATCAAGAAAGCTAGCAAAGGTTACAGTGCAGTAATAATAATGGGTGATTTCAATTACCCCGGCATCGACTGGGTCAGTGTCACAACAGGACATGCTAGGGAGATAAAGTTCCTAGATGAAATAAATGACTGCTTCTTGGAGCAGCTGGTTCATGAACCAACCAGAGGGGAAGCAATATTAGACCTAGTCCTTAGTGGAACACCAGATGTAGTGCAAGAGATAAGGGTGTTGGGGCCACTTGGCAATAGTGATCATAGCATGATCGCCTTTGATTTAATTAGTGGAGGAGGGATAGTAAGGAAATCCACAGTACTACCCTTTAACTTTCGAAAGGGAGACTATGATAAAATGAGGAAAACAGTTAAGAAAAAACTAAAAGGAGCAGTTGCAAAGGTTAAAGACGTACATCAAGCTTGGGTGTTGTTGAAAAATACTATCTTGGAAGCCCAGACCAGCTGTATTCCACGCTTTAAGAAAAGTGGAAGGAAGTCCAAAAAACTGCCAGCATGGTTTAAAGGTGAGGTCAGAGAGGCTGTTGTTGCCAAAAAAGCATCTTTCAGGAAATGGAAAAAAGAGCCAAACGATGAAACCTGGAAACAGCACAAGCACTGGCAAGTCAAATGCAAGGCATTGATAAGGCAGGCAAAGAGAGAATTTGAGAAGAAGCTTGCTGCGGAAGCAAAAACGCGAAATAAAGACCTTTTCAAGTACATTCGTAGCAAAAAACCTGTGAGAGAGTCAGTTGGTCCATTAGATGATAAAGGGGTTAAAGGAGCACTAAGAGGCGACAAGGCGATAGCGGAGAGACTGAATGAATTCTTTGCTTCGGTCTTTACTGAGGAAGATGTAGGGATGTTACCCATGACTGAAGTGGTATTTAAAGGTGTGGAAGAATTGAAGGAAATATCGATACATCGGGAAGATGTCTTACAACTATTAGATAAACTGAAGAGTAGCAAATCACCTGGGCCGGATGGTATACATCCAAGGGTGTTGAAAGAACTGAAATTTGAGATTGCAGACCTGCTATCAGTAACCTGTGAACTATCATTAAAATCATCTCTAATACCTGAGGATTGGAGGATCGCCAATGTAACACCAATTTTTAAAAAGGGTTCGAGGGGTGATCCGGGAAACTACAGACCAGTGAGCCTGACATCAGTACCGGAAAAAATGGTAGAAACCATCATAAAGAATAAAATTACTCAGCATGTAGATAGTCACGACCTAATGGGAGACAGCCAAGAGTAAATTAGACTTACCTGCTAATTGTTGTTCCTTAAGGAACTCTAGTCCAGTCCCGGAAATGTAGAGTTGTCAACCTCCACCAGCAGCTTTGGAGACTGAATGATGTCATCATTTTGATGTCACTGGTACAAATAGGCTAGATCCGCCCCCTTTCACCAGTACCTATTGACAAAGCAGACTCAGCAGAGCAACAAATAAGTAGTTATCTCAAAACTATAAGAAACAGTATATACAGGTAGAAAAAAGATAATGAACAGTCCATACAGAAAGAAAAAGACTGTGAGAGACAAGACAGGGCCGCCCCGAAAGGACGGGTGATGTCCCCAAAGAACCGGTAACTGAAGCACCAGAGCCCCGGCGCTCCCCGGCCCATGTCGCCTGCTGCCAACCCCACAGAGACCCCCGCTGAAGACGCCCCTCATTCCTGCGCCTCCCCGAGCGCCCTGACACGAAGAAAGTAGATTTCCCCATAATGATGTTTTCCTTGTAAAGGTTCAGCAGCTGTCCAAACTCACATCTCGCGCGGCCAGAAACTTCAGGCTGTTCCACACCCCTCGAATGGGAGGGATCCGGGACTGGACTAGAGTTCCTTAAGGAACAACAATTAGCAGGTAAGTCTAATTTACTCTTCCTTAGCGTCCCTCTAGTCCAGTCCGGAAATGTAGAGGATGTAACAGAGCAGTACATATCAACGGGAGGGTCCGGAAACTGCAGCCTGAAGGACGGCTGACCCAAAACGACCATCCCCGCGCGCCTGTACGTCCAAACGATAATGCCGAGCAAAAGAATGCAACGAGGACCAGGTTGCAGCTCTACAAATGTCTGCCGGCGGAACG
Organism: Ichthyophis bannanicus; assembly: GCA_033557465.1. Taxonomy (NCBI): domain Eukaryota; kingdom Metazoa; phylum Chordata; class Amphibia; order Gymnophiona; family Ichthyophiidae; genus Ichthyophis; species Ichthyophis bannanicus. Next base: position 375,860,980 of record CM066037.1, on the reverse strand, counting down.
AGACTGACTTCCGCCCACGACGCTGCCTGAGCTCTCGTAGAATGCGCCCGCAAGCCGACCGGCACTTCTCTGCCCCTCAGAATGTAGGCGGAACTAATGGCCTCTTTCAGCCATCTAGAAATGGAAGACTTTGCTGCCGCCTCGCCCTTCCGAGGGCCTCCGAAGGCGACAAAAAGCCTGTCCGACTTCCGGAAGGAAGCCGTACGACGGAGATAGCTCTTGAGCGCCCTCCGCACATCCAACCGATGCAAGCGCCCACCCGCCTGAGCCCTCTGCTCCGTGGAAAATACTGGCAGCGACACCACCTGATTCACATGGAAAGCGGACACCACCTTTGGTAAAAAGGCTGGCACCGTCCGTAGCACCACTTTGTCCGGGGAAAAAATCAAAAAAGGCTCCCGGCAAGACAGCGCCTGTAGCTCCGAAATCCTCCTGGCGGAACAGATCGCCACTAGGAACAAAGTCTTGAGAGTCAAATCCTTAAGCGAGGCTGCACTCAAAGGCTCAAAAGGTGGCCCGATCAGGGCTTCCAAGACCAAATTGAGATCCCATAGAGGAATAACCGAACGCCTCGGCGGACGCAAGAGCAAAACCGCTCGCAGGAAGCGCCGAACGTCGACATGCGTCGCTATCACCTGACCCTGAATCTTGCCGCGAAAACAGGAGACAGCCGCCAAATGCACTCGTAAAGAACTGGCCGCCAGGCCCTTCTCCAACCCTGCTTGTAAAAAGGAGAGGACATCGGACACAGAAGCCCGCATGGGGATGACAGACCGATCGGAACACCAGGCCTCAAAAACACGCCAAACGCGTATATATGCTAGGGAAGTCGACCTCCGGCGCGATCGTAACAGAGTGGCTACCACGGACGTCGAATAACCGCGGGCCGTCAACCTCGCCCGCTCAAGAGCCAGGCCGTAAGCGAGAACCGACCCACCTGAGGCATCCGCAAGGGCCCCTGAAGCAACAGGTCCTCCCGGAGCGGGAGCCGCCACGGGACGTCGGCCACCAGCCGCACCATATCCGCATACCACGGCCGTCTTGGCCAATCTGGCGCCACCAGCACCACCTGACCCTTGTGCCTCTCGATGCGTTGTATCACCTTGCCGATGAGTGCCCAGGGAGGGAACACATACAGAAGCCCCTCCGTGGGCCATCGTTGCGCCAGAGCATCCAGGCCCTCTGCCATCCGCTCTTTCCTTCGGCTGAAGAAACGCTCCACTTTTGCCGACGCGAATGTCGCCATGAGATCCATCACCGGGATCCCCCACCGGCGCACCAGCAGTGCAAAGACGTCCGGATGCAGCGTCCACTCTCCCGAATCCACGCGGCAGCGGCTGAGATAATCCGCTTCGACGTTGTTGACTCCTGCGACATGCTGAGCTGACAGAGCCTGTAAGTTCAGTTCCGCCCAGGTCAGCAGCACACTCGCCTCCTCCTCCAGGGCCACACTGCCCGTACCGCCTTGCCGATTGATATACGCTACCGTGGTTGCGTTGTCTGATAGCACCCTGACCGCTGCTTGCCCCAGCACCCGTCGAAACGCCCGCAGGGCCTGAACCACCGCTCGCATTTCCAACCGGTTGATGGACCACAGTTGCTCCTCCGGCGACCAAGTCCCCTGCGCAAACGAGCCCTCTAGATGAGCCCCCCAGCCCGCTAGACTCGCATCCGTCGTGAGCAGCCGCCAGCACGGGGGCTCCAGAGGCACGCCCTGATTCAGACTGTCGGGAAGCAGCCACCATTGCAGACTGTCCTGCACCACCGCCGGACAGGGCAGGCAGTGAGACAACGCGTCCGACTGATGAGACCACCGCCGAAGAAGAGCACTCTGTAGCGGCCGCATGTGAGCCCTGGCCCACAACACCAAGTCTATCGTCGCCGCCATGGTGCCGAGCAATTGCAGGTACTGCCAAGCCGTCGGCGCCCGAAGCCTCAAAAACCGACGCACCAGTTCTCTCAAGGCCTGCGCCCTTACGTCGGGAAGGAAGACCCAGCCCGACCGAGTCTCGAAGCGCGCCCCCAGATACTCTAGAACCTGAGAGGGGGTCAAACGACTCTTCGCCCCGTTGACTACCCAACCGAGGCTGCCCAAGAACTCCACCACCCTGGCAGTGGCTACCACGCTTTCCTCTCTTGACTTCGCTCGTATCAACCAATCGTCTAGGTAAGGGTTGTACCAGTATCCCCTCTTTGCGAAAGAGCGGCCGCCCCCACAACCATGACCTTCGTGAATGTCCGGGGAGCGGTCGCCAGACCGAAAGGAAGCGCCCGGAACTGAAAGTGTCCCATCGGCACCGCAAAACGCAGAAAGCGCTGATGCTCCCTGCGCACGGGGATATGAAGATAAGCTTCCGTCAGGTCTAAGGACGTCAAAAACTCTCCCGCGCGAACCGCCGCCAGGACGGACCGCAAGGTTTCCATGCGGAAGTGGGACACGCGAAGGCAACGATTTACCCTCTTGAGGTCGAGAATCGGACGAAACGTACCCCCTTTCTTGGGAACCACAAAATAAATGGAGTATCGACCGGCGCCGCACTGGTCGACCGGAACGGGCACTATTGCACGGAGCCGCTGGAGCCGCCCTATGGTGTCGCCCACAGCTCTCAGCTTCCGAGGGGCCCTGCAGGGGGAAAGAACAAAGGAATCTCCTACGGGGCGCCGAAATTCCAGGGCATATCCTTCCCGAATGACCTCCAATACCCACCGGTCGGAGGTAATCTGGACCCAGGCAGGGTAAAACTCCCGTAACCTGCCTCCCACGGGCACTTCGCCCACCTGGGCCCGCCTCATCTCATTGGGACTTCTTGGCACCGGAGGGCTGGAAGGTACCAAAACCCCTTCCCGCTCCCCGAAAGCCACGAAAGGACTGGCCCCGCGACGGAAACCTGCTCCGCTGCGATTGCTGAAAACGAGGAGTGCGAAACTTACGAAAATCTCTCGAGAGGCCTCGAGACCCAGAAGCCCCCCGAGACTGTTTCGGTCTATCCTCTGGGAGCTGGCCCCCTTTGGACTCCCCGAGGTCCTTGACCAACTTTTCCAGATCTTCTCCAAAGAGAAGTTTACCCCGGAAGGGAAGCTTACTGAGCCGCGACTTGGACGAACTATCCGCTGACCAGTTGCGGAGCCACAGATAACGGCGAGCCGCCACTACCGAAGCCATACATTTGGCCTGACCACGAAGAAGATCATAGTGCGCATCAGACAGGTAGGCGGTGCCGGACTCCAGCCGAGACCCATCCGCTGATTGTTCCTCTGGGAGGGAGCTCTGGATACGTTGGGACCAGCGCAAACAGCCCCTCGCCACCCAGGCCCCTGCTATGGAGGCCTGCAGGGAAAGGGCACTCATATCAAACACCTGCTTCAGCAAAGTATCCAACTTCCTATCCTGACCATCTCTCAAGGCTGCCGCCCCCTCCACCGGGATGGTGGTCTTTTTAGTGACCGCCGCCACCGCGGCATCCACCTTAGGAGAACGAAAAAAGCAGCTTATCCTGCTCAGAGATCGGGTATAACCTATCCAAAGCCCTGGTCCCCCGCAACGCCGAATCCGGCGAGTCCCATTCCTCCTGAATCATATCCCGAAAGACTCTGTGGATGGGGAACACTCTCTGCGAAGTGCGCACGGCTTGTAGCAGCGGATCCTCCAACGCCTCCGCGGAGGACGTGGAACCCGCGGGCATATTCAACACCTTTAGCGTCTCGGAGATCAGAGCAGGCAGTTCTTCCCGCCGAAATACGCGGACCAGCCTGCTCTGCTGCTCCTCCTCCAACAATTCCCCGTCTTCTAGGTCCTCATCCGACACCTCATCTTCCAGATCTGGCATTCCCAGGTCCTCCTCCAAAGGAGCCGGGAAGCCGAATCGAAATCGTCCCGTCGCCTTTTTGGTAACGCCACGTCTCCTTCATGGAGAGTGGATGAGCGTCGCCTCGTACCCCTCGCAGGACCCGGGGACGGAACCCCCGGTCAGGCTGCAGTAAGGCAAAGGCTTTTTGCATCAAGGAGAAAAATTCTGAAGGGACACCTGGCAGCCCAGCCCCCTGAGACCCTTCCGGCAACAGAGGAACGCTGCCAGCGGAGGACGGGCCCGCAACCGGCTCCGAAGCAGACAGAGAAGGGGGGATAGACTCCTCTCCTTCCAGAGAAGCCTCTCCCTGCCCTTGAGAGCCTTCCCCCAGGGACTTTTCCATGCCCATGGCCTCTAAAGAGCACGCCTTACACACCCCAGTGTCCAAAAGCTCTCCGCGCCTCACCCCACACACGAGGCAGCGGGGCTTGGCAGGCATGATCAATAAACAGCGCTGTACCAGTGCAGAAGAAGCCTTTGAAAGCCCCAGGAACAGCTAAATTACAAACGCGATTTTTTTTTTTTTTTTTTACACAGATCGATGCAGTTAGCTCTAACTAGCTGCCCCCTAACACCGTTTGCCAAAACGAAGCTCCTAACCCTGAAAAAACGATCTTGTTAGGCAGAAGAAAAAACGGGATCCAAAATGGCCGCCGCAACGTTTGCGGCGCCAAAAATCATGCGGCCAGGCCTCCTGCACCCTGATGGAGCTGACAAACCCCTGCTGCCAGCAAAGATCACTCCCCCAAGGAACCCTAAGGCAAATTTACTCACCAAACACCGGGAGGAGAGTGAGGAAGGGCAGCGCTGAACCCCTCAAGAGCACAGCCCTTAAATCGGCATCAGCTCCTGGAGAGACTGCTATACACTCCCCCTGCCTGCTGCCAGCAGTCCAAACGTGCTCAACCTGCTCCTCACCCTTCCAAGTGGGTTCGGGAGCAGGGAGATAATGCCAGGCACACACCAGTGCACTCACAATGCTCGTTTAAATGCTGGGGCAATAAGGCAAAGAAAGAAAAGAGAAGGAAGGGGGGGGGAGAAGAGAGCAGGAACGGAGAGAAACAGCCCCAGCAGCACAGAATCTCTGTCAGCAGCAGCAGGCAGCTAAAAAACAAGAAAGCAAAGGAAAAATCCTAAATTTAAACAAAGAATTAAAGCTCTGCTTATTTGTTCCTCTGAGCCCAGTCCCGGGCTCAGAACCTCCAAGCTGCTTGGAGACTGAAAGTACTGGTGAAAGGGGGCGGATCTAGCCTATTTGTACCAGTGACATCAAAATGATGACATCATTCAGTCTCCAAAGCTGCTGGTGGAGGTTGACAACTCTACATTTCCGGGACTGGACTAGAGGGACGCTAAGGAACATGGCTTTAGACAAGGAAGATCTTGTCTTACTAATCTGTTATGTTTTTTTGAAGGAGTGAATAAACAGGTGGACAAAGGTGAGTCGGTTGATATTGTGTATCTGGACTTTCAGAAAGCCTTTGACAAGGTCCCTCATGAGAGACTTTTGGCAAAACTAAAGAGTCATGGGATAGGAGGCAGTGTACTACTGTGGATCAGGAACTGGTTAAAAGATAGAAAGCAGAGGGTAGGGCTAAATGGCCAATTTTCCCAATGGAGAAAGGTGAATAGTGGTGTACCCCAGGGATCTGTGCTGGGTCCGCTGCTTTTTGACATATTCATAAATGACCTGGAAAGTGGAATAACAAGTGAGGTTATCAAATTTGCAGATGACACAAAACTATTTAAAGTTGTTAAAACCCAGGAGGATTGTGGAAAATTGCAAGAGGATATTGATAAATTGGAAGACTGGGCATCAAAATGGCAGATGAACTTTAATGTGGAGAAGTGCAAGGTTATGCACCTAGGGAAGAACAACCCAAACTATGGTTACACGATGCAAGGTTCCACATTAGGAACCACCACCCAGGAAAAAGATTTAGGCGTCATTGTGGATACCTTGTTAAAACCCTCGGCCCAGTGTGCAGCGGCGGCCAAGAGAGCAAATAGAATGCTAGGTATGATAAGGAAAGGAATGGAAAATAAAACAAAAGATATTATAATGCCTCTATATCGTTCCATGGTGAGACCGCACCTTGAATATTGTGTGCAATTCTGGTCGCCGTATCTTAAAAAGGATATAGCGATTTTAGAAAAGGTTCAGAGAAGAGCCACCAAAATGGTAAAGGGGATGGAAGGCTACTCCTATGAAGAAAGGCTAAAAAGGTTGGGGTTCTTTAGCCTGGAGAAGAGACGGCTGAGGGGAGATATGATAGAAGTCTATAAATTAATGAACGGAGTGGAACGGGTAAACGTAGATCGATTGTTTACCTTATCAGAATATGGAAAGACTAGGGGACATGCAATGAAGCTACAGGGTAAACTATTTAAGACTAATAAAAGAAAATATTTTTTCACTCAACGTGTAATCAAACTCTGGAATTTGTTGCCGGAGGATGTAGTAAAGGCTGTTAGTGTAGCTGGGTTTAAAAAAAGTTTGGACAAGTTCCTGGAGGAAAGGTCCATAAACCATTATTAAGAAGGGACCCAGGATATCAATGCTTGAACCAGTACAAGCATTGTGGAACCTGTGTCCCTTGGGGAAACTGCTAGGTACGTATGACCTAGATTGGCCACTGTTGGAAACAGAATGCTGGGCTTGATGGACCTTGGTCTGACCCAGTATGGCATATCTTATGTTCTTATGTTGCCCTATGAGAGCCCATGGGGAAAGGACAAGACAGACTTAATGGGAGCTTACTGACCCTCGACTGGGACGAACCATCAGCTGCCCCATTCCTTCACCAGAGAGACCTCTGGGTGAACCCCAAGAAAGCCAATAATATTAGCTAGCGCTTGAATCAAGCCATAATGCACATTTGCCCCATAAAGCAAATCAGGCTGTAGTCGATTCAACTCCCTGATCCTTTCCTGTTCCAGGCGAGTAGACTGCTGTAACACTGCGACCAGCGGAAGCATGCTCTCGCCTCCCCAGGCTCCAAAAATGGGAGCTTGTAAGGCCAGAGCAATGCCCCCAACGACCGCTTCAGTGAACCATCTACTTTCCCATCTTGCGATAAAGAAGATTGCTAGGGCTCTGTTCCATACAGTGAGTCCGCACACCCTGGAAGTGCAAGGTGTGCACCCAGCCACGTGGTACCCAGGCGTGCCCCTGCTTAGCCTCAAAATGTCAATCAAGAACAGGCGAATTCAGGACAGCTGAATACTTTCTTTATTTTCCTTCCTTCTTTATTTAGTTATTTTTTATTTATTTTTTTTTTTACAAAGACACCGCTAAACCAAAAATGCCTTCAGCATATGTTAAGAGACGCTCTTTCCGTGCCAACAATATGAAGTAGAAAGAACTCCCAAACACAGGCATACTAATCCACGGCCGTCCTGCTAGAGTAACGCCCCATTCCGTCTGACTGCACAAAGATGGACTTTATATTTTAAGTTCAACTAGCACCTGGTGATATGAAATACAGCTCTCATTCTGCAGTGGCAATTGAGTCAGCAATAAAGAAGCCGAGAAACTGCAGACAAGTTCCCATTATACCACCTGGTAAAGACTCCACTTTTAGACCACTGAAGCAAAAAAAAAGCATGCGAGCGTGCCTTGTGTCCTGCCAGCAGCTGATCGAATTGAAGGGATTCAGTGTATGCAGGGCATTGTCCAGAGAACGCAAGGCCCCTCCTCCAGGCTGACTCCACATTCACAGTCTAAACCAGCAGTCACCTTGGCTGATGCCGATCAGCGCAGAAGCCATCCTGTAAGCCCAGCATATGAAGTATGCCTACTAGAGTCTGAGCCGCTGCCATTGCTGCTAGAGAACTAGCCTAGCTGTTCTGGCCCCCCATTAAGGCATTCACTGAACACTAGCAGAGACTCTCCGTACTGGAGAACCTCTGATAAATGGAATGGGAGCATAGATAGCTCCAAAGGCCAGAGTTCTATTTCGCAATCCCTCTCCGCTGAGCTACCTTTTCCAAATGTAAAATTAAACCCCATATAGCCAAAATTAAGACATTAAAAATCTACCGTAAAATCTTATAATTTGGCAAAGTCAAACTAAACGGGAACATTTTCCATTAAGAAACCACACAGCTATAAAATTCTTCCCATGACATAATGCTTATGGCAGAGCATTCCACATCTGTGGACTGGCCATGGCGCTCACCCAAGCACCTGTTACAACTGTCCAAGAGAGTTATCACCATAATTCCTTTTAACCTGAAGAGGTTTACAGCGGAACATAGCGCTATATCACAGCAGCTAAGCCAAAATATTATCCTACCATATAAATCGACTTTAACGCTGTATAGGACCTTCTATGGATAGCGGAAGGAGATTCTGGTAAATCAACATAGCTATGCCTTTTTTTGTTTTGTTTTTCAAGATAGGACTCCAAAACCCAAGTTTCCGCCAACTCCAATGAAATCAAAGCAGATCCGCTAAAATTACCAAAACTGCTACTATAGCTTTGCAAGAAGCTACCAGCCCCCGCTGCACCCAGTGGTCCTTCCCCCCCTTATCCTGGGAGATTCTGCATTGCAGGAGGCGTTGCCCACCCCCTGCCAGCCTACTGCATCTGCCAGGGAGCTGAAGAGCAAAATAGAAAGTACCCATGGAAGCAAACAATGTCCCATCCTTGGGATCCAGGCGCAAAAGGTAAAAATCAAAAGTAAAATCAACAGTGTTAGCTAAAAATGAACAAAGCTCTCTCTCACTAAAGCGAGTTTCTTTTTCTTTTTGAAATCCCACCGAAGTCCATGGGACCCAAGCTTTCGAACACAGCCCCTGACGCTGTGCATTAACCGCAACCAGAGAAATGAAATGAAACCCTGCTCTAGTAATAGATGAGAATTTCTTGGGAAGGGCCTGCTAAGTGTTGCTATGAAACCCACAAGCACCTCACCAGGTCTCCCTGCAGTCAGAGAAATAGCAGTGGGATACACCGACCACCTTGCAAATGGAGGTCTGAGAGGTTGTTGCCTGTGTGAACCTGATGAGTAATATGATATTGTATGGTACCACTCACCCCCCAGGGATGGGGGCACTGAATACTTTGTGATTCATGAGCAGCGCTGTCATTCGGTGGCCTTTAGGGCAGCAGAGCCCGACCAATGATACAGAAATTAAGAGCTTTAAATCTTGGTCATATAAATTGGATTCTCAGACCTTACATTACATCACCGAGGCTCTGTGGTGATTTCTTTCCTGATCTGCAGATAATGGCTGCCTGCACAGTCATAGAAAGGCACTATTGAGTGTACCAGCTGCCCTCTGGTGGCCATAGACCGTAGCACAGGCACTTCCCGGATGGCAGTTTAACTGCCAGTCTATTGCTGTACATTCTAAGGTTTGCTAAACCTGTCCCTGTGAATTTTGGGCAACTTACACTATAGACTACATAAAGGCACACTTCTAGGCCTTCCCTCCTGCAAACTACAAGTTAGGGCTCCCTTGAAAATAAAAGCTGGCAATTTGCCTAATATCCTGGGCCTGAACAGATGCTCCTCAGAGACATGATTAGGAGGGAAAGAACATGTGGTATCGGATCAATGCCAAAACTGCTGTCCTGTTTTTAAGCTTATTCTTATTTATTCTATAAAGAGGATTGACAACAGTCCCCCTTAATGCTGAGGAACCCCCTGGCCTCAAAAAAAAAAAAAACTACAAACAAAAGAAAGAAACAAACACTAGGCCCAAAAATTTAGCTATTCTGCCTGTTTTCCTCACGCAGGCAACTTTTGCAATGCGGTCCAAATACCTAGAGAGGAAATGGCCGCCCCTTCGCCAATGAATTTTGGCGCCAAGAACAGCCGCCGCTGCAAAAATGAGGCCTCAGCAGACCAACAGAGCCCGAAGGCCTTACCTGCAGGGCCAAAAGACACACAGCCTGGTCCTACCTCCTTGAATTCCTCCGATCCTCAAGCTACGCTGATGTGCCTGGCAGCCGCAGCGAGGATCGCTCAGCCGGTTCCACAGAGTAAAATTAAAATCCCGCAGCAACGGAGAGGCTCCGTCTCACACAGCTTCAGTGTGGCTGTACGGGTCCCGGAGCTTTCTCCCGTACAGTCCAGGGAGAGAGATACGCACCGGTAAATGCCTGCAGCAAGTGAAAATCACTGACAAGGAGGGAAGACGAGAACTGCTACTAATTTAAAGAACCAGGCTCAAATTTAAAATTACTGTAAATAAGGAAATTTGCTCTTAACTAAAGGGAACTAATCCCCGATTGTCAATTAACCAAAGGTAACTGAATTAAAAGTAAAATTAAAAGTAAATGAAAGGTAAAAATCAGAAGTAAAATCAGAATTTGTCACACTAAATGCTCCTATCTGTTCCCCCCAAGTGAGCCCAGAAGCTAGGCTCACTATGTCCTCCTGCTGCAAGGAGACTGGACACACTGGAGGCTGATGGGAGATACCAGCAGGCTATATCCAGTGATGTCACGACTTTGACATGCCCAGTCTCCTAGCTGCAGGAAGAGGTGCACAACCCAGAAGTAGAGGACTAAACTGGAGGAACGATAAGGAATGGTGGATCGCCAATGTAACACCAATTTTTAAAAAGGGTTCGAGAGGTGATCTGGGAAACTACAGACGGTGAGCCTCACGTCAGTGCCAGGAAAAATGGTAGAAGCCATCATAAAGAATAAAATTACTCAGCATGTAGATAGTCATGGCCTAATGGGAGACAGCCAACACGGCTTTAGACAAGGAAGATCGTGTCTTACTCATCTGTTATGTTTTTTTGAAAGTGTGAATAAACAGGTGGACAAAGGTGAGTCGGTTGATATAGTGTATCTGGACTTTCAGAAAGCCTTTGACAAGGTCCCTCATCAGAGACTTTTGGCAAAACTAAATAGTCATGGGATAGGAGGCAGTGTACTACTGTGGATCAAGAACTGGTTAAAAGATAGAAAGCAGAGGGTTGGGCTAAATGGCCAGTTTTCCCAATGGAGAAAGGTGAATAGTGGTGTACCCCAGGGATCTGTGCTGGGTCCGCTGCTTTTTGACATATTCATAAATGACCTGGAAAGTGGAACGACGAGTGAGGTTATCAAATTTGCAGATGACACAAAGCCATTTAAAGTTGTTAAAACCCAAGAGGATTGTGGAAAATTGCAAGAGGATCTTGATAAATTGGGCATCAAAATGGCAGATGAAATTTAATGTGGACAAGTGCAAAGTTATGCACCTAGGGAAGAACAACCCAAACTATGGTTACACGATGCAAGGTTCCACACTAGGAACCACCACCCAGGAAAAAGATTTAGGCGTCATTGTGGATAACATGTTAAAACCCTCGGCCCAGTGTGCAGTGGCAGCCAAGAGAGCAAATAGAATGCTAGGTATCATAAGGAAAGGAATGGAAAATAAAACAAAAGATATTATAATGCCTCTATACCGTTGCATGGTGAGACCGCACCTTGAATATTGTGTGCAATTCTGGTCGCCGTATCTTAAATAGGATATAGCGTTATTAGAAAAGGTTCAGAGAAGAGCCACCAAAATGGTAAAGGGGATGGAAGGATACTCATATGAAGAAAGGCTAAAAAGGTTAGGGCTCTTTAACCTGGAAAAGAGACGGCTGAGGGGAGATATGATAGAAGTCTATAAATTAATGAACGAGTGGAACGGTTAAACTTAGATCAACTGTTTACGTTATCAGAATATATGAAGACTAGTGGACAAGCAATGAAGCTACAGGGTAAACTATTTAAGACTAATAAAAGAAAATATTTTTCACTCAACGTGTAATCAAACTCTGGAATTTGTTACCGGACGATGTAGTAAAGGCTGTTAGTGTAGCTGGGTTTAAAAAAGGTTTGGACAAGTTCCTGGAGGAAAGGTCCATAAACCATTATTAAGAAGGGACCCAGGAAATCAATGCTTGACCTAGTACAAGCATTGCAGAAACCTGTGTCTTTTGGGGAAACTGCTAGGTACGTATGACCTAGATTGGCCACTGTTGGAAACAGGATACTGGACTTGATGGACCTTGGTCTGTCCCAGTATGGCATATCTTATGTTCTTAAAGCCGCAACATCACTCTAGAACCCTTGAGCACGACCTCTGGCATATCCCATTCTTCCTGAATCATTTTCGTAAATACCCTGTGCACCGGGAAAGCCCTCTGCGTCTTACGAAAAGCCTGCAGCAAGGGGTCCTCCAGGGTAGCATCTTCAGCCGGACCTCCCGCTGGCATGTTCAGAGTCTTAAGAGACTCCGCAATGAGAGCCGGCAATTCCTGCCTACGGAACACCCGGACCACTCTAGCTTGATCTTCTTGATCCTTAATCTCACCTTCCTCTAGATCCTCTTCCAGTCCTTCAAGATCCGCTTCCTCTGCGCGAATGTCCTCTGACAGGACCGACTGCTCAGACCGATCCCTATCAACTTTGGCCCTCTTCAGCAGCCCTCCAGCAACGTCTGCTGCTAAAAGAGAACCTGGCCTCTTTCCTCTAAGACCCTCTCCGGAAGGCCCTGCTATCGGGGCCCCCTGAGGGCTGCCCAACGCCTTCTGGATCAAAGTTAAAAATAATCTGACGAAAATATAGCCAGCAAACTCCCCGAAGTAGGTAGTTGCGACAGCGGAGGATCCTGAACCCCTGAAGTACTGGATCCCAATTCAGGAGCCGGCAGAGGGGCAAGAATGGGCTCAAGCACCTCCAGCGAGCCCCCTTTCCCATCCGCCACCACCTCTGATGGCAGATCTGTAGTGCCAGCCTCATGACTACAGCCCCTACACACTCCCTCTGGAGACGCATAACCTTTCCTGGCCCCACACAAGAGACAGAGCTGCTTGGCCGGCATGCCATGCCATGCCTAGTTAGAATTTTTTTTTTTTTTTTAATTTGAGATTGCCCAGTCAGAATTCTCACCCAGATAACAACCTGAAGAAAATTGTCAAAAAACAAAGCTTTTGAGCTGTCTATAAGCCTCAGAAGTCTCCCAACCGAAAATGGCGATTTTCCCACGCAAATTACATGCGACACGGCCTGCCCCGTCATAAAAATGAAACCGCCGCCTAAACCAGCTCCTTACCTTTCGAGTGATTGGCAATCTGCTGTTCCTTCGTGATTTGAGCTTCTCTGCCCCGGGAAGCCTCCCGACTATAGAAATCGCTGCCGTTGAAAAAACTCCCGGTACAGCACACAAAGGGCAGGGCGGCTCCAAGCGCATGCAGGCAGGCCCCTCTGCGCGCTGAGCACAACTCCTTGCTGACTCCCGTGTCTGATCGCTAAGACCGGGTAATCAGCCGCGGAACCTCTCCCCTAGCCTGCTTCTAGTAAGCCGCCGGCTCCCGACTCTCCTCAGAAGACAGAAGAATGAAAATAACAGGGAAAGGACCCGAGGACCTCAGAGCCACCAACGGTCAGAACTATGTGCTCTCCAGGTATAAAACCAATTAAACTGTAACTAGCTCCCCATCCCCCTTTTTTTTTTTTAAATTAAACACTGCTTAATTGTTCCTCAAGTGAGCCCTGAAATCCCTGGGCTCACCACCTCACTAGCTGCTTTGGAGACTGATAACTGGTGAGAAAAGGAGGTACCAGTGCTTATATATACCAGTGACATCACAACAGTGAAGTTTCTCAGTCTCCAAAGCAGATGGATGAGGTTGACAACCCAAGGATTCCGGGACTAGACTGGAGGGACGATCGGGAAGTTGAAATTTAGACCTTACCTGCTAATTCTCCAGTTCAGACAAGTGGGCTATGCTCCCTTACCAGCAGGTGGAGACTGAGAACACAGCTTGAAGTGAGCCTGTGCTAGCTGAGCAAGCCAGTAAGATCACCACAAAACAGGAAAAAAGGGAGTACAACCCCAGTTCTCTTGCAACTTAATGCTCATTAAAATCAAACTAATAAAAAAAGGGGGTAAATCTCAAGCTCTGTCAGGGAAAAAAAATCCAAAAGAGCGCATGGCCTCCATATCACTGTATACGAGGGTTTGGTAGTGAAATAGGAATTACACTTACCTGGTAATTGTCGTTCCTTGAGTGACGACAGTTTAGTCCTCCACTTCTGGGTTGTGCACCTCCTCCTGCAGCTTGGAGACTGGGCATGTCAAAGTCGTGACATCACTGGATATAGCCTGCTGGTATCTCCCATCAGCCCCAGTGTACTATTGACAAAGCAAACTCAGAGAAGCAACAAATAAGCAGAATAACTTAACATTAACCAAACTATGCAGCCCTCCACCCGAGGGCCCTCTTTAACTGTATTATTATTAATATTAACATTATTATTATTATTCTTCCATCTTCCCTGTGCTACCTCCTTACACAAATAAGGGAAAATAAGAGAACAGCTCAGAGAGAAATACTCACTGCGATCCAGCGTCGGAAAGGCTCTCACTTCTTGAAAATGATGCCTTCCCCCATCTGAAAAGAATTTCGAAGAAACACTCCCCGGGAGGGAATGAGTTCTAAACTGTCGTCACTCAAGGAACGACAATTACCAGGTAAGTGTAATTCCTATTTCCTTATCGTTCCTCCAGTTTAGTCCTCCACCTCTGGGATGTATCAGAGCAGTAATTATTGGGAGGGACCTTTCCACCCAGATCGGTACTACGGCAAGCCAAACAGGCCGCACTCGCTGCCAGAGCATCGGGACGATGAGAACTACTGAAAATAAGAACCGAAAGACGACCAGGAATCACACCAAGGCCTCTGTACCCTTATCTGATCCTCTAGTGAGCCCAGCAACTAGACATGCTACATCCTCCTGTACTTATTCCTGGTTTGAAATAAAATATGCAAATGAACCTGCCCGACAACAGCAGCCTCAGCCATCCGGACATCCAGGCGGCAGTGTTATTTATTTATTCATCTATTTAACTTTTCTTATATACCGCGCTGCTACATATCAGTGCGGCGTACATTAAACAGAACAATATACCGTGCAGACGGGCCGCATAGTATTTACATTGAACAGGGATTGAAACTTGAATTTAACTGGAAGCATGCAGAGACGACCCCGCGGCCGTTCGACAGCTGACCGCTGAAGAAAACCAAGACTGCTCCGCCCAGAAAGTCGCTTGTCGTCCGGTATAGCGAGCTCGTAACCCCCTGGGGCCTGAATGATCCCCAAGAAAATAAGTTGACGCCCTCGTCGCTGAAAGCCATCTAAACCTGGAAGCCTGCGCACCGCCACACCCTTGTGGTGGGCACCGAACCCCCCGAAGGAAAACAAACCGACGAGCGCAAGGTTTCTGAAGCCTTTAAACACTGCAGAGGCACGCTCTGGACGTTCACACAGTGCAACCGATGGGCCAATACACTCCCCTTCGCCAAAACTAGCGCTGAGAGAGAGAAAACATTGATATCTACGTGAAATGGAGCCGCCACCTTTGGACAAAAGGACGGCACTGGCCACTCCGCCACCTAACTCAGGAGGAAAAAACCCCAAGAGGACTACATCCGCAACTCAGCAATTCACCCTGTCCAGCAGAATCCACCAAGGTACAGTCTGCAAAGAGAAATTCTTAACCGCCGCTAGTAGCAAAGGCCCAAATGGCATGCTAATTAACTCCCTCAAGAACAAATGAACTCCTGTGGGCGAGGACACGCTTAACGAGAAGACCGCAGCCCAGCAGCTGCTATGCAAGCACACCACTACCTGTCCTGCAAACACCTTAATAACAAGGCAATGACCCTGTCGTCAGGCGAAAGTGCCCCCGCAAGCACCAGACCTCAAAGATGCAGCATAGATGTAGATATGCAAGAGCCGTATAGCCTTACACCCCTCTTTTTTTTTTTTTCTTGCTCTGTGAAGGGCCACACCGTAGTGAAAACTGAAGCACCTGAGGCTGTCGGAGAGGATCCTGTAGCCCCAGATTCGCCAAAGACAGGTACCTCCTAGGGGTCCCCTCGACGAACCGTAATAGGCCAGTGTCACTCGGGATGTTCGACCAGCTCGAGTCCCCCAATGCCCCCTCTCCTCGAATTGCCTCGATACACTGAAGCTCCTGGACTATGGGTGCCCCCAGCGGAAAGACATCGAAAGGACCGAACCACGGCCCCTGTATCACCAGTACATTGATGCCTTCCGGCAACCCTTCTCGTCCTGTGCTTACGAAACGGACCTGCCCTAGCAGGCCGAAACGTCGCCAAGAGAGCCATTACTACCTGCCCCCATGTGCTATGTAACCTCGTGACCACCACGGGACGCAACTCCCTTTCTCAGGCCTCTATTTAAGCCCTGCTGTGGACCCCGCCGCCACCTAGACTTTTCCCGCCAAGGGGTGCCAAAATCGTTGGAAACCAAAGTGGCCTCCCCGCAAACCGATCCTCCACTTCGGCTGTCCTGGCCGCACTCCCGGCTCTGCCCTGCTGAATGAAGCAAGCCACCTCCGCGGAGCTGCCGGACAGCACTCGCACCGCTGACCTACCCCATGCAACAGCATCATTTATTGATTTATAGTCTCTTCTATTCCGTGCTATTTGATATCAGTGCGGTTTAGTAGACATAGTGCTCTTAGTTGCAGTCGGTGGAAGGCCTACTGGATCCCTGTGTACTCCCAGAGCCTTGCCCGAAAACCTCCGCAATGTAGCTGAGCTCAACAAGGAACAACAGGTTTGGGCAAGCCCCTGGCGGAAGGCTCTTAAGCTTTATCAAGAGACCTGGGAAAGTTAATACTTTATTTAAATGTTGTGTCTAATTTATTTTTGTTTGTTTTTTAATATATATACCAGCTATTTACAATCCAAGAGGCCCTACAAGCCCCAGAACTAACGGAAAGTCCTAACTTGCTGGACCTGCCCCGAAATTCCAAATATGCACATGACACCAGTGTATGCCATGCTACCCACACAGATTAGGCTATCCATCTCCATAGGAAACCTCTACTATGGACTGACCGCTACTGTACCCAGGACACTGGGTGCACAAAGCTGGAACTAATCCAGTACCGTATCTCTCTGCGTTCCTAAGAACCGGACTCCCACATGGCCTCCGCTTTGGATGCAACCGGCTGAGCCTAACCGTAGAACCCTAGGCTGGAAACTGAATAGGTACACGCCAACGTCCCTAAGACTGAGTGCTAGGAAGGACTGTCCTTGCGGATCCGCCGACGCTACCAATTCCCTCCGGCAACATACAACATGAAACGTTGAGACAGCGAGGCGGGAACTTGAGACCGAGACCGAAGGGAACCTTCTGCCTTGGGGGCCCAACTACCAAGGGGAGCGCTGCCCGAACCTGAGAAACGTCCCACTTCCCGGTATGAACACCCCTATCCGCCAAGTCCGATCCACAGCTTGCTAAATGGCCCTGG
Organism: Ichthyophis bannanicus; assembly: GCA_033557465.1. Taxonomy (NCBI): domain Eukaryota; kingdom Metazoa; phylum Chordata; class Amphibia; order Gymnophiona; family Ichthyophiidae; genus Ichthyophis; species Ichthyophis bannanicus. The sequence continues at coordinate 375,843,839 of CM066037.1, read as the reverse complement.
CAGACAACGAATTGGGACCCCGACAAGAGCGCTACGTCATACGGTACCTAACAATTTGTTTCTGACTTGCCACCAATACTAGCACTGACCACGCATGCCAGTGGCGCCTATCCCTTTTTTTTTTTAAACGGTAAATCACACCTAAAAGGGAAACTGTTAATTCACGGTCATATAAGAGCATTCAGGTAGGCGACGTGTTCCCCCCAAGACATTCATTCGCTCTTGCCTACACCGTTGGCCCTTCGCCAACTCCCTTAAAGCTCTCCAGTGCTTAAGGCCGTGGAACCACTCATATCCGCTCCTTCACCCATTCCGCCTGCTCCTACCGGTGTGCAGCCGCTGCTGACCACTAACAGTCTATGCTGAAGAAAATCTGATACTTAAGGGTCACCTATAATCTTTACTGCGTGACCTTGAAACCTCTCTGCCGAAATACATGACGCAATGTACCCACGTCAGGGCTTTTTTTTTTTTCCCCCGTTTTGTTTTAACCCAAAGCTTTGACCTTTGTCAAACAGGCAGAGAGACTGAAAGCCCTATTGCGCTTCCCGACCAAAGCGCCCTGGTAGGGACCACCAGATATGCAGCAAGGTACGAACTCAAGAAACACTCGCTCCATGACAGCCAGACGGCACTCTAGAAAATAACCATAGCCATCTGTTCCAGCTCAAACCCCCAAGCGGGAACAGACACAGAGAGAACCGGACCGAACTGTAGTAGAGAAAGGAGAAGAACTCTCTTCTTCTCTACTTCCACCGTCCCCTCCTGTTACCCATTCCAGGAGAGCAAACCTATCAAAGGCATGTTGACTCTGTGCAGATGCTGCCATTTGTACCAATAGGAGTAAACCGATAAACTCACCAAGCTTAGTTTGAGCAATAATCAACAATCAAGAACAGCATCCTTTGTGTTTAAGTACGCAATGCACCTTTCCATTGAATGAGGGGTATTTTTGTTTTTTGTTTTAATTTACTGGTTTGTATGATTAGATCGGGATTGTTCATGTTCCTGCCTGAGGCATGTTCTAACACCGGCGGCCTCAGATGCTCACAGCACCGAATCCTGCAGAAACCTTAGAGATTTCATACAAAACAGGATCTAGGGTGCACCCCAGACTCCCCACTCGAGCCATCTTGGCATCCCAGCTAACAAGTAAATAGGAACACTTGCAGAGTGGAAAATGGCTCAGTGTAAGAGACAGCAGAACATTTGTGCTGCAATTGAGCAATAATGCCATCCGCAATGCCTTTGATAAGGGACAGAAAAACAAACAACCTGTTGGCAAAAATCTAAACCGTTAGCCTAGGAGCCAAACACAACCTGAATTACATTAGCGAGGGGAAGGAGAAAACAGAAACCAGAAAAGGGAAACCCTTAGTCAGCTTTGCGCAGACACAAGGGCGGGAAACAACGGGCTCAGGCTTCCGCCGGTTGAAATCCCTGCGAGAACATACTGGGCAAATCTTGCACCCTGAGAACAAAGAAGCCAAAATCACTCTAAATAACCGAAAGCAAGCCGAAATCGCCATTCTGCACAGCGCCGAATACTGCCACGCGGCAGACGATGAGGTACAAAATAAAAAAATGGCCGAAGCAGGCACTCGCGTTTAGGCGCCAAAGCCCCGTTTTGAGAGAAACCATCTCAAAGTTCTCAGGAGCACGGACCAGAGGGGAATGAGCCCCGCGGCCCCTCCAAAACAAGCGCACCACCATTTAAAACATTTAAACTACTTAAAAAGAAAGGCATGGAACTTGCTCTTACCGCGTGTTTCAGAGTTCTCTCCACGCGGCCCCGCTCAACACCAGAGCGAGCAGCAAGCCGCGGACAGTGTCTGTCTCCCTTCTGCACCTCAGAGAAACACCAAAGAGCACCGTCCGCCTGAACTTGATAGGGGATCGTGTGCTGCCCCGCAGTGCTCTCCTCCGTACCATCAAGGAGGAGAGAGCAGATATAGAAATGCGGCAATATCAGACAAGTAAAAGGGCAGGAGACAGACTGCCGCCGTGCTGCCCCGCAGTGCTCTCCTCCGTACAATCAAGGAGGAGAGAGCTGCTACAGATCTGCGGTAGTATCAGGCAGGTAAAAAGGGCAGGATCTGTCAGTCTCTTATTCAATCATGTTCAAGCCTTTGAAGCTACAGATACACAAAAGAAAACGAACATCCAAATAAAATTAAAAGCCTCAATCTAACCCCAACTGCTCTTTATTTATTTATTTATTTATTTAGACAGTTTTGTATACCGCCTTATCCTTCAATCAAAGCGGTCACAACACAATTGGGGGATACATTTAACACACGGGGATATGAGACACATACACTAATACTTACAGGGAACATGGGCAATGGAGGGTTAAAGAGGTAATTAGATCTTACCTGCTAATTATTGTTCCTGAAGGAACGACAGTCCAGTCCCTTTACTTCGGGGTTACGCAACCCTTCCAGCAGCTTGGAGGCTGACCCCAACCTTTTTGGGGTGGAGCGGTATATATACCACTGGTGCCACCCACCCACTCCAGTAGACTACTGTAAAAGCAGACTTGACAAACCTATATAACTGTGAAAATGGAAATAAACACACTCAAGCCAAAAATCCTGCAAACCTATATATTTGACTTTTTTTTTTTTTTTTTTTTTAATTCTTAACCAGGAAAAGAAGGTAGGAGCGGAGATCAAGGGAGGAAGTAGGAAAACTGCTATAGCGCGGGCCTTTCCTCCCGCCTGACCCACCAGCGCCGTCTGAATCCGCCCTCGAGCCACAGACCGCCTCCAAGAAACGGCCGGAATGGCTAAGGAACTAGGGAGGGGAATAGGGACTGGACTGTCGTTCCTTCAGGAACAATAATTAGCAGGTAAGATCTAATTACCTCTTCCTTATCGTCACTCCAGTCCAGTCCCTTTACTTCAAGGAAGTACCAGAGCAGTACCCGCCCGGGTGGGATTCGCATTCCGGAACGTAGCACTGCCTGCGCAAACCTGGAGTCCGCCGTGCTCTGCACGTCCAGCCTGTAGTGCTTGGTGAAGGAGTGCAGCGAGGACCAAGTTGCTGCCCTGCAGATATCCAAAGGGGGAACTAGGCTGAACTCCGCCCACGAGGTGGCCTGTGCTCGAGTTGAGTGAGCGCGCAGGCCCCCTGGGACCTGTTTCCCCTTGAGGATATAGGCGGAGGCGATCGCCTCCCTGATCCACCTGGAAATTGAGGCCTTGGCCGCCGCCTCTCCCTTGTGAGGCCCTCCGAATTGCACAAAGAGTCGTTCTGATTTCCGGAAGGGCGCCGTGCGGGAGAGATAACGCTTCAAGGCTCTGGGGACGTCGAGCAGATGAAGCTTACTATCCACCCCTCCCGGTCCCTCCGGAGAGAGAGTTGGGAGGGAGATGGACTGGTTAACGTGAAAGGGAGAGATCACCTTAGGCAAGAATGAAGGAACCGTCCGAAGTACTACCTTATCCCTGAGGAAGGCCAGAAAGGGAGGCCGAGCCGATAGGGCTTGTAACTCAGAGACTCGTCTAGCTGAGCAAATGGCCACCAGGAACACTGTCTTCAGAGTCAGATCCTTCAGGGAGGCCTTTTTCAAGGGCTTGAAGGGTTCTGCGGCTAGCGTGTTTAGTACCAGGTTGAGGTCCCACGGGGGGATGACCGATCTTCGTTGCGGTCGGAGCCGCCTGACCGCTTTCAAAAACCTGACAACGTCCGCATTGGCTCCCAAGGCTTTTCCGCCCACCTTGCCCCTATAGCAAGCGATGGCCACCATTTGTACCCTCAAGGAGCTGTGTGCTAGACCCTTGTCGAGACCCGCTTGCAAAAATTCCAGCACCTCAGGGACCGAGGCTGACAGAGGATTCTTCCGGCGCTCCTAACACCATGCCTCAAAGATACGCCAAACTCTTACATAGGAAAGACAGGTGGAGCGTTTCCTCGCGCTTAACATGGTCGCGATTACTGCCGGCGAATAGCCGCGCTTTAAGAGCCTCGTCCTTTCAATAGCCAAGCCGTAAGCGAGAATCGATCCACATGTGGCATCTGAACCGGTCCTTGCTTGAGCAGGTCCTTCCTGACGGGAAGGCGCCATGGGCGGTCGGCGATCATCCTTACCAGGTCCGCATACCAAGGACGACGAGGCCAATCCGGGGCAATAAGGACTACTAGGCCCCGGTGAGCTTCCACCCGCTGAAGGACCTTCCCGATTAGGGCCCACGGGGGGAAGACATAAAGAAGACCCTCCGAGGGCCACCTTTGAGACAGGGCGTCTAGGCCCTCGGACATCCTTTCCTTTCGCCGGCTGAAGAATCGGCTTACTTTGGCGGATGCGAACCGCGCCATGAGGTCCATGACTGGGAGACCCCACAGGGCTGCTATCTGGTCGAAGATCTCCTGATGCAGCTCCCACTCGCCGTGGTCTATCCTGTGCCTGCTGAGGTAATCGGCCATGATGTTGTCCGTCCCGGCCACGTGCTGCGCCGAAAGAGCTTCCAGGTGAACTACTGCCCACTTGAACAGGGAGTCCGCCTTCTTTTCCAATGCCGGACTGCTGGTGCCGCCCTGGTGATTGATGTACGCCACGGCAGTGACGTTGTCGGAGAGAACGCGAATCGCTTTCCCTAGCACCGAGAGCTGGAGAGCCTTGAGTGCCCGGGCGACGGCTCTCAATTCCAGACGGTTGATAGGCCATGAGGCTTCCACTGCCGTCCAGTGCCCCTGGACAAACTGGTCCTCGAAATGTGCTCCCCAGCCCGCCAGGCTGGCGTCCGTCATCAACAGCACCCATTGAGGAGGCTCGAGGGGCATTCCGCGACTCAAGTTCCTTGGGCACCTCCACCAGAGGAGAGAGTGTTTGGTCCGAGGTGCGCAGGGGAGTTGCCGGGACAAGGGGTGCTGTTGGGGAGACCACCGCCGCAACAGAGACCGCTGCAACGGGCGCATGTGCGCTCTGGCCCACGGAACCACCTCTATTGCTGCCGCCATGGTTCCCAGCAACTGTAGGTAATGCCACGCTGAAGGGAGCCGCCTGCCCAAGAACTGTGAGACAAGGGTTCTCAGGTCCTTCATCCTTGAGTTGGACAGAAAGACCCTGCCCCTGCCAGTGTGGAACTTTGCACCGAGATATTCGAGCTCCTGTGATGGAAGCAAGCTGCTCTTTGCTCGATTGATGACCCATCCTAGCTCCTCTAGAAGTTGAACTACTCTGGCTGTAGCCCGAAGACTTTCCTCTTCTGATTTTGCCCGGATCAGCCAGTCGTCGAGGTAGGGGTGCACTAAGATTCCCTTCTTTCGAAGGGCGGCCGCGACCACCACCATCACCTTGGTAAAGGTTCTTGGCGCTGTCGCTAGCCCAAAGGGTAGCGCCTGAAATTGAAAATGACCGAGGGACAGCGAATCTGAGGAACTGCTGATGGGCTCTTCGGACCGGGATATGCAGGTACGCTTCTGTCAGATCCAACGAAGTTAAAAACTCTCCGGCTCTCACGGCCGTTATCACCGATCTCAGGGTTTCCATCCGGAAGTGAGGTACCTTGAGGCAGCGGTTGACCTGCTTTAGGTCCAGGATCGGACGAAAGGAGTCCTCCTTTTTTGGAACGACAAAGTAAATCGAGTATCGACCCGTACCGCATTGGTCTGGAGGCACCGGAACTACGGCCCCGAGATCTATGAGGCGAGAAAGAGTTGACTCTATGGCTTCTCTTTTTGCTGAGGATCCGCAGGGAGACTGAACAAATGCTGGGAGTATTTGCTTTGCAAATTCGAGGGAGTATCCTTCTCGAATCACTTCCAGCACCCACTGATCGGATGTGACTCGGGACCAGGCGGGGAGAAACTGCCTCAGGCGACCGCCTATCGGCAACCCGCCCTCCTGGACCCCCTGTATCTCATTGTTGCTTTCTGGGGCCCGAGGAAAAGGAGGAGGAGGAGGAGGAGGACGAGAACCCCCTGCCCCGAAACCCCCGGGAGTCCGGGACCCTTGACCCCTAGCGTTAAAACGACCCCTGAGGAAAGGGTTAGGTCTAGATGAGCGAAACCTCCGAGGTTCTCTAGGTTGGTTCCGAGCTGGGGCAGAAGATCGAGTTTGCTTGGGCCTGTCCTCGGGAAGCCTGCCGCCCTTGGACTCACCCAGGTCTTTGACTAACTTGTCAAGGTCCTCTCCGAATAAAAGTTTCCCCTTAAAGGGAAGCCGGCTCAGGCGGGCTTTGGAGGAGGCATCCGCGGCCCAATTCCGGAGCCATAAATAGTGTCTGGCTGCCACCACAGAGGCCATGTTCTTAGCTAAGCTCCGGATGAGGTCGTATTGGCTATCCGCCAAGAAGGCCGTACCTGATTCCAGCCTAGCCGCGTTGGCTAGGACCCCCTCGGAGGAGCTCTCCTCTGCCTGGAGTTGTTGTGACCACCTCAAGCAGGCTCGTGCCACCCATGCCCCAGAGACTGAGGCCTGTAAGGCGAGAGCGCTCACGTCAAAGGCTTGCTTAAGGAGCGTGTCCAATCTTCTGTCCTGTGCATCCCTCAAGGCCGCGCTGCCCTCCACTGGGATGGTGGTTTTCTTTGTCACTGCCAAAACCGCCGCATCCACCCTGGGGGACTTCAGAAGCTCTTTGTCTGCTTCTGGGAGAGGGTAGAGCCGAGACATGGCCCTGACCCCCCTCAACGCTGACTCAGGTTGATCCCATTCCTCCTGAATCATCTGACGCACCACCCGGTGGACAGGAAAAACCTTCTGGGACCTTCTGATGGCCTGAATTAAGGGATCTTCCAAAGCTTCCTCCTCTGCAGGGGCGTCCGAGGCCACGTTGAGAGCTTTCAGAGAGTCATTTATTAAAGCGGGCAACTCCTCCCGCCGAAATACTCTTATTATACGAGAGTGGTCCTCCTCCGGGATCTCCCCTTCCTCCAGCTCCTCCTCTTCCTCCTCCAACTCCTTATCCGAGGTCTCTTCTTCAGGCAAGACCTGGGAGGGCGGAGTGAGGGGCTCTTCCACCACCAGTCTGGGGCGCTTTGAGGGTATCCCAGAGTCCTGGGCGTTAGACTTCATGGGTCTGACCAGTTTAGCTTCGGCCGAAGGACCCGCTTCCCCCGCACCAAGACCCTTCTTTCGCAGGCAATAGGCCTGGTGCAGCAATAGAATGAAATCAGGAGAGAAGAAGTCCCCAGCTCCCCCTTCTCCTGGCGGAAGGGAGGGGGGAGGAATAGAGGGAAGGGGGGCCTCTGAGTGAGGAGGAGACAACTGGGACGCTACTTCCCCTTCCGACGGTTCCGAGGACCCCTGTGAGACCTGGGACATGGCCAGGCTGATTTCCTGTTCCACCGAGGAGGCGACTGCAGCGCAGCCCCTGCAGACCCCTGCCTCCGATGCCGTACCTCTCCGGGTGCCACAAGATGGACACCTAGGTTTGCCTGCCATGCTCCTGGGAGTAGCTAACAGAGTTTCCCTTACAGAAAGGAAGGAAGAAACTACCCTAATGAAATCAATAAGGGAGATAAAACAACTTAAAATCAAACTACCATCAATAAAATTGCAATTAAAATTAAGATTGCACTAATTATCCCCGGATAAGAAAGGCAATGTTCCCCAGTAACCGGCCTGCAAGGGATTCTTTTTATTTCAATCAAAAATACACTGATCAGGCTGAGTAACAACAGAAAAAGGACTTTGCAAGGTCTAAGACTTTTTTCAGCGCATCCGCTGAGTACTTGCGGTTTTAAGGCCTCTCTCCAGGCCCGAGGCAGTGATTCTCCGGTGTCGGCTCTACACGTGGTTAGGCCTCGACCACGTGGAGCCGTCTGTCGCGGAGCTCGCCCAAGAGCTGATCTTCCTGTCTCGGCCGCTCCGGAGGTGAAGTGGAGAATAGATGCGGCAACCCGACAGACGCTGGAGCCTCCCTCGCGGCTCCGGAGTCCGACGCTGCCCTCGATCGCGTCGCGGATTGAAGAGGGGGGGAGCTGAAGGCAGTAGCACCCTCTCCTTCCTGACCGGTGAGTCCTCTAGCGCTCAGCCGCCGGCGGGGGCTTCGGCGCGAGAACGGATTCAGGCAGGGCAGCAGATAGGTCGGTCGCCCTCACAGCGAGAGGAGCTCTGCTCGTTCCTCCTCGCTGTAGCAGTGGGTAGAGGAAATCTCCTAGGAACCCGAATGAATTAAAATTAAATTAAGATAAAATTAAAGTTAAGGATAGAATTAGGACTCCAGTAAGCCCTAGGCTTACGGAACCCTCCAGCTGCTTGGAGGCTGAGAATACTGGAGTGGGTGGGTGGCACCAGTGGTATATATACCGCTCCACCCCAAAAAGGTTGGGCTCAGCCTCCAAGCTGCTGGAAGGGTTGCGTAACCCCGAAGTAAAGGGACTGGACTGGAGTGACGATAAGGAAGTGGCTTGCCAAAGACCACAAGGAGCATCTGTGGGACTAGAAACCCCAGTCCTTCCGGCCCAAGGTTGCTGTCCTCTAGTGGGATTTGAACCCCCGACCTTCCGGCCTGAAGTACCTTGCCCCAACCACTAGGCTACTCCTCCCCCTTATGCGCTTCTCAAGTGAGCCCCTCCACTGGGCTCACTACGTCCTCCTGCTGCATGGAGACTGGACACACTGGGGCTGATGGGAGATACCAGCAGGCTATATCCAGTGATGTCACGACTTTGACATGCCCATCTCCAAGCTGCAGAAGGAGGTGCACAACCCAGAGGTGGAGGACTAAACTGGAGGAACGATAAGGAAGATGTGTTTCCTCCACGTCTTTCACATTCTCACAAAACATCTTCTTTATATCTCCCCTCACACCTCCATTTTTTTTTATTTTTTTTTAAATCGGGTAAGTCCAAAAAACAAAAACCTGAGCAAAAGCCAGCCAGTCAGAAATCTGAACGTGTAGTTTCTCATCTGTAATAGGTTTTCTCCGGGGACAGTGGGAATCCGTCCTCACTTATGAGTGACTTTGGTACTGACGGAGCCCAAGCAGATCCACTCCCCAGCTTTCACAGAAAGCCTTTGGGAGTTAAACTGTGCATGTGTGGTCACCTTCCCACCCAAGGGTGCCATCTTACCTCAGTATAACACAGCTCAAAGAAGCATAAAAGGAAAAACAACTCCAATGGGAGAAGGGAGGGTTGTGAGGACTAATTCCTACTGTCCCTGGAGAACACCTGTTACAGGCTAGTAACTACGCTTTCTCTGGGAACAAGCAGGAAGTTAGTACTCATATATGGGACTCCCAAGCCACAGGCAACCCAAAAAGTGGACCGCAAAGGACAGCAGGGAGCACTGGCTGGCTGGGAAGTCTGACACTGCAATACCAACATCGAAGATACAAGCCCCTCTCCGGTAGCCTGAACACAAAGGGCTGGAGAGAAGGAGTTGTACTATTCCCCAAAGAGGTGAGGGAGCACTGTCTGGTCAAAGGCACTATCGTGCCATGAGGCCTCCTCCAAGTAGTAGTGCTTTGCTAAGGTATGGACAGAAGACCAGGTGGCAGCCCAGCAGATGTTGAGCAAGGGCACCGAGCACAGGTTGGCCACAGAGGCCGCCATGGTGCGCACATTGTGCCCTGTGACATGATGTTCCAGAGAAAGCCCAGCCTACTGACAGCCAAAGGAAATGCAATCTGCCACACACCTTGAAAGGGTACACTTGGAGACTGCTACACCAAGTCGACTGGGATCAAAAGAGACAAAGAGCTGCACTGAGCAACGGTGAGGCTGCATCCTCTGGATGTAAAAGGACAAGATACTCATGCAGTGACGCGTGTGCAGAGAGGCCTCTGCCCTGGAGGAGTGAGGCCTAGGAAAGAAGATGGGGAGCACCACTTACTGATTGAGGTGGAAGGCAGAGACCACCTTGAGCAGGAACTTGGGGCAAGTCCAAAAGGACGACACTGTTCCTGCGAAATCTAGTATAGGGCATATGGGCCACCAGCACCCGCAGTTCGCTCACCTATCTGGCAGAGGTGAGCGCCACTAAGAAAAACCACCTTACAAGATAGGTACTTGAGATGGCACATCGCCAAGGGCTCAAAGGGAGACCCATCAGCTTCCCCAAGACAGCGTTAAGGTGCCACGCCACCCAGTGGTGGATGGACAGGGGGCAGGGACAAGAATCATCCTCTCATGAAACAGCCCACCAGAGGGTGCACAAAGGCAGTCTGGCCATCCACCAGGTGGTGGTGCACCGCAATGGCAGAGGTGCACTCTGACCATATTGAACTTTAGACCAGCCCCAGAAAGATGAAAGAGGTATTGCAAGATGTCTTGCACAGCACAGGAGAAAGGGTCGGATCCCCATCCGTCCACCACAGCAAAAACCTGCGCCATTTAAATGTATAGGCCCAAGGCGTGGAATCCTTGAGAGGCTAGTAGGATATACTCCAACCTCCCTCGAGAGGCAGTAGTGTGCAATGGCTAACCTCTCAGCATCCAGGCAGTCAGTGCAAGAGACAGAAGATTGGAATGCATCAACATTCCATCCTCCTGAGACAGTAAGTCTGGAGAGCTCCCCAGCAGTGGTGGGTCCTTCTGGGATAGCTGCAGGAGTAAAGGGGAACCAGGGTTGCCTAGGCCACCAGGGAGCAATGAAGATAATGGAGGCTGCTTCCGCTTGTATCTAGAGGAGAATCCGTGGGACCAGGGGCGTAGACAGGAACATATACAGGAAGCCCCTGGATCAGGGAAGGAGGAAAACGTTGGCTGTTTCCCCGTTCCCAGGCCGGCCTCTGGGAGAAGCGAGGCAGTTGCACAATCTCTAGACTGGCAAATGGGACCCCCCGCAACACCACAGGCTTCAGCTGCCACTAGTGGAGCTGGAAGACCTGACTCAGGAAGTCAGCTAGCACGATGTCCTGGCCCAACAGATAAACCGCCCTGAGGGAAATGTTCCTCACCACTGCAAAGTTTCATAAACAAACTGCCTCCCAGCAGAGGTGGTATGAGCCCGTGCCTCCCTGCTTGTTGAGGTAGTATATCACCACCTGATTGTCATTTCGATATGGACCACCTGCACCGCAGGGTGGGCCGAAACACCCAGAGGAACAGGTACACCGCCCAGAGATCCAGCAGGTTGATTTGCAAAGCACTCTCCCCTGGGGACCAGGGGCCCTGCAACTGCAGGTGATCGCAGTGGACTCCCCAGCCCAACTTGGATGCATCTGTTGTGAGAACACACTGCACCGGGACAGCCCGGAAAGGCAGGCCGGCTCAGAGGATGAGGTGGTCCTGCCACCATGCCAGGGACACTGATAGAGCCAGCATGACCTGGATCCTGTCCTCCGGGTGCCCCAAAGCCCTAGTCCTGGGCCTGCCACATGTGGAGGCGGGCGAAGGGCATGACGTAGACACCATGTGCCCCAACAAGCAGAGCATCTGTCTGGCTGTCACAGTTGTGAAGACTGGCACACTCCTTGCCAGAGGCGACAGGTGTAGCACCCTGTCCTGCAGAAGGCCCATGCCAGGGTGGAGTCCAGCAGGGCACCGATAAACTAAGCGCTGGTTCGGTAAAGCGTAGTTACTCACCTGTAACAGGTGTTCTCCAGGAGCAGCAGGAATCAGTCCTCACATATGGGTGACGTCGGCGCCGACGGAGCCCTCGCGGAGCAATTTTCCCCAGCTTTCAAAGAAAGCCTTTGGGAATTGCAGCGCGCATGCGCGGTCTCCTTCCCGCCCAAGGGTGCCATCTTAGCCAGTCTGATGACATAGCTAAAAGACAGCATAAAAATTTGAAAAAAAACTTAAGCAGATGATTGCAACTCCCAGGGGAGGAGGGAGGGTTGTGAGGACTGATTCCTGCTGCTCCTGGAGAACACCTGTTACAGGTGAGTAACTACGCTTTCTCCAGGACCAAGCAGGAAGTCAGTCCTCACATATGGGACTCCCAAGCTCAAGGCTACCGGAGACCCTAAGCACAAAAATGAGCTCCCTCTAGCTCAGCGGCACAGAAGGAAGGAATCTTCACTGAATTATTACCCATCGGTAGCCCCCATCCGGGATGGAGGGTAGGAGTTGCTCAAACCTCGAAGAGATTTCGGAGGACTGCCTGTCCGAAAGCACTGTCCCTGCGGGACTCCCTCTCGAGGCAGTAATGGACCGCAAAAGTCTGGCTCGAAGACCAAGTAGCGGCCCGGCAGATGTCTGCCAACGGAACAGAGCGGAGGTAAGCCACTGACGTAGCCTTCGCCCGAACACAATGAGCCGTGACTCGACTTTCTAACGAGAGTCCGGCTGCTCCATAAGCCCAAGCGATGCAGTCAGCAACCCAGATGGACAGAGTACGCTTGGAGACCGGGAGCCCCAATTTATTGGGGTCAAAAGACACAAAAAGCTGAGCAGCTTTACGGTGCTCCCGCGTACGGTCAAGGTAGAAGTTCAATGCCCTTCTACAGTCCAGGGTATGCAGGATCATTTCAGCTCGGCTGGAGTGTGGCCTGGGAAAGAAGGTCGGAAGTACCACCTCCTGATTGATGTGAAAAGGGGAGACCACTTTTGGAAGAAATTTTGGGTGAGTCCGTAGGACTACCCTATTTTTGTAGAACCGAGTGTACGGGGGATCAGACACGAGGGCCTGCAATTCACTTACGCGTCTAGCGGAAGTGAGGGCTATCAGGAATAAAGTTTTCCAAGAAAGAAAACGGAGAGAACAGGTAGCCATAGGTTCAAAAGGCGGACAGGTGATCCGCTGTAAAACCACATTCAGATCCCAGTCAGGTGCTGGCGGGCACAGAGGTGGTTTAAGTAGAAGGAGACCTCGGAGAAACCTCGCTACGAGAGGGTCGCTGGAAAGAGGTATGCCGTCCACCGGCACATGATGTGCTGAAAGAGCACTGAGGTGAACTTTGACGGAGTTGGACTTAAGTCCCAGATTGGAGAGGTAGAGCAAGTACCGACACCGAGCAGGAGAAGGGATCCTGAGACTGCTGGGCACACCAAGCGGAAAAGCGACGCCATTTAAGGGCGTAGCATTTGCGGGTAGAAGGTCGCCGAGAAGCTAGGACGACCTCTTCCACCTCTGCCGGTAGTAGAAGGGGAGCAAGGACTACCCTTTCAGCAGCCAGGCCATCAGATGTAGAGATCTGAGGTTGGGGTGTAGCAGGGACCCCCGATCCTGTGTTAGGAGATCCGGTTGAAACCCCAGGGGGAACGGATCCTCCACCGCTAATTGCAGCAGGAGTGGAAACCACGGCTGTCTGGGCCAGCGAGGAGCTATCAGGATCATGGAAGCTTTGTCTCGGAGAACCTTGAAAAGAGTTCGAGAGACTAGCGGGATGGGAGGAAAAGCAAACAGAAGGCTTTTCGACCATGAGAGCAGAAAAGCATCCGCCGCTACTCGAAGGGGATGCGGCTGACGAGAGCAGAAACGAGGGAGTTGCCTGTTGAGAGGACTGGCAAAGAGATCCATCGTGGGGAGTCCCCACTTTAGGAAAAGTTTCTGAACTACCAAGGGATCCAGGTGCCACTCGTGCGGTTGGAGGATCCTGCTGAGTTTGTCGGCCAGGCAATTTTCTTGGCCTGGGAGATAAACTGCCCTGAGGAGAATGCCGTGGCTGACTGCCCAAGAGCAGAGCTTCTGTGCTTCCCGACAGAGAAGGAAGGAGCCTGTGCCTCCTTGTTTGTTCACGTAGAATATGGCAACCTGATTGTCTGTCTGGACAAGGATGGACTGGTGAGAAGTCAGGTGGGAGAAAGCCTTGAGAGCCAAACGGATTGCTCTGAGCTCCAGGAAGTTGATCTGCTGAGCAGACTCCCACGTGGTCCAGAGACCTTGAGTACACGCCCCTTGGTAATGCGCTCCCCATCCCAGGAGAGAAGCATCGGTCGTCAGCACTTGAGCCGGCTGAGGTGACTGAAAAGGCATTCCGAGCACCAGGTTCGGCCGATGAAGCCACCATTGTAGAGAAGAGGCCAGCGGTCCGCAGACGCGGACTAAGTCGGCTAGGCCGCCCGTGGCTTGCTGCCACTGCTTGCGAAGGCACCACTGAGCAGGCCGCATATTCAGGCGGGCATTGGGGGTCACGTGGACGGTGGAAGCCATATGGCCGAGTAGTCTCAGGAAGCGCCTGGCTGAGACCAGGGACTGGCTGCGAAAACGGCCGGCTAGGTCCATGAGCCGTTGAGCCCTGTCGAGAGGCAGGAAAGCTCGTGCCTGAGGAGTGTGCAGTCTTGCGCCGATGAATTCGAGATCCTGTGAGGGGAGCAAAGTGGACTTTGCGAAGTTTATGACAAAGCCCAAGTACTGCAGAAGAGTCACAGTGCGGTGCGTGGCTTTTGTGACTTCCGGAGAGGACGATGCTCTGATGAGCCAGTCGTCTAGGTACGGAAAGACAGAGGCCGTGAAGCCGGAGATAAGCCGCCACCACCGCGAGACATTTTGTGAAGACTCGTGGTGCGGAGGATAGGCCAAAGGGTAGTACTCTGTACTGGTAATGATTTCCTGCCACCACAAACCTTAGGTATTGGCGGTGGCTTGGGTGGATGAGGATGTGCGTATAGGCATCTTTTAGATACAAGGAGCATAGCCAATCTCCCTGCTGGAGGTAGGGCAGAAGGATTCCAAGGGTAAGCATCTTGAACTTCTCCCTCACGAGAAATTTGTTGAGGTTGCGCAAGTCCAGGATGGGTCTGAGGCCTCCTGTTCTTTTTGGTATCAGGAAATACCTGGAATAAAAACCTTGACCTCTCAGGTGGTGGGGCACCGGTTCCACCGCCTGCTCCTGAAGACTTGCTAACTCCTGAAGGAGTAAGTCTCTGTGCAGAGGGAGTCGTGGAGGTTCTCCCGGGAAATAGGAGGGAGGGACCTGGTGGAAGTGGAGAAGGTAGCCTTCTCTTACGACTTGAAGCACCCAGGCATCTGAAGTGATGTTGGACCACCTGTGGGCGAAGTGAACCAGCCGGCCTCCGGTGCTGGGAGGAACCAGCTGAGGGGGAGAGGCTATGCTGATGAAGTCAAAAACCCCCACCCTGCTGAGCAGGGGCCGGTGGTGCAGGCTTGGGGGCTTGCTGCCTACGGGACCCGTTACCCCGTCCCTTGGCCTGCTGACCCTGTTGGGGAGCTGCGGAGGCCTGATATTGAGGGTAGTGTTTATAGGCAGCCGCCTTTCTCGGGTAAAAGGACTTCTTTCCCGAGCCCTTCTTTTTCTGGGAAGGGGTGGAGGTCTTCCTGGAAAGCCTAGTTCTGGTGAGAGTCTCCGTCTCGATTTGTGCAGCCTTTTCAGCCATGGGCTTGCCAAAGAGGTTCTCACCTCGGCAGGGGACATCGACCAACTTGTCCTGCACCCAGGGTTCAAGGTCAGACGACTGAAGCCAAGCCTGTCGGCGGGCACCGATGCCGGCTGCGGCCACTCAAGCCGATGCTTCAAAGCCATCATAGGCTGCTCGGGACATGAATTTGGAGCATTCCCGAATACCAGTTGTCAAGGCCAGGAACCTCCGCAAAGGTTCCTCGGACAGCCCAGCGGAGAATCCGGCTACCTCTTTAGCCAGGTCTCTGAGATACATGCCCATGTAGAGCTGGTAGGTCTGGACCCGACAAGCAAGCATAGAGCCCTGGAAACACTTCTTACCGAGGCCATCCAGGTTACGGGCCTCCCTGCCAGGAGGCACCGAGGAGTGCATCTTCTGGCTCTTAAGCCTATGCATGGCCGATTCCACTACCATGGAATGGTGCGGTAGCTGTGCTTTTTGGAAGCCAGGACTCTTGCGGACTCGATAGATGGAATCGACCCGCTTGCTCAATACCGGCGACGATGCCGGACTCTCCCACATGCGGAAGAGTAGTAGTTCCAGCATGGGAGGAACCGGTACAGTAAAGTGTTCCCTGGTGGGAGAGTCATACTGAAGGGCGTCGAGCTCTTCGGCTCGAGGCTCCTCCTCGGGATCCGCCGGGAAGGCCAAAGCCTTGGCCATATCCCTGATGAAGTCCGAGAAACGGGCATCCTCCGGAGGGGACTGCTTCCGAGGTTCGGACTCAGGTGAGTCCGAGGGGACACACCGAGTCCGAAACGAATCAGGTGACTCTTCCTCTTCAGACTCCCAGGCCGACTCCGAGGAGGAATCAGTAGGGTCGGCTCGGGCAGGCGGAGGCGTCGGCTGCCCCGACACCGAGGGAGTCGGCGTCGGCTGCCCCGACACCGAGGGAGTCGGCGTCGACGACCTCGGTCCCGAATGGGAGGCCGAGGGTGACCTCGACCGAGGATCGACTCGAGTTCGCATGGACTCGAGGATCGGCTCGATCTCCGGGGTCGACTTAGACGTCGACGTCCCGGCGGTCGGGGCAGCGGCGCCAGCGAGGCTAGCGAGCAGTGCCCGCTGCTGGTCCATGAAGGCAGATAATCTGCTCTCCAAGGCCGTCAACCTGAGTCCGACCTCAGGTGACCCAGCAGCCCCCGACTCGGGCCCCGACGGCGTCGGGCCCGACGTCGGACCTCTCGGAGGCGAGTCCAGGAGGACCACAGGACTTACCCGAGCAGGCAACTCCGACTCCAGACGAGGTCGCTTCGGGAGGTGCTCCTTCTCCAAAGACCCGGGACGGCTATCGGGGCTATGCGACCTGGCCCTCGCGGAGCCAGGAGCATCCACCGACGCCGCCCTCGCGGGTTTTACCTTCCGTCGATGGTCCCCGGAGGGAGAACCCCTGTCGGAGGAACTTCGGCGATGGTCAGAGCTGGAACCTCTGGACGCCGAGGCCTCCGACGAGGTCTCCGACGAGGTCCGGGTACGGCCGGGGTCAGCGAAGATTCGTTCCCGCTGGTGCCGCCGACTCCTTAATGCTTTGGAGGACATTTTGCTGCAGGCCCCACAGATCAGTTCTTCGTGATCCGGGCCGAGGCAGCGGAGGCAATTATCATGTGTGTCAGTGAGTGACATATTTCTGTCACACTGAACACACCGCTTGAAACCACTGGCAGCCATCGGGGGAAAAAGGGCCCCTGCAAGGTCAAAGGACCGAGCTGCCAGCGAAAAACCGAAAAAACGAAACTGACCAAAAATCAGAAAAACCGAAAAATAGAAGAAGGACTCGCAACGGCGTCGCGAGTCCGGGCAGGAAAAAGACCGGCGTCGCGAGTCCGGGCAGGAAAAAGACCGGCGTCGAACCGAAGAAAAAAATTGAAATAAATCACTAAAATCAACTTTTTCAGCGGGGACACGACGGGTACGTCTGTAGGGCTCCGCGGAAAAAAGAAGAAGACTGGCTAAGATGGCACCCTTGGGCGGGAAGGAGACCGCGCATGCGCGCTGCAATTCCCAAAGGCTTTCTTTGAAAGCTGGGGAAAATTGCTCCGTGAGGGCTCCGTCGGCGCCGACGTCACCCATATGTGAGGACTGACTTCCTGCTTGGTCCTGGAGAACAGGTGAGACTTCTGGAAGTTGACCAGGAACCAGAGGAGCTGGAGCAGTCTGATAGTGGGAAGAGCTGCGTTGCACGCCGCCTCTGATGAGCCAGTCATCCAAACAGGGGAAGACAAAGACCCCTAGGAGCTGGAGGCGGGCAGCAATGACCGCTAGGCATTTGGTGAACACCCGAGGCGCAGAGGCCAGTCCAAAGGGGAGCACCCTGTACTGGAAGTATCCTTTGCCAGGTCCCCAAGATACTGACGGTGCCTTGGATGTATCAGGATGTGGGTGTATGCATCTTTGAGATACAAAGAGCATATCCAATCTCCCTGCAGGAAGCAAGGCAACAAAGGTTGCAAGAGATACCATTTTGGTCTAGTCACGCACATCAGTATATCAACTGCAAACAATGAAAGCCTATATTCCTGCTCCCCTATATCTATTCCTCTCAAATCCGCATGCTCCCTAATTCTTGCTGCAAATGGTTCTATTGAAATAGCAAACAGGGGAGACAGCGGGCAACCCTGCTTCGTTCCCCTACCTTATTCGAAGAAGGAAGAATAGGCCCCATTTATTCTAACACATGCCTTTGGGCTATGATACAAGGTCTGTATCCAACCCATGAAGTGCTCCCCTAATCCCATTTTTTCCATCACCTGAAATAAAAATGGCCACGATACTTGGTCAAAGGCCTTTTACGCATCCAGGGACAATAGAGCCCCCTCCTTACTCTGTTCTATTGACCATATTAAATTTAAAGTCTTCTGGATATTGTCTGCTACTTGTCTCCCAGGAATAAACCCCGCTTGATCCCGATGAACCAATTCCCCTATTACTTTATTTAAGCGCTTTGCCAAGATCTTTGCCCACAATTTAGCATTTAAATTCAGCAGGGAGATTGGTCGATAGGATGCGCAATCTTGTGGGACTTTTCCTTCTTTGGGTATCAAAGATATGCCTGCCCAACCCATTGTGTCTGCCAATACCCCTCCTTCCCTCGGCAAATTAAACAACCTGACAAGAAGAGTGATTAATGCTTCCCCAAACTTTCTATAAAATTTCGCTGTCAAGCCATCGAGCCCAGATGCCTTATCCAACTTCAGCTGTTTTATGGCTATCCTAACTTCCTCTGGCTGAATTATCTTGTTCAGCTCTCCTTGGGCCTCCTCCGCCAGCCTCGGCAGTCGAGTCGAGTCCAGATAACTCTGTACCCGTTCGACCATAGGTTCCTTTTTTGCTGCATACAATGTTTGATAAAATTCTTTAAACGCCTCTCTGATTTCTCCATCTTGCTGGACTAATTTCCCTCACGAATCACGCACCCTTAGTATGTGTATTTTTAGTTTCCTTTGTTTCAACTTTAGCGCCATATATCTACCCGCCTTATTCCCTCCCTCAAAAAACCTCTTGCTTCAATAATTGCATATATCTAAATTGTTTCGGCCTGCATGGCATTAAGCTGTGCTCATGCTGCTAGTACTTGGCCTCTATAATCTCCGCTTCTATCGTTAGCGTCTAGCTCTTCCAACCGTAAAAGCCACAGTCTTAACTCTCTCTCCCTACCTTCTTTCTCTTTCTTTATACGTGCTCCCCATTTTATCAGTACTACTCTCACTACAGCTTTAAACCCATCCCATATCCCACCCCAAGCCACTTCCCCGTTATCATTTCTACTAAAGTAGTCCATTATTTCTCTATTGATGTCCTCCTTAACTCTCTCATCTTCTATTAAGGATTCATTTAATCTCCAAAATTGATTCCCCCTCCCTTTCCCTTCCACCCTCAGATCCATCACCACTAGCGCATGATCTAACCACGTTATTGGGTCCATCTCAGCCCCCTTAATCCTCCCTACCGCCTCTTTTGTTACCCAAATAGCATCTATTCTTGAATAGGACCCATGTACTGGCGAGAAATATGAAAATTGTTTTTTCCGGGGGTGTTGGAATCTCCAGCTATCTACCAAGCATTGTTGTTGCACAAATTTATGTTATTTATTCCTGTCCGCCCTTTTACCTTCCCTCTTCCCTGTGGCATCCCTTTCCGGATGGCCAGGTTAGGTTAAAGTCCCCACCACATATAAGTGTACCTGCCCCCAGCTTCCCCACCTCTTCATTAAGGGCCCTCCAGAAATCCCCTTGAGCCCTTGTTGGTGCATACACGTTCACTATGCAGTACCATTCTGTCCCTATTTTTGCACGTATTAACACATCTGCCTTCTTTGTCCCAAATGATGTTTTGGATCACCACCTTAATCTTTGAGTCAATTAAAATCGCCCCCCCCCCTTTTTTTCTTTTCTGTGTTTGATGCATAGATGCCCAGGCTATAACCCTTTGGCCTGATCAAGTATTCCGTTGCCCTGGTCAAATGCGTTTCCTGTATGAGCACCACTGCAGCCCTTTGCCGCTGAAGCTCTTTATATAGTTTCTGCCTTTTGAATGGCGAATTGAGACCTTTCACATTCAATGTCACTATTTTTAGCTCACCGTTTGATAGTACTTCTCCTTCCCCTCCCTTGGCTAACCTTGCCCTTCCCTCGCTGTTGTCCCCCCCCACCTCCCCCCCTCCCGTCTCTCCGCATCTTCCCCCCTCTCTCCCTTACCCCCTCCCCCCCTTCCCTCGTCCCCTCCTTGGAGACTCCTCTTCCATGTAAGGTGACAACCAGTCAGACCTCCCCTCCCCCTTCCTCACACCTAATCCCTTCCTTTAATATCCTGGCCTCCCCCTCTCTCCCTGTAACTAGATACCCCCCTATTCCTCCCCACCTACCTCTCCCCCATACCCCGCACGTTCGTGCCCCCCCGTTGCCTGCTCTCCCCACTGTCATATCCCCCACATCACAGCCCAATATTTACATTCATTATACCCACAAACCAACATTACCATCTACGCCATCCTCCCCCTCCCCCTCATTCCAGCCCACCCCCTCCTTCTCCCTCCACCCTCCTCCCCTGCCCCCAAAACATCTTCTCATACAAGGCCTCTTATCAATGTCCTGCAGCACAGTTCAATTGGTATTTCACCTCGTGCCAGTTTCTCTGGATTCTTCCTCCTCAACCAATATCCTTCGCTGTCGGTTTTACCCCTGGACTGTCTTTGGTCAGCCTCGCCGGCCTCTGACCTTGAACTGGTGTTCACTGCTATCTCAAACTGGCTGCCTGGGCCCCGACTGTCACGCCATTCTTTGTGCTTGGTTTTCTTTACCCCCTGGCAAATTGCTTAGTCCCAGTTCTCCAAGCACACCCCATGCTTCCTCGCTGGCCTTTACCCTTCTCAATATTCCCTTCACCATTATGAGTAATCCAAAAGGGTAGAGTCATCTACAAACGCACCTCCTCTCTCCTCAGGAATGCCGTCACCTCCCTCATCTTTCTCCAACGCTGCAGTGTGCCCAGAGATAAGTCCTGAAAAAATTCCACCGCTTGTCCTTCCCACTGGAAATGACCCAGCTTACGTGCCGCCTTCAAGATGTTCTCTTTGCTTTTGAAAGATCTCACTCTGTATTTAAAGAAATGTTCCTCCAATTTTCATTTAGGCTAGACAATTGCCTTAGGTTGTAAAATCCTTATCCTTATCCTTAATTCTATGATACTCTAGTTCTATCGTCTCTATTGTGTGTAAACCTAGAGGTCTCAGACTTCTCTCTGGCACTGGGTTCAGAACATGTCTGCTTGCAAAATGCCGTCATTGCATCAACGACCTCTATTTTCTACTATGGTTACACACTTAAACTTTTGTTCTTCAATATATTTGCACACTTAAACTTATTTCTTCAAAATCAAAATCGTTCTTAACTTGATTGACTGCAATGTGCCCTGATGCCACCTTTCAGCACCATATCTGCGTTTCACCTCGATGAGTTTCCTCAGGGGGTTCCTCTTCATACAAGCACTGCTGATGAAATAGTACTGTTACAACTAATACTACTCTGCCTTTAATTCACTGATTTTATGAGGCTTATGAAATAAGGCAGTCGCTACATAACCGGGGCAACTTATCGATAGAACAAATCACATTTATATTGCAGTTAGCAAAATTAATACTCTGTCAAAATTATTTCTTGTTCGAACAAGTGATATACCATCAATTGTCAGGGGTAGCTATGGGTGCCACATGTGCCCCTTCTATAGCCAACCTCTTTATGGAAGCGTACGAAAATCGGTGGTTAAAAACGTCTCCATATAAAGAACATTTAATAATATGGAAACGCTATATAGACGACATATTTGTTAGTTATGGAAGGGGTCGGAGAATAGATTGGAAGAATTTTTTGTATGGTTAAATACATTAGATCCGAACATACAATTTACTCACACTTATCACAAAGAAAATATAATATTTTTGGATGTAAAAGGTCCAAAAAAAGTAAAAATGGGTGGGTTATGTCAATCTATAAAAAACAAACAGAAACACCATTTTACATTATAACAGTGCGCATCCAAAACAATTGCGTGACAGTTTACCTTTTTCACAATTCATACGGTATCGCAGGAACTGTTCTGATCAAGGATTTTAAATTTCAATCGAAGAAGTTGATGCAAGATTTTCAGCAAAGAGGATATCCTGAACACATTATTAAAATGGCTTACAAAAAATATATAATAGGGTTTTACTTTTACAAACAAATAAGGGAAAGTCAGACGACAACAATATCAATTTAATAAAATATTCTCCATATAGTCTCCGAATCAAACATATCATCAAAAGTCATATGAATGTTCTTAGCACACTTCCAGGGTTACGACATCAGAAGATTCGGTGTGTATGGACCAGGCATAGGAATCTTAAAGAAATACTTAGTCCTACAGTTTTAAGATCCAAATCTAATCCAACGGAAGGCTCCACACAAGGTAGCTTGGAAGGCCTCTCCGACTCAGAGAGCCCGGGGTGGCGGTCAGGGCTACGCGACCTGGCCCTCGAGGAACCAGGCGCCTCCACTGACGCTGCCCTCGCGAACTTCTTCCTTTGGTGCTCCCAGGAGGGAGACCCCCTTTCAGAGGAACCCTGACGGGGGTCGGACTCCCGAGATGTCGAGGCCTCTGACGAAGTCTGGGCCCGGCTGGACACGGAGTCAGAGAAAATTCTCACGTTGATGCCGACGGCTCCGAAGCGCCTTCGACGACATTTTGCTGCATGGGCCACAGGCCAGCGGGTCATGGTCGGGCTCGAGGCATCGGAGACAGCAGTCCTGTGTGTCGGTGAGAGACATACGTTTCTTGCACCGATCACACTTTTTGAACCCGCTGGCAGCCATTGGGGGAAAAAGGGCCCCTGCAAGGTCAAAAGACCGGGCTGCCAGTGAAAACACAAAAAGAGCGCAAACACTAGTTACAAAGGACAAAAACCGAAAATCACAAGTCCAGACTCGATACCAGTGTACCGAGCCCAGGCGGGAAGGGGAACCGGCATTGAACCAGAGAACAGAATGCGAAAATCACACTTTTCCTGGGTGACACGAACTCACGTCCGTCGGGCTCCGTGGAAAAAGAAAGACTGAGCAATATGGCACCCTTGGGCGGGAAGGGGACCGCGCAGGCGCACTGCATTCCCAAAGGTTTTCTTTGAAAGCTGGGGAAACGCTCCGCACGGGGGCTCTGTCAGCGCCGACATCACCCATATGTGAGGACTGACTTCCTGCTTGGTCCTGGAGAAACAGTATTCGTCACAGATTACTTGGAGGACCCAGGAGTCGACACCCACTCCGGGGAGAACAGGGACAGGCATCCCCCCTCTGGCAGGAGAGCTGCTGGGGGGGGGGGGGCAAGAGGCTATGCCAATGGCGTCAAAACCCCTGCGTAGGCTGGGGTGACACTAGTGGTTAGGGGCCTTGGGCCCTTTAGGCTTGCGGTGGCCATGTGCACCTCCCTTGCCCTGCGTGCTGGGAGCCGGTACAGAGGTGGACAGGAAAAGCAGGTAACCCCGGTAAAGGAGCCCTTTCCTTTGGAAAAATGGCTTTTTAGGCTGTTGCTTCTTCCTAGGGAGGAGGTGGTTTTGCCCGAGAGACGAGTGAATCAAACTCTGTTTCTCTCTCAGCGGCCTTATTCTCCATAAGTTTACCAAACTGTTCGCCAAGGCAAGGGACATCCAGGAGCTTCTCTTGGACCCACTTCTCCAGGTTCGAAGACTGGAGCCATGCCTGGCGCCAGGCTGCGATGCCGGCCACCACCACCCGAGCGGAGCACTCAAACCCATCATATGTGGCAGGAGAGAGGTACTTTGAACACTCCACAACGGATTTGAGGAGGGTTTGGAATCTTAGAACAGGTTTTTGCCTGCGGCAAAACCACCAAACTCCTTGGCAAGGTCAAGCAGGAACATGCTCATATAGAGTTGGTATGCCTGGACATGGCAAGTGAGTATGGAACCCTGATAGGCCTTACGCATCAGGCCATCAAGGGCTCTCGACTCCCTACCTGGGGGAAGCGAAGAGTGAGAGACTTTGGGCTCTTTTGCTTCCGCATCGCTGACTCCACAACCATGAAGGTGTGCGGAAACTGGGTCTTTTGGAATCCTGGGCCACGCTGAACTCTATACATGGTGTCTAGGCACTTGCTCACAATGGGGACCGAAGCAGAGGTCTCCCACTTCCGGAGAAGCAGCCTTGACAATATGGGAGGAACCGGGACAGTAAGAGATACCCGAGGTGGGGACTCATACTGTAAAATATCGAGCTCCTCAGCTCACGGTTCCTCTTTAGTCTGCATAGCCAGGCTGAGGGCCCGTGCCATGTCCCACATGAATGCTAGGAACGACGTGTCCTCGGGCGGTGAATGCTTCTGATGGGCAGGTGGGGACGGGTCCAAAGGGAGGTCCCTGTGGGCACGGGTCTCCGGGGAAGTATCCCCGTCCGATTCCCAACCTAATAGGTCTGAGGAGGAGTCCAACTCAGGCAGGTCACCCCGTCCGATGTCCGCTTGGAACCAGAGGCCTTGGAGGATTGTACTCCCGAGGACCAGGAAGGCGAACAAGACCGACACCGAGGACCCTCATGAAGCCTGTGGCTCTTGGGGGTTTCCAGGGTGGATTTTGGTGTCCCTCTCAAGGGAACCTTGGTCCCGAGGTACACACACACACACACACACATTATATAAAAACAAATTACTGTGACAGTACATTGGGTTCTACAAGGGAGACAGTCCATATTTCTCAGTTTACCGAGAGAATTTCTACTCAGTGTCCTCAAAATGGCTTCATGGGTATTTTATTGTATGTATGGCATTTGGTTCAAGCTAGAGTCAAGAATGTCATTGTTGATTCATTTTACCTTTAGGTAGTCTCTCTAATTTGTTTTTGTGATATTCTTCTGCTGGTGAGTAACTGCATTTCCGTTTTCCTGTATATTGCTCTTGGTACTTTTAGTCTCTTGGTTACTACACCTTTTTTTTGTATATGAACTCCTTGGATTGGTTGCCAAAGCTTCTCAGTGTTTGTTACTCAGCTTTTTTCATGAATAGAATTGACTTCTATGGTCAATAGAGCTCTGCATGTGGAATTCACGCTTCATCCTTTTGATGTCTCATTTTGCACTGGATTTTCACTATTATAATGAAGACATACATGTTCAGCATGCTTTTTATATCTATCTATATCTATACCTTGCAACCTATTTACCTTATAAAACGAAAAGGTACAACCTAATGTTACATGTTTTATTTATTTATTTCTGATTTATCTATTTGTGTGATTTTTTTAAATATTGTTTTTATATATTGACTTATCTATTTATAGAGATATTATTCACTTGAAAAAGGGCCCCCTGGCCGAAACACGTGTCTGGTTGACCTGTTTGGCTGAATTAAGTAGTCCTTCTACGGTGAATTGTGTCCTGCTCTTTGTTGTTCCTGGACTAGAGGGACTATAGGAAAGAAAATTAGCAGGTGAGGTCTAATGTCACCTTCCAGGGCATCCCTCCAGTCCAGACCAGACAAGTAGGACATAGCAAAGCAGCACTAACCGTGGGAAGGACATAAAAGCCCAGCCCTCAAGACCACTGGCCCAAAACACACCTCCTGCCACGACTGAACATCCAGGCAGTAGTGCTGCAGAAAGAAACAAAGGGAGGACCACGTGGCCACCCTGCAAATATCCAGGTGACGAACCCTCGCCACCTCAGCATAGGAAGAAGCTCGAACACGCGTAGAGTGAGCCCAGAAAACCCACGAATTGCCTCCTGGATCTAACAGGTAATGGAGGCATTGGAGGCTGCCTCCCCCTTCTGGGGGCCACCAAAGAGGCTAAACAACCACTCGGAACAGTGAAAGGACTGTGTCACCACCAGGTAACACTTCAGTACCCTGTGGACATCTAATTTGAGGAGGGCTACCTCCTGCACATCACGCTGTCCTGAAAAGGACGACAGGAAAACCGCCTGATTGAGATGGAATGCCTACACCACTTTAGGCAAGAAGGAAGCGACCGGCCACAGGACCACCCGCTCCTTGGGGAAGACAAGAAAAGTCTCCAAATGGTAAAGGGGATGGAAGGATACCCCTATGAAGAAAAGCTAAAAAGGTTAGGGCTCTTTAACCTGGAAAAGAGATGGCTGAGGGGAGATATGATAGAAGTCTATAAATTAATGAACGGAATGGAACGGGTAAATGTAGATCGATTGTTTACGTTATCAGAATATAGAAAAGACTAGGGGACATGCAATGAAGCTACAGGCTAAACTATTTAAGACTAATAAAATAAAATATTTTTTCACTCAACGTGTAATCAAACTCTGGAATTTGTTACCGGAGGATGTAGTAAAGGCTGCTAGTGTAGCCGGGTTTAAAAAAGGTTTGGACAAGTTCCTGGAGGAAAGGTCCATAAACCATTATTAAGAAGAGACCCAGGATATCAATGCTTGACCCAATACAAGCATTGTGGAACCTGTGTGTCTTTTGGGGAAACTGCTAGGTACGTATGACCTAGATTGGCCACTGTTGGAAACAGGATACTGGGCTTGATGGACCTTGATCTGACCCAGTATAGCATATTTATGTTCAGAAATACACCAGGTCGAGCAAATTAACACAAGGATCACCGCCTTCAGAGTCAAGTCCTTGACAGATGCTCCCCAGAGGGGCTCAAAGGGAGGTGCAGCCAGCACCGACATCACCAGGTTAACTTCCCAAGGAGGAACCAGCGGCCGAGTCATAGGCCAGAGGTGCTTGATGCCCCGCAAAACACAGACATCCACATGAACAGCCAAAAGACACACTCTGCACATGGTCTCAGTAGCACGTCAGATCTGCCATTTTGGACCTTCCACAAATTCAGGGCCAGGCCCTTGTCCAGACCAACTTGAAAAAAACCCAGAATGGCAAAAACCGGCAACCCTAGGAGCCAGACATCAGCTCAGCACACCAGGCCTCAAACAGCCTCCACACTCGGACGTAGACCAAAGTCATAGAGCAGCATTACGCCTGAAACAAGGTTATTATGATGGGCTCCGAATATCCCCACCGCCTCAGCTTAGCCCTCTCAAGAGCCAGGCCATAAGCAAGAACTGATCCACGACCGGCATGCATATTGGACCAGAGTCAGCAGATCTGGCAGAAGTGGAAGTTGAAGGGGCTCGTCCACCCAAAGTCGCCTGAGATCTGCATATCACGACCGCTGGGGCCAGTCCAGGGCGATTAGAAGCACCCTGCCCCTGCATGCCTCAATGTGTTGAATCACAAGCCCCACCAGGAGCCAGGGTAGGACCACATACAACAACCCCGTCCGAGGCCATGGCTGCATGAGGACAGAAGCCCTCACACATCAGAAACCTCCACCAGCTGAAAAGAGATGCCTTGGCATTGTTGAGGTGCATCAAGTCCATCATTGGAACCCACCAGCGTCTGGAAGACCTCAACCAAGAGATACCACTCCCCGGGCCAACGTGTGGCTACTCAGATAATCTGCTTGTACATTCACCACGCCGACCATGTGCGCCACAGAGAGGGCTGTGAGATGCGCCTCAGTCCAATATAGGAGTGGCAGGGCCTCCGCTGCCACCTAGGAGCTCTAGATTCTGCCATGACAGTTGATGTAGGCCACCATGGTGGCACTGTCCAACAGGATCCGCAGTGCCTTGCAGTGCAACAGGGAAGAAACGCCTCGAGCACCAGCCTCACCGCACACATCTCAAGTCAGTTGATGGGCCACTGCGCTTCCACGGCCAACAACTGACCCTCTGCCAGATGGTGGCCACCCCAACAGTAGAGATTTGCATCTGTGGTGACCACCTCCATGTCCAGGGTCTCTAGGGGCATTCCCAACTCCAAGTTTGCTGTGTCAAGCCACCAACGCAAACTGCTGTATGCCACCTGGGTCAACTGGAGGTGCACCTCCATGGACTGTGTCAGGGGCGACCAATAGTCCAGTAGATGCACCTGCAGCACTCTAATGTGGAGACGGGCCCAAGGAACGAGCTCTAGGGAAGCCACCTTGGACCCCAGAACTGCAAATAGTCCCAGGCCCGGGGCCAGAGTGACCGACCAAGCCTCCAGGTCTGCCCCTGCAGCTTTGTCACCTGCCTCCCAGGAGAACACCTTACCCTGAAGGGTGTCAAACCGGGTGCCTGGATATTCCAGCAACTGTGGACGCACAGGAACTGGACACGAGGAGACGACCTTCTTCAGGACCACAAAGTAGATGGAATACCTGCCAAGGCCCCACTTCGCTTGCAGCAAAGGGACCACCGCCTCGAGTTGTAACAGGCCCTCTAGGACCTCTGCCAACTGAGCGGCACTTCTGAGCCGACCTGCAGGGAGAAGCCATAAATGCTTCCCCCCAAGGATCGGGCAAACTCAAGGGCGTAACCCTCGCGGATGATCTCCAGGACCCAAGCATCGGACGTGACCTGGGCCCAGGAGAGGAGAAAAGCCCACAAGCAGCCACCCACACATTGCACCCCCAGAGGTCCCCCTATCTTCACTGGGAGGCTAGGCCATGGCCGGGGTGGGAGAGGAGATACTCTGACCTCCGCGACCACTGTCTCGAAAGGAGAAACTGTGTTGCAAGAAACGCATTCTCTGGCGGTGTCCCCACGACCAGGCCACCACCTTGGGCTTATCCTCGGGCAGACAGGGAACCTTAGACTCCCCCAGTAACTTCACCAATTTCTCCAAGTCCTCCTTAAGTCTTTGGGAGCCCCACCACCTTCCACCGGGATGGTGTTCTTACGTGTCTCTGCTGCCACCCAGCATTCCATCCAGGGCAGGCACAGCCTCGCCTTCTCCTTCAGCAGAATAGCATAGAGTCTAACCATGCTACGCCCCACACTCAACCCCGCATCCAGGGGGCCCCACTCTTCAGCAATCATGGCCCGCAGCATCCTATGAACCGGGAAGGACCAAGGCTCATGCTTGATGCCCTCCATAAGAGAGTCCTCATCGGGTGCCACCACAGGAGCCGGCTCCACAATCTTGCAAACTGCGAGCAACTGTGATCAAGGCAGGAAGCTCATCCCGGTGGAAAACCCACACAGCCCCCGCTCCTGGAGCTGCTCCAGGAGATTTGCCAGCCCCTCCATGGGCTCCACGGACTCCAGTGAAGCCATGGAGCCAAAATCTTGCTCCTCCTCAAGGCGGTCCCCATCGTGGGCACTTTGCAGGCAGCCCCCCCCCCTTCCATGCCCCCCCCCCCATGTGGCCAGAGGGGACACTTGCCCTGCTCCATCAGGAAATCCTGATGAAGCAGCAGCACAAATCTGGGGGAGAAAAGGGCCATCCTGTCAGGAGCCGATCTAGCAGACAAATCATGTAAATCAATCAAGACTGGAGACCCCATGCTCTCTTCTGTGGCCTGAAACAGCTCCTCCAAGATGGTGGCAGTTTCTGCCAAAATCACATGCCCGCCGCCATCATCCACAGCCACAGTTGTAAAACACACTTGTGGTAAAATTGAGGTATCCCCAGCTCCTCTACAGCTATTTCCCCCGACGTGAGGCAGCCACAGCACAGCCCACACAGACAGCTGTGCCCGGCAGCTACTGCAGAGTGCACAACAGCCCCGCTCCATCTGGCCGCAGCCCTCACACTCCCCCCCCAGCAACGAACTCACACTCCCCCAGCAACGAACTGAAAAACAAAACAGAGAGACTCAACAGAGAGACTTATCCAGGCATCACCCCGCCATGGGAACCAGTAGCAATCCCTGCACAGCTACCGTGCACTGCCTTTTCCAGCCCAAAAAAATTGCTTGCTGACTTTTTTTTTTAACTTTATTTAGCTGGCAACAAGGGAAAGCCTAAAAACTCATGCAGACACACACAAAAGCTCCAACCTCCATCCCCCTCCCACAGGTTGGGCATGAGGTTAAAGAGGAAGCCAGGCAGAGGGGCCGATAGGGGAGATTGGGGGGGGGGGGAGGCATCTAGTCCACTGGGTTTTGCACCCCGGCCAAAACAGACCTAGCAAGTCTCTGCAGTCCAGTCACACCACCTGCTGAAGACTGAGAAATACTGGATCAGGTCAGTGGGCACAGGTTATTTATAGTGATCTGAGAGAGTTTGCTCAGTCTCCATCTGCTGATTGGCGTGCATAATCCACTAGACTGAAGGAATGCCCTGGAAGAGAGATTTGATCTTGTGGATCTCAATCTCCATCTGCTGGTGGATGGGCATAACCCACGTTTCTGGACTGGACTGAAGGGACAATCTGGAAAGAAAAGTTAAAGCACCATGAATCTCAGTACTCGGGCCTCTGCCAACCTCTGGTGAATCCTGTCCAACAGAAGAATGCGCCTTAGGGGGTGGGACTCAGCAGAGACTGAAAGAAGATTGAGTGCAGAGGTTTCACAGTATTAAGTTTTCTATCACAGCTGATGCAGACTATCATGTCCTCAGGAAGAAGCCATTGCAGGAACCTGAAATGTATGAAGGGTGCTGCTGGATAATAAAAATTCAACAGCAAAACATATAAATTGGTATAAAACACATAAACTGGATGCAACAGGTTCACTTATGGGGACTACGTTTTTGGACTCCCATTGCCTGCATTATATCAGGTCTACAGTGTATATTAACCGTAGGCAGTGCAAGATAGGACAGGGATTTGGCAAGGCTTCATTTAAGGTTACTTGATACTGTAGCAGCAAAGTACATGCAATGAATAAAACCAGGAGTCAGTTGCAGGTTCCAAGCCAATTTATTGTGCACAGGCTCAGACAGGGAATGCATCCAAAAGTGACTGAGCAATGGAGTACAGGAGCAAATTCCTTATATATAATCTTTACAGTTTGATACAGGCAAACTTTCTATTGGTCCCAACGCCCCTTGCACCTGTCCAATCGGGGACCCTCTCTGGGCCTAGCTCCTTGCTCCCCCTGCTCAGACTATTCTAACAAAGGCACAGTCTTAGACATATTATACATTTCTACTTCAAGGCCATTTCTAGCTCAGAGAATACAGGAACATTTTTATCATCAGCATAAAGAATTAATAAAGGAATTATACAGACTTTTCAAAGAGCAGTAAAAAGCAGTCTAAAGCAGTTAGTTTCTCACTCTGGTTCTTCTCAGCACTAGTCTCAAGTGGGGGTAGGGGTCTAGGCCTAGTTTACAGGCCATAGCCTACCACATTCCCCCCTTTGATTATTCTCAACCCAACTAAAAGAGGGTGAGAAAATAATCACATATCAAGCTCACTTCTAACGGAGGCCTCTCCTTGGGGTATAGTCTGATACTTCCACACAGCTAGTACCCTGGCTGCTGTCTTACCTTCAACTGTACTGTCAATGATTGAGGGAAACATACGCAAGCAAAGAGGCAGAAAACATGGAAGGAGTAAACACATAGCTGCCATGACTAACACTGCAAACAGAATAGTCTTCAATCCTCCTAGGCTTGAAAATAGGGTTCCAACCATCCATTGAGGTCTAGTCCATTCCAAGTCTGAACTGGTACATATGCTTGCCTACGCATATTGTCAGCTATTTCTTCAACAACCTGACCTTGATCATCAATTTGCAAACAATCAGTTAGATTAAACTTCCCACACACGCCACCCTCAGATGCTAATAAGTAATCAAGTGTTAAGCGATTCTGGTAAATGACTGTACGCATTTGGGTGCTTTGTTTTGCTAAAAGAGTTAGTGCTTTACTCGTTTCATTAGTTATAAATTTCTACAACAGCTTGTAAGCGTATAATACGATTCAGCATATAAAACAGGAGTGCGGTATCCCCAGGTCCCATCGGGGGACCCCAGGGTTACCGCAAATACAACATAGATACATAGAGGCAGCATGTTTACAATATTTCAAAGAATTTTGTTTGAAAATTGCAAAGTCTTTACTGAAGTTCTCTTCTTCCACAGCTTCCACCGTACGTAGACCTGTCAGCTTCCGGTTGGTGACAGGAGTAGGGTTGTAAAGTCCTCAAGCTTCTGCCGTACGTAGACCTGCCAGCTTCCGGTTGGTGGCAGGAGTAGGGCTGTAGATTCTCACAGCAGTGGTTGTCGTTGCAGCGTGAGTCGCAATGGTGATGCTGGATTTGTGGTTGAAGTCCAGAGACGAAGTTCAGTAGAGGTGGAATCCATGCACTGAGGGGTACGGGGAAGATGGCTGCTTGGACTGTACTGCTAAAAGCAGGAACTTGCCCTGTGGTGGCTACTTCTTGAGCCGCAGTGTCAGCAAATCTATTTCCTCGTGAAACTTCTCCTTCTCCTACTTGAAGACCTCGGCAGTGCATTACTGCAACTTGTTTGGGGGCCCATACAGCATCTAGCAATGTCAATATCTCAGGGCCATACTTGATGGACTTGCCTCCCGAGGTTATTAACCCTCGCTCTTTGTACATGGCTCCAGGGGCATGCAATGTGGTGAAGGCATACTTAGAGTCTGTGTACACATTTAAATGGAGCCGTCCCTATTATTAGTGCCCTGGTGAGGGCTATCAGTTCAGCTTTCTGTGCTGAAGTCCCCGGGGCCAAAGCTGAGGATTCTATTACCATGTCCAGGGTCACTACTGCATAACCGGCACATCGTCGTCCGTTGATGACGAGGCGACTTCCATCCACGAAGAAAGTTCGTTCAGGGTCGTCTAATGGGGCATCAGTTAGATCAGGGCGGCTTGAGAACACAGTGTCCATTAACTTCCAAGCAATCATGATCGGGTGGGCCTGGACCAATTGGTAACAGCATAGCAGGGTTCAGAGCTTGACTGACGATCAACTGCAATCAGGGGTTTTCACACAACATGCTTTGGTACTTTAGCATTCGTGAATTCGTGAACCAGTAATTTCCTTTGTGTTCCATGAGGGTTAGAACAGAATGTGGTACCGTAATTTGGAGATCTTGACCCAGAGTGAGCTTGTCGGCCTCACCCGCCAGGAGGGCTGTAGCTGCAACAGCTCTCAGGCAAGGTGGCCATCCTTTTGCGACGGTATCCAGCTGCTTTGATAGGTAAGCCACAGGTCGCTGCCAAGATCTGAGAGATTGAGTCAATACTCCCAACGCATTTCCACTTGACTCATGGACATGGAGACGAAATGGTTTCTGTACATCTGGCAGGCCCAAGGCTGGTGATGACATCAAGGCTGCTTTCAACGGTCGGAATGCTGTATCCTGTTCTGGGCCCCATTCTAGAGGAGATCGCTCCATTCCTTTGGTGGCCCGATACAATGGCTTCGCCAACAGCGCAAAATTGGGTATCCATATTTGACAATAGCCTGCAGCTCCCAGGAAGGCCCTCACCTGCTTTCTGGTGGTGGGGGTAGGGATGCGGCACACTGCTTCCTTTTGCTCTGGTCCCAATCTCCGGATCCCTCGGGACAAATGGAATCCCAGATATTTTACCTCAGTTTGGCACAACTGCGCCTTGGCCCTTGAGACCTTGTGGCCTTGGGCAAGCCACTTAACCCTCCATTGCCTCAGGTACACTTAGATTGTGAGCCCTTTGGGGACAAGGGAATAAAAAGTACCCGTTAGTATATATGTGTAAACCGCTCTGATGCGTAAGTAAAGGGCGGTATATCTAATGCCTAAACCATAACCATAACCTTGTATCCGGCTTCGTTCAGGACGTGCAAAAGATCACTGGTGGCATGCACACATTCGGTTTTGGAGTTGGTGGCTACTAGCAGGTCATCCACATACTGAAGAACGCCTCTTCCCTGGAGTCACAGGATAACTTGAAAGATCCTGATTTAGGGCAGCATTGAAGAGAGTGGGCGAGTTGTTGAATCCTTGGGGTAATCGAGTCCAGGTGAGTTGGCCTCGCCTTCCTGTGGTAGGGTCTTCCCATTCAAACACGAACAGGAGTTGACTGGGTGGTGCTAAACGTATGCAGAAGGTGGCATCCTTCAAATCCAAGACGGTGAAGTGAGTAGCCTCAGCGGGGATCAGTCCCAGGAGAGTATAAGGGTTTGGTATTACTGGATGTATGGTTTCAACTGCATTATTTACTCGTCTCAAGTCTTGCACTGGGCGGTAGTCACCTGTCCCAGGTTTCTTGACTGGGAGGAGGGGGTTATTCCAGGGCGATTGGCACTCTGAGAAGTCCATACTTCAGTAATTTCATTAGATGACAGTGAATTCCCTCAATCGCCGGTCGCGGGAGAGGATATTGTCTCACATGCACTAGTTCCACTCCTGGTTTGAGGGTGACAAGCACAGGGGCTATGTTCTTCGCTAGGCCCGGTGGATTATCCTCCGCCCATACCTCGGGCGGAGCTGAGATTGTGATGGGCATACGGGGACTGGATGCCTTGGTCAGAGATGCACTATAGAACCGCCATTCTTCTTCTCGGGGGACAGTTAGCACCATCAGGCCAGCAGATTCCGAGTTCACAGTCATTTCCATTTGTCCTCCTTCAACAAAGAATATCTGCGCCTGGAGCTTAGCAAGCATATCTCGGCCCAAAAGGGGAATTGGGCATACGGGCATGTATAGGAACTGGTGCGTTATGTCCGTCCCCCTAGCTCACAAGTGCGGTTTTGCAAGGCAGGCTGGGTGGTCCTAGCTCCAGTAGCTCCGACAATGGTGATGAATCGAGAAGACAGAGGGGCCACTGGTTTTGCTACTACTGAATGTTTGGCCCCCATATCCACCATGAAGTCCATATATTGGTCCCCAATCTTTAAACTGACCATAGGCTCCTGGGGACCTAGAGGAAACTTGGAGCCCGGTCTGGCCTAGTCTTCATCCATGCTGTAGCCCTCCTCGGCTGCCATTCCCTCCATAGCTGCTTCATCTTGTTGGAACTGTGCACGATTCATTCCTCCCCGATGCTGGAATCTTCCCCCTGCTCTCCGCATGCTCCCTCCTCCCCTCCAGGAGGCGGAGTTAATGTTCGGGCATTCATTCCTCCAATGTTCTTCTTCTCTACAGTGAGCGCACTGATTTGCGCCCAATGGGGACAGACCATCTCCTCGGCCCTTTCCACGTCCTCGAGTCCTTCGGTTAGAGAAACTTCCTCCTCGTCGTTCAACTAAAGCTGCAGCAAGGAAATCAGCTTTCTTCTTCATTTTACATTCACTTTCCCTCTGACGTTCTTGATCACGATTCACAAACACCTTCTGAGCAACTTCCATTAACTGGGTCGCATTCATGCCCGCAAATCCTTCTAACTTCTGCAGTTTCCATTTTGTCTCCCTGGGACTGACTCACAAAGGCTGCATTCACCATGCGCAAATTTTCCTGGGCCGCTGGATCACATGGGGTATAAAGTCTGTAAGCTTCAGATAGGCGTTCATAAAAGGCTGCTGGGCTCTCGTCTGGATGCTGGATGACTTCCGCTACCTTTCCAATATTCATGCCCCTCTGGCCTCCTTTCTTCAGGCGTGGCAGTAGGGCCTGGCGGAACCGAGTGAGGGCCGCCGCCCCGGTTGCACTGTTTGGATCCGACTTGGGATCATCATTTGGAAAATCTGCGGCGGCCGCTTGTCGTGGATCTAGGCCTGTTTTTCCCACGGGATTTTCTTCTAACCATCGGGTGGATGCTTGCACAATCCGTGCTTGTTCTTCAGTAGTGAAGAGGGTAGACAGGAGCTGGCGGCAATCAGACCAGGTAGGCTAATGAGTTTGCATAATGCTGGACGTTAATTCTGTCAATTCTTGGGGCTTCTCAGTATAGGACGCA
The DNA here is from genome assembly GCA_033557465.1 of Ichthyophis bannanicus. Lineage (NCBI taxonomy): Eukaryota > Metazoa > Chordata > Amphibia > Gymnophiona > Ichthyophiidae > Ichthyophis > Ichthyophis bannanicus. The sequence goes on along the minus strand of CM066037.1, from coordinate 375,808,496 downwards.
TAATGCGTCTTCCAGTTCAATAAATCTGTGGTGGAGAAGGGCACATAAACGAGGCTGGTGGGCCCTACCACCACCTGGTCCTGTTCGTTAAGGATAGGTAGCCCCGGGACCTGGCGTAATGGCATGACGTGACCATCCCTCTGACTTGCTGTTGTACTTCTGAGAGCATAATGTAGTCTGGCTTGCTGGAATTCGGCTCCTCTACTTTGGTCTTTGGCAGTAAGTGACCCTGAACTAGCAAATGAATCCCTGCTTGCAGTGTCATCGGTGGACTGCAGTCCTCCCGAGGCACTCTGGACGGAGCTGGGGCTCCCGCTCTGGAGGGGGGGTGCCTCCTCCTGCTGCGGAGGTGGTTGGAGTACCAGGGGTAAATTGGCAGGAGGGGGTCCTCCCGCACCAGGCTCTGCCCGGGGTGGTGGCGGAGCTGAGGGGACTGGCCTATAGAGGAACTGGGGAGAATGGGTCAGAACATCTGGAGACTCCGGGGCATAATATACGGGCAGCTTCTCTTCTCCAGACTTCCGGGCCCCCCTTGTGGTCGCTACCATTATCCTACACTGTTCCTCGTGGCAACGCTTCATCCAGGAGGGCTCTCTCACAAATATCTAACCAGGAATCTATATATGGGAACTGGTCAGGGTGTTCTCTACGTACAATCTGATGTACTCGGGATATAATTCTAACATCAAAGGTACCACCAGGGGGCCACGCGGTGACCAGCACCTGCCACTCCCTGTCACAAAGTATTCCTAATCGGGATGGAGACATTTTTACTCCATAGTCACCGTCAAAACCCTTCTTGAAATTCTTGATCATACACTTGAACGGAGTTTGCGTGGACTCTAACCCTCCCATGACGACGTACACAACAGACAGCAGGGGCGGGTGGTCGGGCTACAGGTAAGGGGTCCGTAAAGCCCTAGGAACAAATAGGTAGACAAACACTGATCGCTTCCTCCTTTTCATGACCTGGGCGCGGTCGCCTGGCCAGGAACTGCGCTACTCAAGAGTCCACACTCACTTGGTCTGTGTTTCAAGACCTCTCATTCACACACACATAACCAAACATGCTAACAACGTTTTTCCCAAATTTCCCAGGCCTACCTAACTAACCAACAGAAGGCGGTCTCGCGCATACTCATACAAGACGTACTTGGTCTGCTGATTAACCAAAGGGCAGTGGTTTGGGCCTCGCGCAGACTCATGCAAGGCTTTCTCGGACATGCCCTGAGTGGTGATCAGGCTCTCGGTACCTTATCAATTTAGTCTCGCGCATACTCATGCAAGACGTACCCAAAACTAACTAACTGGGGAGCAAAGAAATTTCTACTCACCGGATCCGGTACCTGATACAGAACCAGTTCTTGGATTGAATCCCGGACTCCCCTCGGGTTCGGAGGTGTTGGCCGGCCGGACCCAGTAATCCACCGAGGCAAGGCGGAACCCTCTCCGATACAAGAGGATAGGTGGCGCCTGAGGTTTCCCCTGCGGTCGGCCAGACACGGTTCCAGCCGGACCAAACCTTGAGGCGGTAATACGTGGTATATTCACTTGAATACCATCCACTACTCGCACATTCCCGGCCAACGCACCAAGAATATGTAGCAGCAAAGTGCATGCAATGAATAAAACCAGGAGTCAGTTGCAGGTTCCAAGCCAATTTATTGTGCACAGGCTCAGATAGGGAGTGCATCCAAAAGTGACTGAGCAATGGAGTACAGGAGCAAATTCCTTATATACAATCTTTACAGTTTGATACAGGCAAACTTTCTATTGGTCCCAACGCCCCTTGCACCTGTCCAATCGGGGCCCTCTCTGGGCCTAGCTCCTTGCTCCCCCTGCTCAGACTATTCTAACAAAGGCACAGTCTTAGACAGATACATTTCTACTTCAAGGCCATTTCTAGCTCAGAGAATGCAGGAACATTTTTATCATCAGCATAAAGGAATTAATAAAGGAATTATACAGACTTTTCACAGATCAGTAAAAAGCAGTTTAAAGCAGTTTCTCAGACTCTGGTTCTTCTCAGCACTAGTCTCAAGAGGGGGTTGGGGTCTTGGCCTAGTTTACAGGCCATAGCCTACCACAATACTTACTATCAGGGTCCCAAGCACACTACTGAAAACTGTCCATAAGAAGGAAAAAAAAATACTAAAGCATCAAACTAGGTTGGGTATGAGCTCAGACTTATAGTGGAGACAAAGTAAGCTAACTTGAAAAACTGCATCACCCTAATCATTTTTTGTTTAAACATACCAATAATAAAAAGGAAGCAGCAAAATAAATCTCTTAAATGTTATAATTTCTAATCAAAATGAAAGGCTATTATCCTAAATACTGCTGTACTTACATTGGAATGTTTCCGTATTCCTGTACAAACGATTTAGGTAATGCATACAGAGGTATTCCAAATGTTTTATTCTGCCAGGTTTAAAGGGAAAAAAATTAAATTAGAATTCTGTATTGTACTTACATTACTAAAATTTGCTATACCACCTTTTGCCTGCAAATCTAAAGCACTTTACAAAAGCCAAAAAACACACTCTACACAAAAACTAATAAACCAAACAGACAGGACAAAACTCATGAAAGCTCCACCCACACCACCAAAAAAATCAACCCTCAAAAACTTGAACAAAAAACAACCATACAACCCCAAAACTTTATCCCCCTCGTGAATTTGGCATAAGAAAACAGAACAAAGATCAGTGGGCAAAGCATGTAGGGCCAGTCCTACCACTAGGAGAACTGGGTACCTACCTAGAGCAGATGATCCAGAGGCAGCATTGTGCCACACTGTGGAAGTCAGGGCGAGATTCTACTTTGGTGCCTTTATCAACAACGCATGTTACTTCTAGCATGCCATTTTACCAAAATGAGTTGTCAGAAGAAGGAATTGTAAAACGTTGCTGTCCACATGTAACAATTCACTCTTACTAATACTTTAGTTCCATTTCTATAAGTTATGAAACAAAAAGTTGTTTAATGAACATAAATTTTAATTAATATAAACATTTGTAAAATCGGACCATTTAAACTCATTTTAAATACCTGATAATCTTCTTTCCTTGAATCCTGTTAACCAATTCAGATGAGGGGGCTATGCTCCCCAGCCAGCAGGTGGAAGCAGACAACAGCTTTCAGTATATGCTCCAAAGCAGTACTGAAAGAAGTCAGTATTGACACTTCAAGAAAAGGGGGGGGGGGAGAAAAACAAACAAACAAACCTGAAAAACTCCTCAGAAAACTAGTAATCAACAATAATTCTGAAAGGTGAAAATAGACCTTTACTACTAATTTTCTTTCCTGTAGTTCCCCCAGTCCAGTCCAGACAAGAGGGTTGTGCTCGCCAACTCACCTCTCCCTTCCGGGGTCCACCAAAGAGGACAAATAGCCTCTCCAAACGCCAAAACAGTTGTGTCACCGCCAGATATCGCTTTAGGGCCATACAGACTTCCAACTTGGGCAATAAGGTGGCTTCCTGTGAGTTCCGCTGCCCCAAAAAGGATAGAGCAACAATCTGATTGAGGTGAAAATCCAATACTTCCTTAGGCAGGAAGGGAAGAACCATCCGCTGGACCACCTTTTCCTTGAAAAAACACTAGATTAAGCTCCTTGCACGAAAGAGCCTGCAATTCCAAAATCTGACGGGCAGAACAAATGGTCACCAGAAAGATGGCCATCAGGGTTAAATCCTTGACTGAGGCCCCCTTAAGAGGCTCAAAGGGCAGGCCCTCCAGAGCAGATGGCACAAAGTTGAGGTCCCATGTCAGGATCAGTGGCCAGCTTGGAGGCTACAACAAAAAGACGTGGATGGCAAAGGAGGACGTATAATAACTTTATTAACCAACATCAGCCAAAGGCCCAACACAGGCCGTGTTTCGGATTACCCTTCTTCAGGGGCTAAATGGCTAAAACACATAAAAATAAAAAAATGGAAAAAGATAAACACTTTAAAACAATTAAAACTTAATACAAATTGGCATAACCGGCGGACATAAAGAATGTATAAAAGCATATATTTTTAAAACTTATATATAAAAAAATTTATATATAAAAAATGGGAACAAAATAAGTACGGCTAACATGAAAAACAGGAATAAAACGGAACCTAAATGTCACATCAAAACACAATTAAAATAAATAAAACATATTGCTTGCAGTCCTAATGGTATCTTATATACAGCCTTTTTTGTTTTGTGGATTCATTTAGGGTGATTTTATATATATTGATTTAATGAATCAGATTTTCGGTTTACGCAACATTTAATTTTGTAGCTAAAATCTCAGAATCGTGTTTTTAAGGCAGTCCTAATGGTATCTTTCCCTAATGAGATGTATTCATTAGTTTTTTGCATGCAAAATAAAGATGACGTCAATGTCCTCGTTTCTATTTTAATCCTGCACCGCGCAGCTGCGGGCGTTTTTTAGTTTGCAAAGACTGCTGGTTTTGGCGCGTACATTGCAGGTGCTGCATTCATCCTTTTGGCAGTAAGTATCTGTATATAATTCAGTCATATTCAAATACCGGAGGCCCCCTCTTCTATTTAGTTCCTTAAGGTATTAAAGTGGGTTACAGCCCTTCGGGGCTTTTTTACGGTTTTTTCATCTATTTCTCGGGCTTAATTTTAACCAACTAGACACGGTTCTTGCAGACCTTTATTTCTGAACATCGATGATTTTTTGTGACATTTAGGATGATAGACTTTTTAAGGTCTCTTACGTTTGCAGTTACAATTTGTACAACTTCCCTTCTTTCTTCAGTTTTTTCATACCAATAAAACATGGCTTTTGTAGATTATCATATTCTCGTAGGATTTTGAATAATTTCTCCTTTTCTCTAGTTTATTCTACACCATCAAGACATGGCTTTGGTACATTATTATACTCTTGTAGTGTGTTTAAATATCTCATGTTTTCTTTACAAGGTGATATTGACGGTTTTATTTATTTTTATTTATTATTTTTTTGACGATTATTTTTTTGACATTTATTTGTTCCTCGGACATTTCTATCGGTTTTTAATATCTTTTTACTATTTTATTTTCATTCAATTCAGCGGTCACAATGTGTTTTAGCATGTACACCCCTAATGGCATAAATCACTCTGGTTTGTCACAGTGATTTTAGTTTATCACCTTAATTTCATTCTAGAATTCACAATGTCACAAATGTGGCATGGTTTGATTCCTATAATGTGTGTAATGAGACACTTCTTTATCCTTCATGTTTTGTGTGGCAGAGATATTTGGTTTTTGCATTTTTGAATTGTTTAATTTCTTTCACGTTGATTTTGCACAGCGTGGGTTTTGATACCCACTCACATAATCTTCGGCATGTTTTTGAATTTGTCTCACTTATAATCTTTTTATTTTGTTGCACATTCATAAGTGCTTACTAGCTCACCTTGTTTTGTTATAGATTAGCATGTCTATTCTAATCTGATTTTCATTTTATTCTTTGATTTTTTTTTTTCCCTGTATATCTTAGGCACATTTTTTGAAAAAGTCCGGTGAGATCCACTTTATATTACTATTTGCCTCAAGAGTCTCATCGTGCCCCCTTTTATTAACTTGTTATAGATTTTTAGCATAATTTTTATTTTGTACCATAAGGTCCATTGCCATTGTTATAGATTCATTTGTCATTTCATTTACAATTTTTAGATTGCACAATTGTACTGATAGGAAGATTTATTCCAAATCAGGTAACAGTTTTATTTATCAGAAATATCGACACAAGTTTTCTTCATCTCTCTTAAAATCGATTTCAATAATTTAACTCAAATTCAAAACTTATTTTAAACTTTATTTATTCTTAGTTATATGTTATTATATTTTTTGATCGTTTCACAGTTTATTTTAATTATTTATTTATCCTCTAACATTTATATGTAAATATAAGAAATTTTACAGAGTTTTAAGTCCATTATAGACCGTCCCCTTTTCACGGTCTTTGCTTGGGTAGAGTTGTCAAATACATCTATGAAGACATAAAATTGTTTTATTATTAATATCCATATACAAAAAAGTTTTTTTAGTTTCAAGTTTATCATAGCTGACCATTGGTTATGTTGATATTAATTTGTTGTTTATTTAAGGCAGGTTCATCAATGTAATGTTTGTTTTTGTTTAGCTTATCTGTGAAGATATATATTGTTTTATGTCTTTATTGATCAAGTTACACACTTTTCCTTCAGGTATGTGTTATTTATATGTGTCTTTATTTATTGATTTTAATGTTGTACCATTTAATCTATTTAAAAATTTTTTTGTATATATTATATTATATATATATTTTTCATATATTACAAGCAATATGTTTTATTTATTTTAATTGTGTTTTGATGTGACATTTAGGTTCCGTTTTATTCCTGTTTTTCATGTTAGCCGTACTTATTTTGTTCCCATTTTTTATATATAAATTTTTTTATATATAAGTTTTAAAAATATATGCTTTTATACATTCTTTATGTCCGCCGGTTATGCCAATTTGTATTAAGTTTTAATTGTTTTAAAGTGTTTATCTTTTTCCATTTTTTTATTTTTATGTGTTGTTTTAGCCATTTAGCCCCTGAAGAAGGGTAATCCGAAACACGGCCTGTGTTGGGCCTTTGGCTGATGTTGGTTAATAAAGTTATTATACGTCCTCCTTTGCCATCCACGTCTTTTTGTTGGATCTCTTTGGTACGTGGTGTTGTGCCCCCTGTTGGACCCCAGCTTGGAGGCTACAAAATGTTTAACTCCCCGAAAAAAATAGACCACATCAGAGTGGGAGGCCAGGGACATTCCCTGTACCTGGCCCCAGAAGCAAGAGAAGGCCGCCGCCTGGACTCGCAATGAGGCCAATGTCAGGCCCTTCAGCCCTGCCTGCAAGAATCCCAAAATAGCTGACACAGGTGCCCCAAAAGAGGCAATAGGCCTCAAAAAAACCTCCAAACATGCACACAGGCTAAGGCAGTAAAGCACCGCTGTGCCTGCAATAGCATCTCAATCACTTGTGCCGAGTAGCCTCGGCGCCTCAGCCGAGCCCTTTCAAGGCCGAAGCTGTAAGCAAGAATCAATCCAATCCATCGCCAGCATGCACACCAGCCCCTGGGTCAGAAGGTTCAGCACTGTAGATAGCCGAAGAGGCTCATCCACCAGGAGCCACACAAGATCTATGTGCCAAGGCCTGCGAGGCCAGTCTGGTGTTATCAGCAATACTTTTCCCCAATAAGTTTCTTTGTACTGCAACACCCATACAGGAGCTTCACCCACAGCTGCATTAAGGCACAGAGTCCCTCAGACATTGGTGACTTCTGGCAACTGGGAAAAAAAAAAAAAAAAACACCCCACCACACACCGCTTTGGTGTTCTCTAGTCATGCCATCAAGTCCATCTAAGACATCCCCCAGCACTCCTTAAGAGACTGGAACACTGCCTCCAAGACGGACCACTCCCCCAGACCAAGGTGTGAAGGCTGAGGGTAGTCCACCTGAACATTCATCACCCTGGCTACGAGTCACCAAGAGAACCGCCAAGTGGGTCTCTGCCCAGTGCAGGAGTGGTATCGCCTCTGCCGCCACCTGGGAGCTCCGAGTGCTGCCCTGGCAATTGATATAAATGGTGGCATTGTCTGACAGGATCCACACTGCTCTGTGCTGCACCAAGGGCAGAAATGCTTCAAGCGCCAAGTGCACCACTCTTGTTTCAAACCAGTTGATGGGCCACCGCCCTTCCCTCGGCAGAACACTGGCCCTGTGCCAGGTACAACAGGTAGTGTCTGCCCCAATCAGATAGGCTTGTATCTGTAGTGACTACTGCCCTGTCTGGAGTCTCCAGGGCTTTCTCCACCCCTATTTTCACCGGATATAACAACTAGCACAAGCTTGCCCATACTGTCCCTAACAGGAGACAGACATCCATGGACTGCAGTAGAGGCGACCAACAGGCGAAGAGATGTGTAGATGGGCCCAAGATATTGGCTCCAGTGAGGCTGCCATGGAACCCAGCACCTGAAGGTCTTCCCAGGAGCAGGGGCATGAAGTCCAGCAGAGGCCCCGAACCTGTGTCTGCAGTTTCACAATGCGCCCCTCCGGGAGATAGATCATGCCCTGGTTGGTGTCAAAGCAGACTCCCAGATATTCAGGGACTGTGACAGCCACAGCTGGCTCTTGATGCAGTTGACCATCCAACTGAAATCTTGCAGACAATGAATGACTGTCTGTCGAACGTTGCTCTCCTCGAGGGATTCCGCCCAAATCAACCAGTTATTGAGGTACAGATGAACCAGGACCCCTTGCTTGCAAAGGTGAGTCACCACGACTACCATGATCTTCATGAAGACTCGCAGGACCATGGCCAGGCAAAGGGCAACAGCTGAAACTGGAAATACCCTCTGGGTACTGCAAAGCAAGGAAAACACTAGTGCCCCAACCTCACCGGGATATGGAGATAAGACTCGGTGAGATCCAAGGAGGTGAGAAACTCGCCCTGGTGTACTGTCATGATCACTGAAATACAGAAGCAAGGAATTCCGAGTCCTGTTGACCCCTTCCAGATCCAAAATGGGCCACCAGGACCCCTCCTTCTTTGGCACCACAAAGTAAATGGAATCGTATTTGGCCCGGAGGTACAGAGACCATTGTTCCAAGCTGCACTAGGCACTCGAGTGTCTCTTCCACCGCCCACAGTTTCTGGGCTGATTCAGGGGGAGAGCATGAAGTATGCCAAGGGGGGGGGGGTGGTCAGAAGATTCAAGGGCATAACACTTGCAAATGACCTCCAAGACCCAGGCATTGGACGTGATCTGGATCCAGGCGGGAAGGAAGCTCCGCAGGTGACTGCCCACCGGCTGCACTCCTAATGGGGCCTGCAAAAAACATTCATTGTGAGGGTTTGGCTGCGCCTGAGGTGTGGACCCTCAACCGCCACCGACACCTCCTTGAAAGGAAGAGCCATGCTGAAGAAAATGGGTCCTCTTGGGTTAGCCCCCCAGGAGGAGCAAAACGCTCAAACTCTCTACCATGGCCCCAGAACAGGCCACCTCTGCTTGCCTTGGGCTTGTCTTCCAGCAGATGAGGCACTTTGGACTTGCCCAAGGACTTCACCAGCTTCTTCAAATCCTCCCCAAAAAGCAACCTGCCCATAAAGGAGAGCTTACTGAGCCTAAAGGCTACCATCGTGGCTATGCTCTTAAGGGAGACCCGCAAGTGGTCGTAAAGCAGATCTGCCAGGAAGGCAGCCCGGGACTCGAGCCAAGAGTCCAGAGCTCATGTGGAAGCCCCAGAACCTGCTTCCTCCTGCATGCCCTGCAACCAGCAAAGACAAGCACGGGCCACATAGGCCAAACAGGCCCAACGTTGACATCTCAAATGCCTGCTTGAGTAGAGTTTCCATGTGTCCTTGAGAGCCATGACCCCCTCCAACAGAATGGTGGTTTTCCACATGACAGTTGTCACCAAGGCATCCACTTTGGGAAGGCGCAGCTTTTCCTTTCCCCCAGGTGAGAAGGTACAGCCTAGTCATACTACGCCCCTCCTGAAATCCCATATACATAGTGCTCCACTCCTCATTAGTCATAGCCCGTAGGGTCTGTGAAGCAGGAAGGACTGAGAAGGCTTATGGATACCTTCCATCAGGGGGGTCCTTGGTAGACTCTGGGCTCACCAGCCCTGGGCTCTGCAATTCACAGACCATGAGCAACTCCATAATCAAAGACAGGAGCTCATCCCAATGGAGGATCTTGATAGCCATCAGATCTCAACCCCCGGGAGCTTTCCTCCTTCCAGCTCCTCCTAGAGCTGCTCCAGGTTTGCGGGACTCAAGGAGTCCAGTGACTCTAGGGAAGCCACAGAGCCAGTCAGACTCCTCCTCCATGCAATCCCACTGCAAACGCTTCCCCGACGCTAGCCCCCTTCCCCATACCACAGGGGCTTGAAGGGACGCCTCTCCGGTGCCCTGCTTCATCAGGAAAGCCTGATGAAGCAAAAGCACAAACATGGGGGGGAAAAGGGAACAGCACTCGCTGCTACCAAGCCTCCTGACCTACTGGGGACCTTACCTGCTACAAACTCCAGTGTCGATTGTGGCCCTGGAGGTCCCAGACCAAACTCAGAGGACCGCATTGAGGTATCCAAGATGGTGGTGATTCCCATCACCATCCCCGAGAGGCCTCCCGATGCCCAGCATGTCAGTCTCTTCCATATCGGGAACATCCCGGGTCTCCAATGTACTCTGCAGCTAATTCACTTGATTTTTGGCAGCTGTGGCTCAAGAGCTGTGCCCTGCAGCTGTCACACAGCATGCACCGGCTGCGATCCATGCGGTCATCAGTGCACAATGTTTCCCCAGAAAAATGCAGAAAAAAAAAGCAAACTGTTCTGGAGCCTTAAGAGGACTTACCTGACTCCTCCCGCCACTGGGGATCGGAACCAACTGCCCCCTCCACCATGTCAATTTATGCCGTGTACCTCTTTCTGTGGGATTTATTTATTTATTTTATTTATTGTTAAAGCTGACAGGAGCAGAAAGGAAGAAAAAAAAAACATGGCACAACTGCTTCCACCTCTAGACCACCCCTCACAAAAGTTGAGGAGGAAAAAAGAAAGAGGGGGCTACTGCAGGAGGGACCCAGAACCTTCGGGTTTTGCACCCCTGGCCCAACAGCAAGGCTGTTCACCATCTGCTGGAGACTGAGAAAATACTGGCTCAGTTCAATGGGCACAGGCTATTTGTACTGTTCTGAGAAAGTGTTTTCTCAGTCTCCACCTGCCGGTTGGCAAGCATAATATGTTTGTCTGGACTGGACTGGAGGGATGCTCTGGAAACACTATTTGGCTCTTACCATATTTGACACTGTATCAGGCACCCATACTGATAATTCAATTAAAAGGCAACATGGTTCCCAAACCCGAAGGCATAGTCTTTCCATGGTGGATCTTGGACTGGTCCAGCAAGAATCAAGGAAAGGGAATAAGCAGGTATAGAAAATTTCTGCCTTCCTTATCATTCTGCTAGACAAGTCCAGACAAGTGGGATGTACACAAGCAGTTAGGACTCACGGTGGGATTCAGAGACTACACTCCAGACAGAAATGCTTGGCCAAAAGGTACCATCTGCTTCACTTCCCACATGCAACCGTCCCAAAGCATAAGGGAAACATGACACAGCTCACAACCTCAACATGGGCAACAATGATGACTCAAACAATTGAGAAAATGTATAGAGAAACTAAGTACATTAAAGACTACCGGAAGGCAGTCACAAGGATATGAACCTAAAGTCAAGCAGAAAAAAAATCATAGCGGTACGACCGCCAAATAACAGCAATCAGTTTTAGGAGTGGGTCCTGAACTGGTCTAGCAAGACTCAAAAAAAGGGAAATTATCTGGTAAGTAAAATGTCACCTTCCATATCACCCTGCTAAACCAGTCCAGACATAAGAAATGCCATACTGGGCCAGACCAAGGTCCATCAAGCCCAGTATCCTGTTTCCAACAGTGGCCAATCTAGGTCATAAGTACATAGCAGTTTTCCCAAAAGACACAGGTTCCATAATGCTTGTATTCGGTGCAGCAGTGATATCCTGGGATCCTTTTAATAATGGTTTATGGACCTTTCCTCCAGGAACTTCTCCAAACCTTTTTTTAAACCCAGCTACACTAACAGCTTTTACTACATCCTCCAGTAACAAATTCCAGAATTTGATTACACATTCAGTGAAAAAATATTTTCTCTTATTCGTCTTAAAGTTTACCCTGTAGCTTCACTGCATGTCCCCTAGTCTTTCTATATTCTGATGACGTAAACAATCGACCTACATTTACCCGTTCCACTCCATTCATTAATTTATCGACCTTTATCATATCTCCCCCTCAGCCATCTCTTTTCCAGGTTGAAGAGCCCTAACCTTTTTAGCCTCTCTTCATAGGGGTATCCTTCCATCCCCTTTACCATTTTGGTGGCTCACCTCTGTACCTTTTCTAATAACGCTATATCCTTTTTAAGATACGGCGAACAGAATTGCACACAATATTCTAGGTGCGGTCGGACCATGGAACGATACAGAGGCATTATAATAGCCTTTGTTTTATTTTCCATTCCTTTCCTTATGATACCTAGCATTCTATTTGCTCTCTTGGCTGCCGCTGCACACCGGGCGGAGGGTTTTAACATGTTATCCATGATGACGCCTAAGTCTTCTCCTGGGTGGTGATTCCTAATGTGGAACCTTGCATCGTATAACCATTGTTTGTGTTGTTCTTTCCTAGATGCACTTGTCCACATCAAATTTCATCTGCCATTTTGATGCCCAGTCTTCCAATTTATCAATATCCTCTTGCAATTTTCCACAATCCTTCTGGGTTTTAACAACTTTAAATAGTTTCATGTCATCTGCAAATTTGATAACCTCACTCGTTACCCCCTTCTCCAGGTCATTTATGAATATGTCAAAAAGCAGCGGACCCAGCACACATCCCTGGACTACTTCACTATTCACCTTTCTCCATTGGGAAAATTGGCCAGTTAGCCCTACCCTCTGCTTTCTATATTTTAACCAATTCCTGATCCACAATAGTACACTGCCTCTTATCCAATGACTTTTTAATTTTGCCTAGAGTCTCTCATGAGGGACTTTGTCAAAGGCCTTCTGAAATTCCAGATACACTGTATCAACCGATTCACTTTTGCCTACCTGTTTATTCAAACCTTAAAAAAAACATAACAGATTAGTAAGACAAGATCTTCCTTGTCTAAAGCCATGTTGGCTCTCTCTCATTAAGCCATGACTATCTACATGTTCAGTAATTTTGTTCTTTATGATGGTTTCTACCATTTTTCCCGGTACTGACGTCAGGCTCACCAGTCTATAGTTTCCCTGAACCCTTTTTAAAAACTGGCATTACATTGGCGATCCTCCAATCTTCAGGTATTACAGATGATTTTAATAAATAGTTCACCGATTACTAATAGCAGGTCTGCAATCTCATATTTCAGTTCTTTCAACACCCTTGGATGTATACCATCTGGTCCAGGTGATTTGCTACTCTTCAGTTTATCAAATAGTTGTAATACATCTTCCTGGTGTATCGATATTTCTTCTAATTCTTCCACAGTATCACCTTTAAATACCACTTCAGTCATGGGTAACATCCCTACATCTTCCTCAGTAAAGACCGAAGCAAAGAATTCATTCATTCAGTCTCTCCTCTATAGCCTTGTCCCCTCTTACTGCCCCTTTTACCCCTCTATCATCTAATGGTCCAAGTGACTCTCTCACAGGTTTTTTGTTACAAATGTACTTGAAAGAGAAATTAGAGACTTACCTGCTAATTGTTGTTCCTTGAGGAACTCCAGTCCATTCCCGCACCTCTGGGTAGTGCACCTCCTCCAGCAGCTTGGAGATTGAGCATGTCATCTTTTTGATGACACTAGTGTACATATGCAGCTGGCACCGCCCACCAGCCCCAGTACCTAATGACAAAGCAGACTCAGAGGAGCAACAAATAAGTAGTTAAACATGCAACAAACACTTCTATGTCTAAATAAACTAGTACCCCTCCATCCCCTAGAAAGGATACACTGTTCCCCCTCCAGGATGGGGAGGCCTACCTTTTGAGCACCTGAGCAACTCCAACCAGCGGGAAGCGAGCAACCGACAGCTCTTCTGGTCCGTCCCTCCCCCAAACACTGATTACACACCCCTCCCTGGCTCCCTCTGGCCACTTCCTCCAACAAGGGAACCAGCTTCAGAACTGGGGTGTGCATAGATCATCACAGAAAGCACTCAGGGAGGGTTCCGGGATTGGACTGGAGTTCAAGGAACAACAATTAGCAGCTAAGTCTAATTTCTCTTTCCTTATCGTCCCTCCAGTCCAGTCCCGCACCTCTGGGATGTATCAGAGCAGTTAAACTAATGGGAGGGACCCGCACAACCAGCCTGAAGCACTGCCGATCCGAAACAAGCGTCCTCTGCCGCCTGGACATCCAGGCGAAAATATTCAGATAAAAGTATGCCACCCTACAGCTTTCCACCAGCAGAACTAAACTATACTCTGCTCACGAGGCTGCCTGAGCCCTCGTGGAATGCGTCTGCAACCCTGCCGGCACTGCTCTACCCTTCAAGATGTATGCAGGCGTGATTGCCTCACTGAACTATCTGGAAATGGAGGCTTAGCTGTCGCCTCACTTTTGCACGACCTGCCGAACAGAACCAACAGATGGTCCGATCTCCAAAGGGACGATGCCCTTTTCACATACCTTCACATCCAAGAGGCACAGCTGTGGAGTGGCAGAGCCCATATCCGCTCTTGCCCACATCCGCGCTCACCAGAGCCGGTAAGGAAACGGCCTGATTTACATGAAATGCTCACACCACCTTGGGGAAAAATGAAAGTACTGGGCGCAGGACCACTTTCTCCTTGGAGAAGGAAAGGAATGGCTCCTGGCATGACAGGGTCCAAAGCTCCGAAATCCTGCGTGCCGAGCAAATTGCCACCAGGAATACCATTTTCAGAGTCAGATCCTTCAGGAAAGCTTGACTCAACGGCTCAAATGGCTCCCCAAACAGCACCGTCAGCACCAGATTGAGATGCCAAGGTGGTACCACTGCCCTCTTTGGCAGACGGAGGTGGGTCACCGCTCCTAGAAAGCTCAGCCAGTCGGTGTGTACCCAACGGCACCCCGTGGACTTTCCTGCGATAACCAGAAATCGCCGCCAGTTGCATCCTCAAGAAACTGGCAAGCTAGACTCTTATCAAAACCGGATTGCAAGAACGCCAAAATGTCTGGGACGGAGGCAGTGGAAGGGCGCGCCTGCCTCTCTGCACCATGAGCGCCCACGGGGAAAAACAAAAGAGACGCTCTTCGAGCATCCAAGCCCTTGGACTTCCTCTTCTTCTGCTGAAAAACCGGCAGGCCTTGGCCGACTCTAACATTGCCACTAGGTCCATGACTGATGTACCCCATCAGCGGACCACCTGCTCGAACACCTCATGATTGACCTGCCATTCTGCGGGGTCCATGGACACTCGACTGAGGTAGGCTGCCATCACACTGTCAACTCCTGCTACGTGCGCCACCGATAACGCCTGGAGACTAATCGTTGCCCATCCGAACAGCTTTTCAGCCTCCTCCTCCAGGGCTGCACTGCCTGTGCCTCCTTTCTGGTTGATGTAAGCCACCATGGTCACATTGTCCGAGAGGACTTGGACCACCTTCCCCTGCAACCATGGCTCGAAACTTTCTAGCACCAAGGTCATCGCTCGCATCTCGAGCCTGTTGATTGACCACAGGGCCTCCTTCGAACTCTTGTCCCTGAACAAAGCGTCCTTCACAGTGGGCTCTCCAACCTGACAGGCTGGCATCAGTCAGAGGAACCCACACCAGGGACGCCTTCCAGGCTCCCCACATGCAGCCATCAACTGAGGGCTCTTTTGGCACTCCGCAGGCAAGGGAATACTTGGAACAGGGGTTGACTCTGAAAAGATCATCAACTGAACAAAGCCCTCTGCAGCATTTGCATGTGTGCCCTTGCCCATGGAACTAGCTCGAGAGTGGCCGCCATGGTCCCCAGAACCTGCAGATGCCGCCAATTTGATGGTCTTGCCATCTTCAGGACCTGCCATATCCACTGGTGTAGCTCCTGCGCCTGGCAAACTGGCAGGAAAATCCTACCCCCACAGGTATCAAAGCACGCTCTCAAATACTCTAGCTCCTGGGCCGGCCGTAACTGACTCTTGGCCAGGTTGACGACCCCAACCGAGACTTTGCAGGAACTCTCCCACCTGCGCTGTTGCTCTTTTCGCTATCGTCCCTGGACTTCGCCTTGACCAGCCAATCATCTAGGTACGGGTGGATGAGAACCCCTTCCTTGTGGAGAGCTGCCGCCGCCACCACCATGATTTTAGTGAGGGTATAGGGTGTGGTCGCCAGACCGAAGGACAACGCTCAAAACTGGAAATGGCCCCTTGGCACCGCAAAGCGGAGAAACTGCTGATGTTCTGGATGGATGGGAATGTGCAGATGTACCTCTGCGAGATCGAGTTGCCCAAAATCTCCGCTTACTACCGCCATTATTACTGTGAAAATGTGGTACCCGGAGACCGTAGTTCATGCCCTCGAAGTCGAGAATTGGGCGAAAGGAACCTTCCCTTTGGGCACTGCGAAATACATGAAGCATCGACTGCAGACGTACTGGTCTCGCTGAACCAGTTCCATGGCTCTCAGCAGCAAGAGACAAGTCAAGGTCTCTTCGACTGCTGCCAACACCGCTGCACCCACTTTGGGCGATCAAAAGAGCTTGTTCTTGCTTCGGCAGCGGGTATAGGTGCATCATGGATTGCACCCCTTTAAGGCCAACCTCCGGCAGCTCCCATTCATCCTGGATCATCTGTCCTACTACTCCATGTACTGGTAACACTTTCTGCAATTTCCATACCGCCTGAAACAGCGGATCCTACAGCACCTCTTCCTCTGCCGGGAGGTTAGTAGGCATATTCAGGGCCTTGAGGGTCTCCAAGGTACACAGAGAATGTGAGCCCTTTGGGGACGAGGAATTGTATCAGTACCCACTTGTAGTACCACCCTAATGGCCTTCGGCCTGGGCAGTATATCGAGAAATTGCATAAACATAACCATAAAGATGAGCACTGGTAGCTGGTAGCGGAAAACCCAAACAATCCAGGCCTGATTCTCCTGTTCTGGGCTCTCCGTCTTCCAACTCCTCCTGCAGATCTAGCTCAGTGTCAAGGTCTTCCCCATCCAGCCCCCCGACAACAGCGATTGCTGCCACTTCTCTAAGCCTCCAGCCCGCTTAGATGCCACTGCTCCCAGCTCATGCTCTTTTGCATCTGACATCCTCTTAGCCCTGCATTCAGGGGCTGAGGAGCCACTTGGTAGGCAAAACGCCTTCTGAAAAAGTAAGAAAAGCTCCAGTGAGAACTCCCCAAGGAGCCCTACTGCTCCCTGGGCTCAAGGGGTGGATGGTCCGGGCATTGTGCAGGGACCGGGGGCTGGATCCGTTGAAAGTAACATGGCACCCCCTGCCCCCAGAGTCTCTTGCAAACGGGAGGGACTCTCCTGCCTCATCTCATCTTGCAGGTCCCGCTCCCATGACAGCCTCTTGCGTGCAGTTTAGGCAGACGCCTGCTTCCGAGACCACACATCAGGGACTGCATATCTTGAGGATTTTTAGATTGCGCTGCAGTGTTGTATCTTAAAGATATGAAATGGATCTTGCCCTGATCCAATCAAACTGACACGTTCTCCAAGTAAAGTTTGTGTTTTTCTTCTAATACTACAAATGGCTATAAGGGAGAACAGCTTCCCTTACCAGGCGAATACCCCTTACTGCCATCTACAGGTCCCGCCGTCCCACAGGCTGCCTTCCACATACCTTCTTTTATAGCACCTCCTGTCCGGTCTCTTCAACTTACGCTACTGTTCGCCTTGGCCGTCGGTCCCATTACAGCCCACCTCTCTTCACCCCTACTTCCACAAACACCCTTGGACTCTTACAGTTTCCACTCCATGGCTGCCATCCCTGTACATTGGGGACATCGCCCTTCTCCTACTGCTCCCACACCAACCGGACTGACCGCCCGAAATGTGCATAATCTTCTCCCTTGCCGGCTCACTCAACCATCCTTTCACCCCCCTCATACTGCTTCCCCTTGTTCTTCCCTTCTGACGCTCTCCTTTGCCCTTCTGAACTGCCGGTCTCTCCGTACCAAGACTCATCTTATCTCACCTTCTAGACCTACACCCCCTTGACGCACTTTTCCTCATGGAGTCTTGGCTCCGTGATGGTGAAGATGGGCTTCTTCATCAATGCCTTCCTCCTGGCTATTCCGCCTTTCACACCCCCCGGCGGCACCGCACAGGGGGAGGAGTTGCTGTTATTCATCGATCATCTCTCTCCTTTTCTCTTGTCTCACCCCCTCCCCAATATCCCGAGTCCCTTCTCTTTCGCACTACCTCTGCTCCACCCGTGTACTTCCTTCTTCTGTACGCACCTCCATCTCTAGGTGCCGATCTCTGGGACTCTCTCCTCCTCTCTCTTACGGAAGTCGTCCTTCTGTCCCCTCATCTCGTCATTTTGGGCGATTTCAATGCCCACCTCGACTCTCAAACTCGGCATCGGGATAAAGTTCTCTTCTCCCTCTTTAATGACCTCTCTCTTGTCCAACATGTATCCTGCCCCACCCATGCCTCCGGCTCCACCCTTGATCTGATTCTCACCCCGGTCACCTCTCCATTTTTGCCAGCTCACGTCACACCATTATCTCTCCCCTGGTCCGACCATTGTTGTATCCTTTTCATCATTCCCCTCCCCCCACCTGCGGTATCCCCCTCTCTAGCCTCCTCTTCCACATCTCAGCGATTAAAACGTCACATTAACTCTTCAACAATTCAACGTTTTCCTTCTGCTGAATCCATCTTCCCTGCCAATTTCTCATCTCTCTCCACTGACCAACAAGCTGATGTCTGGACCTCCACACTCTCTCGCACTTTTGACACTATTGCTCCTCTTCATCCTGCTTCTACCTATTCCCCCTCGCACCATCCCTGGTATCATCCGGGCCTCTTACACCGCACTCATCTCCGCCGCGCAGCACGGCTATGGCGTAAACACCCTTCAGACGTCTCTCTCTCCGCTTTCCGCTCGTCCCAAAAACTTTACCGCTCCCTGATAACCTCGGCTAAACAATCTTATTACTCCAACCCTATTACTTCCTCCTCTAACTCCTCTCGCCAACTCTACCAGGTCCTGAATTCTCTCTTCCTCTTTATCATCTCCCTCCTCCTCTTTCTCTCCTTCCTTGTCGCTTCCTTCCTCCGCTCCCAGTCCCACAACTCTAGCTACCTTTTTCTTTAATAAGATTGCGACCCTTCGCTCCACATTCGATCCCTGCCCACCTCCTCTTTCTCCTCCCCCTACCTCTCCTGCTGCAGTCGTTTCCATTTCGCCACAACTCACCCACACGTTTCCCCACACCTGGCATGAATTCCGGCCTATTACCATAACCGAGATCACCAAAGCATTCACAACCTCCCATAAAACAACTTGCCCACTCGACCCATTGCCCGCTTCGTGGCTCCACGACCCTTCACTCACACTTATCCCTTTCACCCTCACTATTATAAACTCCAGCCTCGCATCCGGCTGTTTTCCCACTGTATGGAAACACGCACTTGTCCGTCCTCTCCTTAAGAAACCCACTCTCGATCCCTCCATTCCATCCAACTGGCGTCCTGTCTCCAATCTCACCTACCTTTCCAAGATCCTTGAGAAACTTGTCTTCCACCAATTCACCACACACCTCGAGTCCACTATCTCCCTACACCCCTGGCAATCGGGCTTCAGGGCTGGTCATAGCAAGGAAACTATTCTCGTGGCACTTCGAAATGACCTCCACCGGGCTCACAAAAAGGGTGATTTTTCCATCGCCGTCTCCCTGGACCTCTCTGCAGCATTTGATGTTGTAGACCACCGCACTCTCCTCTCACGATTATCTGACTTTGGGATTTGCGGTACAGTTCACCAGTGGTTTCAATCCTCTCTTCTCCCGCACCTTCACTGTTCAATCTGGTACCACCTCCTCTGACGCTCTCCCCTTACAATGCGGCGTCCCTCAGGGCTCCATTCTAGCACCCCTCCTCTTCAATGTTTTTCTTGCCCCCCTTGCATTATTAATTCAACAATCCGGCCTATCCACTTACTTTTTTGCTGATGATATCCTCCTGATTCACCATACATCACCTCTAGCTCCCGACCTCTCCCCCCTCAACAATTGTCTCACCTCCATTGCCACCTGGTTCCGTGAAAATTTCCTTATCATTAACCCCTCTAAATCAGCCGCTATCTGGTTCACCTTTGGGGCTCCTTCACCCACCCTGTCACCATCTATGGCAAATTCACCTATTCCCCTGGTCTCAACCCTTCGCTATCTTGGTGTTACCTTGGATTCTTCACTCTCGTTTCATCAGCACATCTCGGGGGTGGTGCGTAGTTCCTTTTTCCATCTCCGCAAGATTAGGTCTGTTCGCTCTCTTCTCCCACCCACGTCCCTTGTCACTCTTGTTCTCTCTTTAGTGATCACTCGGCTCGATTATTGTAATTCTCTACTCTCCGGCCTCCCCCAATATCAAATTCGAAGATTGCAATTAATTCAGAATACAGCTGCACGCCTCCTTACTTTCTCTTCACATCGGGACCACATCACTCCACGCCTTCTCTCCCTCCACTGGCTTCCCATTAAGGTCCGCTCTGTGTACAAGTTGCTCACTATCACCCATAAGGCTCTCTATACCAACACTCCCCAGTATTTAGCTGACCTCATCTTTCTTCATCCCACTCCTCGCATTCTCCGCTCATCATATGGCAACCGCCTCTTCCTTCCCTCACCCACCCAGGCCCGCCTCGAATCGACACGACACGCTGCCTTTTTCTTTATAAGTCCCGCCCTTTGGAATTCTCTCCCGTACTCTATTCGCACTGAAGCATCCTTTCCCCGGTTTAAAGCTCTCCTCAAAACACACCTTTTCTGCCAAGCCTTTGATCTTCCTCCTCCTTCCTCCAGCCATTCATAACTTGCCCATTTCTATCATCCATCATCATGGGTTTTCCCACTCACCCACTCCCTTCCTTGTGTTTCTTCCTGTAGTGTCTGTCTGAACCTTCTCCTCTGTCCTACACTAATTTTCTCCCTGCTTTTTCTATCACTTTCCTATCAAATTAATGGCGTTCCTTTCTCCCTGTATCTTCCTGCAGCCCGTAATTTTTCATTGTTCACCGCTTTAATGCCTCACGCCTAGGCGGTATATCAAATGTTGTCAATAAAGAATAAAGAATATTACAGTTTAATAGGTACATAATCTGGGCTGAGACACAAGAGATGATCATGTCAGGTTACTCACTGACCAAAGAGATGGAAGGATTTCATTTGCGTCCAATCCACTGACTATCTTTCAAATTACATACATTTCTTATATGCAGGTACTTCCTGTTTTCCACAGAGCTGTAGCTGCTACAAACCTATATGCAGCATTTTTTTTAACACTTATCTTTATTTCTGTCTCTGTTACTTTAATAGGTACATCAGCTAAAAAGTCAATGTCTCAACCAATTGCCAGTTACATCACCTGACCTAGCACAACAGCCCTCTGAAAATCCACCCAGGAACAAACAATGGCCTATCTGATTAGGCCTTTCCCACATGTCTGCATCAAGTCATTGTGCATTGAATCAGTTTTGAGCTGTATAACACAAGGAATGCTTAAGGATTAAGTGGGGTTCAAACCCCTTGATACTATCCTATACCAGGCACTGTGGTCTGGCCGGCATGGTGGGAAGGGCTGGGAGAACTCCCCAGGAATGCCCTCAATCTGTACCCGGGTAGGTAAAAGGATCCCCAGCAGAGTGCACCTCCACAGGCTCAGGCACAGAGCACTAGAGTACTTGAACTAAAATAAAATAAAACCAAACCAAAATCTAATTAACAGAAACTGAAATTAAAAAGAAACTGCAAATGGCCCCCTAGGAAGAGGCTGCTCTGTCCTGCTTTATTCTCCGGTGGCTGTCTCTCCCAAGCACCCAAAACACAGCAGCGGGTTAAACACATGCGGGCCTGAATAAGAAGAAATCGTGCCTAAATGCAACGGGGGGAATTCCCGCATCGCTGCAGGCTGCTCTCTGTCTCGTGTTCTGGCAGTTGCTAGGGGTTCCTGCTGTTCCCACCCCCCCCCTTACCTTGGAGCCTCTTTGCCACATGGCTTTTCTACCCCTCACGCTCAGCCTTCCTTCCTGGCTTTGGCGCTGAGGGGGGTGACTTAAGGCTGCCAGCTTTCACTCTTGTCAAGCAACTGCAGGCCCTGCAGCGGCTCCTCACCCGATAACGGGTTCGGGAGCAGCCAGAAGTATCAGACTAAGGAAGGCCCCCACAGAACCCCCCCCCCCCAAATCCTGGGGGGGGGGGGGAGAAGGAATATCCTCCCCTCAGCCCTGTTGTTCCCTGGGTTCTCTCTGTTCCTTCTGATTTTTTTTTAAATTCTGCCTTTAACAACAAAAGAAACCTGCACCTTAACAGGGGAAATAAAAGCAAACTAACTAAACCTATCTCCTTAGTTGTCTCTTCAGCAAGTCCAGCACCCTGGCTCAAAACCTCCTCCAGCTGCTTGGAGACTGAGCTTACTGGGGCTGGTGGGCGGTGCCAGCTATATATGTACACTAGTGTCATCAAAAAGATGATATGCTCAGTCTCCAAGCTACTGGAGGAGGTGCACTACCCAGAGGTGTGGGAGCGGACTGGAGGGACGATTAGGAAAAAAACATCTTTATTATGCATGTTTGCTTCCAAAGCAAGTATCTTCTCAAATTCTCTCTTTGCCTGCCTTATCAATGCCTTGCATTTAACTTGCCACTGCTTGTGCCGTTTCCCCGTTTTCGTCATTTGGCTTTTTTGCCATTTCCTGAAAGATGCTTTTATGGCAACAGCCGTCTCTCTGACCTCACCTTTAAACCATGCCTGCAATTTTTTGGACTTCCTTCCACTTTTCTTAAAGCGTGGAATACAGCTGGGCTGGGCTTCCAAGATACTATTTTTCAACACCACCCAAGCTTGATGTAAGTCTTTAACCTTTGCAACTGCTCCTTCTAGTTTTTCCCTCATTTTAGCATAGTCTCCCTTTCGAAAGTTAAAAGGTAGTACTGTGAATTTCCTTATCATCCCTCCTCCATTAATGAAATCAAACACAATCATGCTATGATCACTATTGCCAAGTGGCCCCAAACACCCTTCTCTCTTTCATCAGATCTGGTGTTCCACTAAGGACTAGGTCCAAAATGACTTCCCCTCTGGTTGGTTCATGAATCAGCTGCTCCAAGAAGCAGTTATTTATTTCATCTATAAATTGTATCTCCCTAGCATGTCCTCCTTTGACACTGACCCAGTCAAGACCAGGATAATTGAAATCACCCATTATTATCACTGTGCTGTAACTTTGGTTAGCTTCCCTGATTTCTTTGAGCATTTCATCATCCATTTGTTCATTCTGGCCAGGCAGTCAATAGTACACCCCCACTGCCATCGCCTTCCCTTTTTTACATGGAATTTCAATCCATAGAGATTCTAAAACAAATTTTGTTTCCTACAAAACTTTAATCCTTTGTGACTCAATGTCCTCTCTAACAGAGTGCAACCTCTCCATCAATTTGATCAGCTCTATCATTGCAATATACTTTTTACCCAGATATTGCAGTGTCCCACTTGTTGTCCTCCTTCCATCATGTCTCTGAGATACCAAGCATACCGAACCTCTCATTTAGTGCTATATATTTTAACTCTCCCATGTTATGTTTTTAGACTTCTAGCATTTGCATACAAGCATTTTAGAGACTGTATTTTATTCATATTAATCTGGCTATCGGTAGATAGGGGTAATTTGGAATCTTTAAGCTCTGTCTGCTCCGTACTCAAGGGCATTTGGACGACTTATCTTTATTGGAACCTCTCTGCTGATAAGCCCTAACTTCATTCTTTTGGTAGTATCCTTCAAAGATACATTGTTTCGAACCATGCACTCTTGGACAACTGTCGGCTCTCCCCCACTGTCTAGTTTAAAAGCTGCTCTCTCTCCTTTCTAAAGGTTAATGCCAGCAGCCTGGTTCCATCCCGGTTAAGGTGAAGCCCATCCCTTCGGAAGAGCCCCTCCTTTCCCCAGAATGTTCCCCAGTTCCTAACAAATCCAAAACCCTCATCCTTGCACCATCGTCTCATCCACGCATTGAGACTCTGGAGCTCTGTCTGCCTTTTGGGTCCTGCACGTGGAACAGGAAGCATTTCGGAGAACACTACCCTGGAAGTTCTGGATTTCAACTTCCTACCTAAAAGCCTAAATTTAGCCTCCAGAACCTCCCTACCACATTTTCCTATGTCATTGGTACCGACATGTACC
Organism: Ichthyophis bannanicus; assembly: GCA_033557465.1. Classification (NCBI taxonomy): domain Eukaryota; kingdom Metazoa; phylum Chordata; class Amphibia; order Gymnophiona; family Ichthyophiidae; genus Ichthyophis; species Ichthyophis bannanicus. Next base: position 375,784,557 of record CM066037.1, on the reverse strand, counting down.
AAGATAGCAGACTCCTCCCCAGCACTATCTAAAACCTTGTCTAAGTGGCACGTGAGGTCTGCTACCTTTGCACCAGGCAGGCATGTTACCAGGCGATCCTCTTGTCCCCCCAGCTATCTACATGCCTAATGATCGAATCACCAACTTTAACAGCTGTCCTAACCCTCTTCTCCTGGGCACATGGCCCTGGAGAAACTTCCTTGGTGCGAGGGGGTTTTACATCACCTGGAGGACAGGTACTAGTTACAGGATCACTTCCTGCCACACTAGGGTGATGCTCCCCTCTCACGTGACCTCTCTCCTCCATGGCAACAGGAATGCTGCCAGACTGGAGGTGGGACTTCAGGACTATTTCCCTGTAGATCTCATCTATGTACTTCTCTGTCTTCCTTATGTCTTCCAGGTCTGCTACTCTAGCCTCCAGAGATTGGACTCGTTCTCTGAGAGCAAAGAGCTCCTTGCACCTAGTGCACACGTAAGACTCCTCACCAACTGGAAGAAAATCATATATGCGACAGTCATTGCAAAAGACTGGAAAGCCCCCATCTCGCTGCTGTGCTGCTGGCTGCATTTTAGTTTAGGTTGTGTTTAGATTATTTAAGTTCTTTACTTACTAAGTGTTGCTGGGGATACTTATCCTAATAAAACTTGTGATGAAGCTGAAGCCATTGAAACTATAGACTTAGAAAAAAAAACACTGTTTATTATAAAGCAACTGACTCACAGAAGGTGCAGTTACCTAAAAGTGCAGCTAGAGGGAGCAGGCACGAGGCTGCAGAAGCTAAGCAGACACACCCAGGTTTTGAGAATGCAGGAGCTAATCAGGTACACCTGAGTAGAGAGCCAGGAAGCTCAGTGGAGAAACGGCTTTATAAACAGTGCTCAGAAGGAAGAAAGCAGAGAGGACCTCGAGCTGAGAGAGGACTTTGAGCTCAGAGAGGAACAGAGAGAGGACTATGAGCTGAGAGAGGACCACAAGTTCAGAAAGGACCACAAGTTCAGAGAGTAACTGAGAGGGGACCTGAGAGAGGAACCTCACATACTGAAAGGCAGAGAAGCTTGGAGTACCTACAAGGAAGAGCTAAGTTCCAGGAAGGACAAGCCTGTTCCAGAAAGCTCCAGGAGCCAGTCTTCAGGGAAGACGGTGATAGAAGGAGATACCAGCAGAGCACGTCTCAAAGATCCAAGGTACAGTTATATTTCCTTTCCAAGATGTGAGCCAGATCCTAGAAAAGCTTATAACCCAGAGAGCCATACTGATAGGAAACAAAGCTGGGAAAGGCTTGTGAAACCTTTACAGAGAGGTATAGTAAAAAGCCATAACAGTTATTTGCCAAACCAAGACCAGCAAGGCTGGGGAATATTGGAGAGATCTATTGAACTACAACCTGCCTTATCCAGGGAAAGCTCAGGACTAGCTGACAACACGGCTGAACAGGAACCTATGCAAATAGAGGGGATAGAACCATAGCCGTTGCAGTTAGAGCACCCGATGGACTGCTCACTCTGTGTTTCCAAGAGTCTAGAGTCTCTCACAGAATTGTAACAGGCAGGAAATGCTATAACATATCTTTTTGCTTTTGCTAAGCTGAAAGAAGAAGTTTTTGTATTTGTATTTGTTTTTCCTCTTGGTGTTGAAAACCTGTTTGAACGCAAAGAACTGCGAAGTGCCTGTAACAGTTACTGACTTTGTAAATATTTTGGCATAAACCCTGAAGTAAGGTACATTCTGTTTTTGTCTTCCTGGAGAACCTTTGCGCAAAAAAGGGAATAAAAACCATTTAAGTTTAACCCTGCACAAGGCTCACAACTATTTCTTTATGAAGTGGGACTACAAAGACCATGATGCATCTGGTCTAGATAAGTTTTTCCATCTTCAACTAACAATAAGTGTCCACCCTCTCCTTTCTGCACGCTGCCACTAGGCGGGGCTGTGACAAAAACTATACCTAATACATTTAAATGTACTTTGTTCACCTGAAGCTCAATTAATCTCAGGTCCTTAATGTATGCCTGATGAGGATAAACAGCTGCACCTGAAAGCAAATATGGCACCTCCTTTCCTTTAAGAGGTTTAGGCACCTATAAAGCTACTATTATCCCAGGGGTGGGTTGTGTTGGGGAGGGAGGGAAAGATGACCAATGAAAAGCTGGCTGCTACACAGTACCCTGTCCTGTGCTTCTAAGATAATCTGAGACCAATTTACAGAGGGGGAGGGGGAGTCCCACAGCCCTTGCTTGGATAGGAGTTTTTGGGGTCTAAATTTAACCAGAAAGCTCTCTGCTGTGTTTTAAACTTAAACTGAAAGCTCTTTGCTGCTACTAGGCCCTGACTGATTTAATAAATACAGTGGGTTCACAGATTAATCTGCTTTAATCTAAAGAATTACCTTTTCCCCCAAGATTTAGAAAAATTTCCAGAAGTAAATACTTACAATTGCAGATCTCTCTCCAGAAGTAGCAAATAGTAATTACACTTACCTGGTAATTGTAGTTCCTTTAGTGACGACAGCTTAGTCCTCCACCTATGGGTAGTGCACCTCCTCCTGCAGCTTGAAGACTGGACCAATCAGATTTCAGCATCACTGGATGTAGCGTACTGGCATCCCTCTATAGCCCCAGTGAACTATAGAAAAAGCAGACTCAACAAAACAAAAGGCAACAATAGTTAGCTAACCTCATATAATACTTTTACAATGGGAAGAAATTCGGAAACTGTCCCCAAAGAAGGAAAGTACTCCATCAGGCAAAGGTTCCCCCGCCTGCCGAACCACAACTTTGTAGCGAGAGAAAGGAATGGAGCGACACGAAAGCGAAGTAGAGAACAAGTTCTACCTGAAATACTCACCTTACCAGACAGCTGTCAAGACCGCTCACGTGCCGTGCCAGATTCGCAATCCAAGAGCGGGACGGAGGACTAAGATGTCGTCACTAAAGGAACTACAATTACCAGGTAAATGTAATTACTATTTCCTTAGCGTTCCTCCAGCTTAGTCCTCCACCTATGGGATGTAACAGAGCAGTACTAACGGGAGGGGCCTTGCCAGCCGGCACGCAAGACAGCTGATCCAAAACAGGCATCCCCCGCCGCCAGCACATCAAGCCGATAGTGCTTACTGAAAGTATGCAGGGATGACCATGTCGCCGCTTTACAGATTTCCACCGGCGGGAGCAGACGGTGCTCCGCCCATGACGCTGCTTGCGCTCTAGTAGAATGAGCCCAGAGCCCCACCGGAGCCGGGTGTCCCTGCAACATGTAAGCCGAGACAATTGCCTCTTTAATCCATCTGGAAATAGAAGCTTTCGCCGCAGGCTCCCCTTTCCTGGGGCCGCCAAACACCACAAATAAGCGATCAGACTTGCGGAAGGACTCGGTGACCTTCAAATAACGACGCAACACTCTCAATGTCTAAGCGACTAAGGCCCCGGTTCGAAGCCTGTTCTCCCGTTGTACGCAGAACAGGGAGAGATACCGTCTGATTCACATGAAAAGGAGAAGACACCTTCGGAAGAAAGGAAGGCACCGGCCTGAGCACCACTTTCTGATCCGAAAAACAGAGGAAGGGCTCCCTACAGGAAAGTGCCTGAAGCTCCGAAATACGGCACGCTGAAGAAATCGCCACCAGAAACACTGTTTTAAGGGTCAAGTCCTTCAGCGATACTTGGGAGAGATGCTCAAACGGCGCTCCGCCGAGCGCCTGTAGCACTAAGTTGAGATCCCACGGCGGCACGGAAATCCGACGCGCCGGCCGTAATCTGGAAACCGCTTTCAGAAAACGCGCGACATCGGAGTGCTCCCCGAGATTCACGCCGTGGACCTTACCACGGTAACAGGCCAGAGCCGCTAACTGCACTCTTAAGGAACTAGCCGCTAGTCCCTTAGCAAAGCCATCCTGCAAAAACTCAAGAACCACCGGAACCGAAGCCGTAGCAGCGCGAACCCGACGCGGCGAACACCAGTCCTCAAAGATTCGCCAGACGCGAACGTAAGCCAGAGAGGTCGATCTTTTACGCGCCTGAAGCATAGTCGTCACGACGGACCGAGAATAGCCTTTTCTTTTTAGCCGCGTCCTTTCAATGGCCAAGCCGTAAGCGAGAATCAGTCCACCCGCGGCATAAGGAGTGGACCCTGAATCAGCAGCTCCGGCGACAACGGGAGACGCCACGGAGCTCCGTCTAGCAACCTTACCAGATCCGCGTACCACGGGCGCCTGGGCCAATCCGGCGCTATCAAAAGCACCCGTCCCTGGTGAGCTTCGATGCGCTGAATCACCCGACCTATTAGCGCCCACGGAGGAAAGACGTAAAGAAGACCCGACGATGGCCACGGACGCATGAGGGCATCGAGTCCCTCCGACATGGGTTCCCGTCTGCTGTAAAATCGCGCCACCTTCGCGGATCGAAAGGTTGCCATAAGATCCATGACCGGCGCCCCCCAGCGACACACTAGTTGCGCGAACACTGAGGGATGCAGCTCCCATTCCCCTGCATCCACTCGAACCCTGCTGAGAAAATCTGCCGTCACATTGTCTTTCCCCGCTATGTGTGCTGCCGAAATCGCCTGCAACCGCGGTTCTATCCAGGCGAAGAGCCTCTGGGACTCCTCCTCCATGCCCGCGCTTCCGGTACCTCCCTGTCGATTTATGTAGGCCACGGTCGCGACATTGTCCGACAGCACTCACACCGCCCGGTGCGTGACCTGTCCTTCGAAGCTCTGTAGCGCCAGGAACACCGCTCTCAAATCCAAGCGGTTGATCGCCCAACCGCTCTCCTCCGGGGACCAGAGACCCTGCGCAAAGTCCACTCCGCAATGCGCACCCCAGCCCCTCAGGCTGGCATCCGTCAACAGCGGAATCCACTCCGGCTGCTCCAACGGCATACCCGCCTGAAGACAGGCCAGCCGAAGCCACCATAGCAGGTCCCGCCTGACCCGCGGTGGGCATGGAAGCCGCATGCTCAGCGAATCGAACTGATTGGACCAGCGGCGAAGCAGGGTCCGCTGCAACGATCTCATGTGAAACCTGGCCCAAGGCACCACCTCCAACTTCGCCGCCATCGTCCCCAACACCTGAAGATACTTCCACGCGGACGGGGCTGCGATCTTCCGGAAACCGCGCACCAGACCCTGAAGTGCCAGCATTCTCTGTTCCGTGAGGAATACCAACCCTTTCCATGTATCGAACAGTACTCCCAAGTACACGAGAGACTGCGTCGGCTCCAGATGACTCTTGACCGGGTTGACCACCCAGCCCAGAAGATAGATGACCTTTCCCGTGGCTTGCACACTCTCGGCCTGGGACTTTGCACGGATCAGCCAATCGTCCAGATAGGGATGGACTAAGACGCCTTCCTTGCGCAACGCCACTGCCACCACCACCATTATCTTGGTGAAGACGCGCGGCGCCATCGCCAACCTGAAGGGCAGAGCCTGGAACTGGAAGTGCCCCCAAGGAAGCGCGAAGCGCAGAAACTGTTGGTGGGACGCCCTGATGGGGATATGGAGATAAGCCTCGGTGAGATCGAGAGATGTCAAAAATTCGCCCTCTCGAACCGCGACAATAACCAAACGTAAGGTCTCCATACGGAAATGCGGCACCCGGAGACAGCGATTCACGCCTTTGAGATCTAGAATGGGGCGAAGAGTGCCATCCTTCTTTGGCACCACGAAATAAATGGAATACCGCCCCATGCCATATTCCGCCGGCGGAACAGGAACGACCGCCCCTAAGCGCAGAAGACGGTCCAGCGTTTGCCGTATCTGAAACACCTTCTGAGGACTTCAGCAGGGAGACTGTACAAAGGAGTCGAGCACTGGCCTCGCGAGATCTAGCGCATATCCCTCGCGAATGATCTCCAGGACCCACTGATCGGACGTGATACGGGTCCAAGCAGACAGAAACCCCCGAAGACGACCTCCGATCGGTTGCACATCTGCCGGGACCCGCCGCCCTTCATTGGGCTTCTGAGGGGCTGCGGGGGTCGCTGCTGAGAATCCTCTACTGGCACCGCGAAAACCCCGAAATCCCTGGGCCCTAGACACATATCATCCTCTTGGGGACCCCGCGAAACGGGGCGAACGAAACCTCCAAAAGTCCCGAGACTGACCCCGAAAGGACCCCGTGGGCTTACCCCGCTTAGGCCTATCCTCCGGCAATCTGCCGCCTTTGGAGTCCCCCAACTCCTTAACCAACCTATCAAGATCCTCTCCAAACAAGAGTTTCCCCTTAAACGGAAGCCTGCCAAGACGCGACTTAGATGAGCCATCCGCCGCCCAATTTTTTAGCCAGAGACCGACACGCCGCTACCAAGGAGGCCATACTATTGGAGGGCCCGAATGAGATCGTAATGCACATCCGCTAAATAAGCCGATCCAGACTCCAAGCGTTGGAGCTCCCGGACTTCATCGGGCGCAACGGAGGCAGACTGCTTCAGGTGCTGGACCCAGCGAAGACAGGCCCGAGCAACCCAAGCCCCACATATGGAGGCCTGCAACGCCACCGCGTCCGCCTCAAACGATTGCTTCAACAAGCCGTCCATTTTCCGATCTTGCGCCTCCTTTAAGGCCGCACTGCCTTCCACCGGGATCGTGGTCTTCTTAGTAACTGCCAAGACCGCAGCGTCAACCTTTGGGGAACGAAACTTGTCCTTATCTTTATCCGCTAGAGGATAAAGCTTGTTCATGATCTTTATCCCCTTAAGACCGGATTCGGGAGTATCCCATTCAGTCTGGATCATCTGATCAATCACCTTATGAATAGGGAAAACCACCTGCGTCTGGCGGACCGCCTGAATGATGGGATCCGCGCCATCCTCGTCATCTGCCGCTGCTCAGTAGAAAGCCGAAGCGTCTGAAGAGCCTCCGCAATAAGGGCCGGCAGCTCCTCGCGGCAAAATACTCTTATGATCTTCGCCTGATCCTCAGGCTCAGGGATTTTGCCTTCCTCTAGCTCCTCCATCTCAGCATCGACGTCTAAGTCTGCGTCTTCCCCCTCCTGCCAGTCCGCCTCGGAGGGAACTGTGTCTACTACTCGCAGCCGTTTAGCTGGTTTGAATCCCACCGAGTCACGCTCCGCTACAGGGGCCGGCACGCTAGAGGGAGGAAGGGACAGGGACCCTGCCAGGAGCCCTTGCCGCCTGCGACAAAACGCCTGATGCATTAGTAAAACAAAGTCTGGAGAAAAATCGTCAATCTGCAGCGTGCTGCCAAGCCCTGACTGAACACCCGAAGCGCCCAAAGAGGTCTCAGCTATCGCAGCCGAAGGCCCCGCTACCGGCCCAGCACCCTCTAGGCCTGCGGGATCTGTTTGAACAACAGGGACAACGGCCTGCTCTAACTGCTGTTCCATGCTAAGAGAGACGGACGCACAGCGCTGACAGATGCCTGTCTCTGTGCCCGCGCCCCTACGAGAGCCACAGATGACGCATTGGGAACCTGAGGACATGGATGCACGAAAATTGTAAAGCCCCTGGGGACCCTTAAAAGTAGGGAGACTCAGGCCCCACAGACAGCGAGGACCTACCACCCATGCCCAGCTGCTGCTTCTCTGCCCTTAATAGTCTTCCTTTTTTTATTTTTATTATTTTTTTTTTTTTTACTTGTTGTTTAAGAATGTTTTGTTTTAGCCTCTAGGCATATATAGAGATATACAGAAACGAAAGATAGCAGCCGAGAACCTCCGCAGAGGGTATATTGAGATAACAGGCAAACGAAAGAGAGCTGTGCAGAACAGCTGACAGGTCACCCCGAGGCCGGCCGACCGCCCGTTCAAAAGGAAATAAAGAAAAACAAAACCGCCAACGAAGTAAACTTAAATAAACAAGAAAGAAAAGGACAATACCTGGAAGGGCTGCCCCGACCGCGGGACGGAGGAAATCGCAGCTCCGGAGAGCCGCGGTGAGGCAGTCGGCGTTAGGAAACAAGCTTCGGAAGCCGCGTGCTCAAAATGGCCGCAGCCTCTCACAGCATTTTGGCGCGCTGCTCCTGCCCGCTCTCGCGAGCCTGCATGCACTGTGCCCTCTAAGCTGTGCGCGTGTGCGCGCGCACACACCTCGCCGAGCGAGCGCACATACTTTACAACAGAGCGCACAAAAATTACGGTTCTGATTCTGATAAAAAACAACACAAACATCTTAAAATTTAAAAGTTGTTGTGTATTTATGGCTTTCACAAGTTCCACACTATTTTCTAGTGCAATCAATGTGGTGTACATACTGTATTCTGACGTGTGGTCAAATTTTAAAGTATATAACTCCGAGTGTCATTATGTGGCGCACAAAAATTTAACCTTCCTTCAAAAGCTGCACAGCTGATATTTTATGCGCACACAGCCTACAGAAAATTACAGGGAACATTGCCTGCATGCCACGTTGAAGGCAGGATGCGCCGCGTTCCAACTCCGCTGCTCCGAAATCAAGCACAGAGAGCAAATAGCCGCGATTTCGAGATCGGGCAGCCGGCTAAGCGCTAGAGGAACCAAGAGCAGAAGCCGCTGTTCCCTGCGCGGTGGACTCACCCCCCCCAGAGAATCGCGCTGCCGGTAACCAGAGAAAGGAACTCTGCCCCGAACAGCCCAGGGACCAGAGATCCTACCGAAGCACCAGCTAATGTAATAGCTGTGGTCAGGCAGAAAGGAGAAACCTTCACCGGAGCCCACGGAGCCGGAGGGGGGGGATTTGTTCTCTCTTTTTTCTTTTTTAAAGGAACAGAAAAGAAAAAGAAATAAAGTAAGTCAATTAAATAAATTTAAAAGGTTAGCTAACTATCTTGCTGCTTAACTGGTTCCCTAGTGAGCCCAGCACCTAGGCTCACTACGTCCTCTAGCTGCATGAAGACTGGACACACTGGGGATATAGAGGGATGCCAGTACGCTACATCCAGTGATGCTGAAATCTGATTGGTCCAGTCTTCAAGCTGCAGGAGGAGGTGCACTACCCATAGGTGGAGGACTAAGCTGGAGGAACGCTAAGGAATCCCCTTTTGTAGTCCTTTCCTATGAGGAAAGGCTTAAAAGGTTAGGGCTCTTCAGCTTGGTAAAGAAACGGATAAAAGGAGATATGATAGAGATCTATAAATTAAATGAATGGAGTAGAATGGAGTAGATTGGGTGTTACTCCTTCAAATGGTAGAAAGACTAGGGGACATGCAATGAAGCCACAATGCAGCACATTTAAGACTAATCAGAGAAAATATTTTTTTCACTCAATGCCTAATCAAACTCTGAAATTCGTTATTAGAGGATGTAGTAAAAACTGTTAGTGTAGCTGGATTTAAAAGAGGTTTTGACGAGTTCCTGGAGGAAAAGTCCATAAACCATAATTAATGAGGACCAGAGAAATCCACTGCTTTCCCATGGGAAAACATTTATACCTTTCAGGAACCGGACAGGTACTTGTGACCTGGATTGGCCACCGGATACTGGGCTTGATGGACCCTTGGTCTGAGCAAGTACAGCATATCTTATGTTCTTATGACATCCCTGAAAAGTTGCTTTGGTCTGCTTTCAACTGTTGGCGGGGAGCATAACTCACTTGTCTGGACTGGTCAAGCAGTATAAGTAACTTTCTTATTTAGATTTGTTTTTGCTTTTAATAAAAAAGGCAACAGAAGCTGGCAAAGCATAGTTACTCACCTGTAACAGGTGATCTCCGGGAACAGCAGGAATTTAGTCCTCACATATGGGTATCGTCGGTACCGAAGGAGCCTGCGTGGGAACGCTCCCCAGCGTCCAATTAGAAAGCTTTTGGGAGCATCCCACAGCGCCTGCGTGCTGCCTTCCCGCCTTTCCCAACTGCCTCTCTCCAATTGAGTTTTAAAGCTGAAACAAAGAGAGAGAGAGAGAGAGAGAGAGAGAGAGAGAGAGAGAGAGAGAGAGAGAGAGAGAGAGAGAGAGAGAGAGAGAGAGAGAGAGAGAGAGAGAGAAAGGGATAGATAGAGAGATACAACTCCTAGGGGAGGTGGGTGGGTTGTGAGGACTGAATTCCTGCTGTTCCCGGAGATCACCTGTTACAGATGAACCCCAGGAACAAGCAGGAATGTAGTCATCACATATGGGGACTCCCTAGCTTTAGATGCCAGGGAGAGACCCCAGAAGTTGTGCGTCCCTGAGAAGGAGTCCACTTCCCCCCATAGATCTCTGGCATCCTACCAGGGATGGTGGGTAGGAGTTGATTAGGTATGGAACAGGTGTTCAAGAAAAGCCTGACCAAACAAGGCATCGCGGCGGGAGTCCTTGTCCAAGCAGTAATGGGCTGTGAAGGTATGAACCGAGGCCCAGATGGCTGCTCGACAGATGTCGTCGATAGACACAGAGCGCAGATGAGCCATTGAAGCTGCCATGGCTCTCACATTGTGAGCTGTGATATGGCCCTCCAGAGGAAGATTCTTACTCTGATAGGCAAAGGAAATACACTGAGCAATCCAGTTAGATAGTTTTCTCAAGGAGACTGGAAGTCCCAAATGAGAAGGATCAAAAGCAACAGAGTTGAGAGGACTTTCTATGCTGCTGTGTTCTTTGTAAGTAAAAGGCTAAAGCTCTTTTACAGTCCAAAGTATGAAGGTTCCTTTCTGGATTAGATGCATGAGGCCTTGGAAAGAACACAGGTAGGAAGTCCGCTTGGTATAGATGAAAGAGCGAGCCCACCTTTGGCATAAAGCGTGGATGAGTCCTAAGGACTACCTTGTCATGATGGAACCTTGTATAAGGTGGATCAGCTACTAGTGCCTGCAACTCACTGATGCGACGTGCTGATGTGATTGCAATGAGAAAGATAACCTTCCAAGAAAGGAATTTCAAGGAGGTAGTAGCTAAGGGTTCGAAAGGTGGCTTCATGAGCTGATCAAGAACCAAATTTAAGTCCCATGCCACAGGAGGTGGCTTAATGGGAGGCTTAGTTAGCAGAAGGCCTCTCAAATCTTGTTATAAGAGGGTGGGAGGAAATAGGTTGTCCATTTAGGGGCTTGAAGGAAACTGCAATGGCACTCAAATGGACCCTCACTGAGTTAGTCTTAAGTCCTGCATTGGATAAATGAAGGAGATACTCCAGTAATGATTCCAGAGGTATGGCAATGGGGTTAACACCCTTCTGCAAACACCATATGGTAAACCTTTTCCACTTGAAAGCATAAGAACGTATTGTGGAAGGCTTCCTGGAAGCATAAAGGATATCCTTTATTTGCTGAGGGAGATTAAGATCATGGAGATCTAGGCCTTCAGCAACCAAGCCCTCAGATGCAGAGACTGGGGATTAGGATGCCATAACATTCCGTCTTCCTGAGATAGGAGATCTGGAGCAGACCCTAACTCCAGGAAGGGAGCTTGAGAGAGATGTAGAAGCAGAGAGTACCACACTTGCCGTGGCCAATGTGGAGCTATCAGAATCATACGGCCTCTGTCTCTCTGAAGCTTGAACAGGGTTTTGGGAATTAGGGGAATGGGTGGAAAGGCATACAGGAAGTCTTGACCCCAGTAAAGGAGGAAAGCATCCCTGGTCTGAGCCCTCTGAGCCAGAATTCTGGAACAGAACCGGGGAAGTTTGGCATGCCACGGACTTGCAAAGAGGTCTATGTCCGGGGTTCCCCAAATTTGAAAAATCTTGGCCACCTGGTCTGCATGCAGAGACCACTCGTGTGGAAGCAGAGCTCGACTGAGTCTGTCTGCCCAAGAGTTTTGTATGCCTGGAAGATACACTGCCAGGAGATGAATCTGATGCTCTCTGGCGAGGGCCCAGTCGCAAAGCTTCGTTGCAAAGCGACAGAGAGCCTGTTTCCCCCCTGCTTGTTCATGTAGCACATGGCTACTTGATTGTCTGTATGAATGAGGACTGTCTTGTAGCTGAGCAGGGTGTGGAACACTCGATGAGCAAGGAAGATTGCTCTGAGCTCCAAGAGTTTGATATGTAGATGCGTCTCCTGTGGAGACCAGGTGCCTTGGGTGGAGAGGTCTTGCAGATGAGCTCCCCAACCCATTGGTGAAGCATCTGTTGTGAGAGTTGCCTGGGGTAAGGGTTGTTGAAAAGGGGACCCCAGCAACAGGTTTTGAGTGGACTTCCACCACTGGAGGGACAAAATAAGGCAACTTCTGTTTGCTATTTTGTCTGACAGGCATCCTGATGCCTGGGTCCATTGAGTGGATAAAGTCCACTGAGCTGCCCTCATATGGAGACGAGCATAGGGAACCACATGCACAGTAGATGCCATGTGGCCTAGCAGCTGTAGCATTTCTCGGGCAGTGAGATGAGGTTTTAGCACTGCTTGAGAAGCTAACTGCACCATGCGAAGGCAACGGGCCTGGGGGGAGATAGGCCCTTTCCTTTCTGGTATCCAGCAAAGCTCCTATGAACTCTAAAGACTGAGTGGGAGTTAGACTGGATTTTGGGATGTTTACTACCAGACCCAAATACTGAAGGATACGCATTGTGCAGAATAGAGAAGTCCTGGCCTCTGACTCTGTTGGGGCTCGAATGAGCCAGTCGTCTAAGTAGGGGAAGACGAATATCCCTAGAGTGCAGAGAAATGCTGCTACCACAGCCATGCATTTCGTGAACACCCTTGGTGCCGAGGCCAGGCCAAAAGGAAGCACCCTGTATTGGTAGTGCTTTCCTTGAAAAAGGAACCAGAAGAACCTTCTGTGAGTTGGATGGATGAAAACATGGGTGTACGCATCCTTGAGATCTAGAGAACAAAGCCAATCCTGACTCTGAAGGTATGGCAGCAGAGTTCCGAGAGAAATCATCTTGAATTTCCTTTGACAATGAATTTGTTCAACTCTCTGAGGTCCAAGATAGGTCTGTATCCCGCTGTTTTCTTTGGGATAAGGAAATAGGGGGAGTAAAACCCTGTACCCTGCTGATGGATGGGTACTTCTTCTATTGCCCCTTGGGCAAGAAGCATAGTGATCTCCTGACCTAACAGGTTGATAAGAGGTCGGAGAATTGAACTGCCTTATCATTGTGGGAGGGGGCATGCTGGAAAAATGAAACTTGTACCTCTCTTATGATGGAGAGTGTCCAATGCTCTGCTGTTACCTGCCCCCATCTGGGGGCAAAGTGACACAACCTTCCTGGAATGGTGGAAGGCTCTGGGTCCAACGAGAGCCAGGAAGCCTAAGTTCTCTAGCTGAAAGCCAAAGGCCTTGTGGAGGCTGAGACTGCTGGGACGGCTGAGGCTTAGCAGTTTCTGCTTTTCTTTGTTTGGGTGGTTGCTGACCTTTCCCGACAAGCTGACCTGCAGAACGTCCCTACTGAGAATAAGCAGGATAATATATTTTCTTTTTAGAAAAGAAAGAAATCTTTCAAGAAACCATTCTTGCAGGATCAGCTGTGGACTTGGATAATCTATCCAAGGTGGAGTTGTCGGCATCTAACTCATTGGCCTTTTCCTGCCAATCTTTACCAAACAGGTTCTCACCAGTACAAGGAATATTTCCCAGTTTGTCTTGTACCCAGAGCTCCAGATCAGATGCCTGGAGCCAAGCAATTCTACGTGCACCTATGGCAATGGCAGAGGTTCTGCTTATGCACTCAAAACAGTCAAAAGCTGCACGGTTGACAAATTTAGAAACATCTTGGGCATGTTTGACCAATGTGAAAAAATCCTGCCTTCTATCCTCAGGAAGAAGAGGACTCAAAGCCTCTAAATCACCTGTGACTTCCTTCAGGAACATTCCCATATACAGACTATAGGAACTGATCCTGGCAGAAAACATGGAAGCTTGGAAGAAACGCGTCCAAAAGCATCCAAAGTTCTGCACTCACGTCCTGGAGGATTAGAGGCATGCCTCTTTGCACTCTTGATCCTTCTCATAGCTGATTCCACTACAATAGAGTGGTGAGGAAGCTGAGTTTTCTGGAAACCAAGACAAGGGACTCGATACAGAGTATCCAGTCTACGAGAATGAGGAGAGGTGGTAAGGAGGTGTCTCCCACATTCTTAACATGAGATCATGCAAGATCTCATGGATCGGCAAGGTAGCTGCCTCCTTAGGAGTTTTAGGATATTGTAAAATTTCAAACTCCTTTGCTCTGGGCTCTGTTTCAGGGGCCACAGTAATGGACAGACCCCGAGCCACCTCCCTAACGAAATCCTGAAAGGAAATGTCTTCTGGGAGAGACATCCTGCGCTTAGGGGAGGAGGGCTCCTCTGGGAGAAGCATTCCTGCATCGACAGAACTATCAGAATCCTCAGATTCTTCTGAGAACTCGAAGTATCGCCTGTCCGGATGCTCTTTTAGAGCCCGATACCCATATCGACCGAAGTCGGTACCGGGAGGCATCGGATGACTGGGTGCCGGCAATGCGGACACTGATGTCAATGTCGATGCTATCGGTACCTGAACCGATACCGGTGCCGGAGTCAGTGCCGGTTGAAATGTCTGACGCGGTTCCGAGGGCGTTGATGCCGCAAGGAGAGCCACCAGACTGCGCTCAATAGCCAGGACTCTCTGGTCTATCGATGCTGCTGATGCCTGGATGTCGGTACCGGAGAAGATCGTCAGTACCCCAGAGCATGGCACCAGTAGTTCTGCCGAGGTTGAGGCCTCGAGAACATCCTGGAGCCCCGATAATGCTTTGGAAGCCGAAGCCTCCCGCCGGGGCAATTTTGCCGGTGCAGAATCCTCAAGGACAACGCCAGAGGCATCTCGATGCTTAGGAGATCTACCCTTTGAGGACCGGCTAGACTTGTGTTTAGTTACCTGAGATCCACGGGAGGAAGACAAAGCCCTGGAAGACTGTCGATGCCACCGAAGCTGCAGAGGGAAACAGGGTACTGAGCTTGGCAGCTCAGTTCTGTCGACCTCTCTTGGACATCATGGCACAGGCCATACATTCCAAGATGGAATGGTCAGGACCTAAACATTTCAGACACCACTCATGGGTGTCTGTGACGGAGATGGTACCGCCACACTTGGTGCACTTTTTAAAACCCGAAGAGGGTTTTTCCATTGTGGAAAAAATCTTGGGCCCAAGGACCAAAAAGGCGTGTGCACCTGGAAAAAAAAATGGAAAAAAAGTACTAAGAAATTATTTTTTTTTAAAGAAAAGAAAGAAAAAACGGCGGTACCGGTAAAGCGTCGAGGAAGGCAGACGTGACCACAAAAAAGGAGGAAAATTTTCTGCGGTGACAGTAACACGACCTACTGGCTCTGCGGAAAACAAAGAACTGGAGAGAGGCAGTTGGGAAAGGCGGGAAGGCAGCACGCAGGCGCTGTGGGATGCTCCCAAAAGCTTTCTAATTGGACGCTGGGGAGCGTTCCCACGCAGGCTCCGTTGGTACCGACGATACCCATATGTGATGGCTACATTCCTGCTTGTTCCTGGAGATCTATAAGACTGATATTCAATGGCATTTACAGACCTATAAACCGGGTAAATGCTGCTTAACACCACTACATGCCCCGATGCTAACCATTTAGCATTGGGGAGTGTTGGGAGGTATTCCAGGACAGGGGCAACACCAGCCGCTAACCGGGCAGTGGCACAATATTGCCACTACCTGGTTAGCTTCTGCATTGTCTGGCTGTGCCGCGCCCTATGCATTCCCAACAGGGGCTATACATTTCAAGCAAAAGCGTGCGTTTATGGCTTTTTAAAATTACTGCTCTCTGCCTGGGAGCTCTTAAAAGGGTTTTGGTACATTTTTAAAACAAAGTTACTTTCTTTTCGGTGCTTTAGTTTAAAAGGAGAAATATTTTCTTTAGTGGGGTAGGTTTAAAACTCTACTTTAGTATCTTTCTCATCTCTTTGAAACTACTGACACCACCTAATCAGGTGTTAGTTCCCTGCCTACCCCCCCCCCACCCCCACTCCCACCCACCCCTAGTGAGCAGCCTTGCTTTATAGGGGACATCCCCAATTAACTACACACAGGGACTTGGAAGGGCACATTTTGAACATACTTAAAGATATTTAACTGCTTTTTCTCTGAAAGGACAGCTGGGAAGTTGGCTGGTACTTACGTATCTGTTAAAACAAGAGAGACCTACCAAAGCTCCACGAACTGAACAATGGCTGGGAAAAATCGTGTCGCTAAAGCTGTTGCCCCAATTACAGCTTCTGCCTCTGTCTAGAAAAAGGTCCCAATGCCAGCTGAAGGACCGGTTCCATGTGTAGGGTGCCTGCATGCTGAAGCTCTCGGAAAACAAGTGGAGGGACTTCCGGTGACGACACGGAGCGGATGGCAGCAGAGTAGCCATGCTCCGTCCAATTCCTGTAGCAAAGCTTAAAAAATAGCTACCCCAGCGAAGCAAGGTGGAAGGGAGTCAGGCAACTACTTACGCCATGTCAGCCCGAAAGAAATTGGCCGGTTTTCAATCCGCATATGCACCGAAAGATGTAGCGGTAGCGGGGCCCAAGTACTGGTGGCATGGAGGAGGCAGACAAAATGGAGAGCTCTGAGGAGGAGGAAGGCTTGAGCATGCGGCAGCGAGAGGGGGCAAGTATTCAAATGTGGCTGCAAAACTTCAAGAAGGAAATGTCCGCTGAACTGAAAGCTATGCGCAAGGATGTAAGAGAGACTTTATTAACCATACAAAAGGAGATGGCTAGTCTGGGACATCGGGTGGCCGAATTGGAAGAGCACGTGGAGAGTCAAGATGGCGGCTTGCAGGAATTAGTGGCGGAGCAGCGCAGTTAAGGCTCAGCAAGAGGAGATGAAAGAAAAGTTGGAAGAAATTGAAGACAGGGCGAGACGAAGCAATCGTAGGGTGCAAGGGATTCCGGAGACACAGACATTTAAAAACTGTGAGCAGGTCATTCAGCGGTTGGGAGCGCATATATTGAGATTAGACGCGAGTGATGGAGGACAGGAGACCCCAGTGGAGGTGGAAAGAGCGTACCGGAATCTGGGCCACCGGCGAAAGAATCAAGGGCGGGATATCATAGTCTGTATGAGCAGCTTTCCCCTTAAAGAAAAGATTTCGAATGTGGCCAGGAAGTATGGCAGGATTGCGAGGTGGAAATATTTAATGATCTTTCTCGGGGCACATTGGAGCGGCGAAAGAATTTGAAGGAGGTTACAACATATTTGAGAGGAAAAGGGATAAGATATCGCTGAATATTCCCTTTTGGATTGTTGGTGACTGTCAATGGTGTGTCCCAGAAAGTGAAGCTGGTGGAGGAAGCATGGGCTGTCTTACAGGATTAGGGATGTGAGAATCTGCCGAGAGCTCCAAGGATGCCAAACAAAAGGTACTGGGAGCAGAGTGCAAGTATCATTGCAATGGCAGCGCGTAGGAGAGAAAGGGAAGAGATTAAAGAGACTGTCTCAGGAGAAGAAAATGGTGCAGACTGAGGAGGAAACCTGAGGAAAACCAGGCAGAGATATGGAGCTCAATGGAAGCCGCACGGCACAGGGCGGTGTGGCCCATTGGGCACTGGACTTTTAGGGCATGCGGGGGGAATGATGTTGATGATGTGGGGGGGGGGGTGATTATCTGTTTAAATGATTTTTGTTTTTGTATTTAGGTTATGATGTTGTGGACGGAGAGGGGAGTTTGCAACTTTCAGAGAAGTGGGGTTTGCATGGGGTATGTATTGGTAATGGGATAGAACAAAAGGAACAGATACCCAGACCGGCAGAATATTCAGGTTTGAAAGACCCCTTTCTTTATTACCCCTACGCATTTCGGCCTAACGGCCTTCTTCAGGGGGATATTATAGGGTGCAAACCTCAAGGAAACAAACAATAATTAAAAATACATCAAACAATATGAACATCAAAATCATATTAAAAAATAAAATGGATAGCATAGTAACTGGAAAACCAAACCGCTAACATATGTAATCACCAAATAATAGTCACACAAGTAAAAATACAAAATGATAATTACACTTACCTGGTAATTGTAGTTCCTTGAGTTACGACAGTTCAGTCCTCTACCTCTGGGTTGTCAATCTCCTCCTGCAGCTAGGAGACTGTTTTGTCAGAATGATGACATCACTGGATATAGCCTGCTTCACTCCCACTTGCTTCCCAGTGTAAACTATAACAAAGCAGACTCAAAGGAGCAACAAATAAGTAGCTAAAGACATTAAAACCACTATCCAAATAAAGGTACTCCCCTCCCCCAACAAGGCTTTCGTACTCTCTGCCCCGTCATGGAGAAGGAAACCAAGCACAGCAAGAAAAGAAACACCGACTCACCTGTAAAACATCTGCCGTGGACCCCTAATCAGAAAAACCCTCTGACACATCCGGGTGGGAAGGAGGACTGAACTGTCGTAACTCAAGGAACTACAATTACCAGGTAAGTGTAATTATCATTTCCTTATCGTTCCGCCAGTTCAGTCCTCTACCTCTGGGATGTACCAGAGCAGTGACTAACGGGAGGGACCCTTCCAGCCGGCAGATAAAACCGCCGCCCCGAAACGAGCATCCGAAGCGGCCGCCACATCCAGCCGGTAATGCTTGCTGAACGTGTGCAGCGACGCCCAAGTCGCAGCTCTGCAAATGTCCCCCGGCGGGACCAAGGCATGCTCCGCCCACGACGACGCCTGCGCCCTAGTAGAATGTGCTCTTAGCCCCACAGGCGCAGGGCAGCCGCGAAGCAAATAAGCGGACCCAATTGCTTCCCTAAGCCAGCGAGCTATGGAGGCCTTAGCCGCTGCCTCCCCTTTGCGCGCTCCGCCGAACAGAACAAACAAGCGGTCAGACTTACGAAATGGCTCTGTAACCCGCAAATACTGCCGCAAAGTCCAGGTGCCGAAGCTCTCGTCCCGAGGCGTCACCCCCAACCGATCCCAAGACGGGCAAACACACGGTCTGGTTCATGTGAAAGGGAGACACCACCTTGGGTAAAAAGGACGGGACCGTACGCAAAACCACCTTATCCGTAGAGAAGGACAAGAAAGGCTCTCGGCAGGACAAAGCTTGTAGCTCAGAAATTCTCCGCGCGGAACAAATAGCCACCAGAAAAACCGCCTTCAAAGTCAAATCCTTCACCGACGCCCAACGTAACGGCTCAAAGGGGGGCTCGGCCAGAGCCGTGAGAACAAGGTTCAGGTCCCAAGGTGGAACGAACACTCGCCGCGCCGGGCGCAATCGAGAAGCCGCTCTAAGAAAACGACGGACGTCAGCATGAGTCCCTAAAGACACGCCGTTGACCTTGCCCCGATAACAAGACAGGGCCGTCAGCAACTGGCCGCCAACCCCTTCTCAAAACCGGCCTGAAGAAACTCCAAGACCAGCGGGACCGAAGCAGCACCCGGCCGAACCAAACGCGGCGCACACCAATCCTCAAAGACATGCCAGACCCGCACATACGCCAGGGAAGTGGAACGCTTCCGGGCTCGCAGTAAGGTCGTGACCACCGCCGACGAATAACCTTTCTTTAGCAGCCGAGCCCTCTCAACGGCCAAACCGTAAGCGAGAATCGATCCACTTGCGGCATTAACAGGGGCCCCTGGAGCAGGAGATCCGCCCGCGGCGGTAACCGCCAAGGCTCCCCGTCCAGGAGACGAATGAGATCGGCGTACCAAGGACGCCTCGGCCAATCGGGCGCCACCAGTAACACTCGCCCGGCGTGTGCTCCTATCTTCTGAAGCACCCGGCCTATGAGCGCCCAGGGCGGGAAAACATACAGAAGACCGCCCGTCGGCCACTGACGAAGCAAGGCGTTGATCCCCTCCGACATGCGTTCCCGACGCCTGCTGAAAAAACAGCCAACTTTGGCCGACTGAAAGGTCGCCATGAGATCCATGATCGGCGTCCCCCAGCGGAAGACGATTTGACGGAAGATCTGGGGGTGAAGCTCCCACTCTCCGGCATCTACGTGCACTCTGCTGAGGAAGTCCGCGGTGACATTGTCCTTGCCGGCGATGTGTGCTGCCGAGATCGCGGTCAAGCGAGGCTCCACCCACACGAACAACTCGTCGGCTTCGGCCTCCATTGCGGCACTCCCGGTGCCGCCCTGCCGGTTGATGTAAGCCACCGTCGCAGAGTTGTCGGACAGCACCCGCACCGGCCGGTCTGTCACAAGTAATTCGAACGCCTGAAGGCCCCGGAACACCGCTCGCAACTCCAAGCGATTGATCGACCACGAGGCCTCCAGGGGAGACCAAAGCCCCTGCGCAAACTGACCCCCGCAGTGGGCTCCCCAGCCCCCTAGACTGGCATCCGTTATCAACGGGATCCACTCCGGCTGCTCCAACGGCAGGCCGGCCACCAGGGACGCCGGGTAAAGCCACCACCGAAGGAACTGCCAAACGTTGCCCGGGCAAGGGAGACGCTTGACCAAAGAGTCCGTCTGATGCGACCAACGCCAGAGGGGGCATATGGAACCGAGCCCAAGGTACCGCTTCGAGGGTCACTGCCATGGTGCCCAGCACCCGGAGATAATCCCACGCCGATGGCGCCGGCACCGACAGGAACTGTCGCACGAGGGACCGCAAGCCCGCGGCCCGCTTGTGCGGCAGAAACACTCGCCCCTCCTTCGTATCGAACCTGACCCTCAAGTATTCGAGGTCCTGGGAAGGAGCCAACCGGCTTTTGGTCGGGTTGATGACCCAACCCAGCTCCTGTAAGAACCAGACTACCCGGTCCTTCACACGGAGGCTTTCCTCCGCGGACTTGGCCCGGATCACCCAGTCGTCTAGATAAGGGTGAACCAGGATCCCTTCCTTGCGCAACGCCGCCGCGACCACCACAATTTTGGTGAAGGTTCGCGGCGCAGTCGCCAAGCCAAACGGCAACGCACAAAACTGATAGTGACCCCAAGGAAGGGCGAAGCGCAGGAAGCGTTGGTGGGCATCCCGAATGGGAATGTGCAAATACGCCTCCGAGAGGTCTAGGGACGTCAAGAATTCGCCTTGCCGCACTGCCACTATGACGAATCGCAACGTTTCCATCCGAAAGTGCGGCACCCTCAAGCACCGATTCACCCCTTTCAGGTCGAGGATGGGTCTGAGCTTGCCGTCCTTCTTGGGCACCACAAAATAAATGGAGTAGCGACCCGTGCCGTAATCGGCCTTGGGCACCTCCACCACAGCACCCAACCAAATGAGCCGTTGCAGTTTCGCGAACTGCCGCCGTTTTCTTGGGACCCCGGCAAGGAGACAAGACAAAGGAGTCCCGTACGGGCCGCGCCAATTCCAACGCGTAGCCGTGCTGAATAATCTCCAACACCCACTGAGCGGAGGTGATGAGGGTCCAGGCGGAAAGAAACTCCCGGAGCCTCCCGCCGATGGGAGTTTCCCCCGCCGGGACCCGCCTCGCCTCATTGAGCTTTACGCGTGGCGGATCCAGAGTTAGCCGAGAAGCCCCTGGACGCTCCCCGGAATCCACGAAATCCCTGGCCTCTCGCAGAGAAGCGCCCTCTCTGGAAGGCACCGGGACGCGGCGAGCGAAAGCGCCGAAAATCCCGAAACTGCCCCCGACCGCCCTGGCCGGGCTTGGATTGCTTGGGCTTGTCCTCAGGCAGCCGACCCGCCTTGGACTCCCCCAGATCTTTCACCAACTTATCCAAATCCTCACCAAACAGCAGCCCACCCTTAAAGGGAAGCTTGCTGAGACGGGACTTGGAAGAACTGTCCGCTGCCCAATTGCGGAGCCACAGGGACCGTCGGGCAGCCACCACTGATCCGGTGCTGTTGGCCAGAGCTCTAATCAAATCATAATGTACATCGGCGAGGAAGGCTGCTCCAGACTCTAAGCGATCCAGCTCCTTGATCTCCTCTGGCACCATGTGCGATGATTGTCGGAGCCTCTGCGCCCAGCGTAAAAACGCACGGGCCACCCACGCTCCGCAGACGGACGCCTGAAGGGAAATAGAGTCCGCCTCAAAGGCTTGCTTGAGCAGACCATCGACTTTACGGTCTTGGGCATCCTTCAAGGCCGCACTTCCTTCAACCGGAATCGTGGTTTTCTTCGTAACAGCGGAGACCACCGCGTCTATGCGCGGAGCACGGAACCGCTCCTTAGCAGAGTCCGCCAAGGGATATAAATCGGGTAAGCGTGCGAAGGCCTCGCAAGCCGGCTTCTGGTTTATCCCATTCATCTTGAATCATCTTCTCCACCACACGGTGCAAGGGAAACACCACCTGCGTCTGACGGACCGCTTGAATGACCGGATCTTCCACTTCGTCCTCCACTGCTGCTGGCGGAGTAAGGTTCAAGATTTGCAAGGTTTCCGCGATCAAGGCCGCCAACTCCTCCCTGCGGAACACTCTAATGATTTTTGACTGGTCCTCTGGCTGCGGTATCTCACCTTCCTCCAGGTCTTGTGAGCCTTCTTCCGGATCCCATTCCGGATTGTCAGCGTCCGGCCAGAACCCCTCCGTCGGCTCGGACAGTTTCGCCCGTTTCGGGACGGGGGAGTCAGCGTCCAGCGCACCCTCCGCCACCAAAGGCGGAGGCTGGGCCGCCGGCGCTTCCGAGCACCCGCGGTTGCCCTGCTGTCGCAGGCAGAACGCTTTATGCATAAGGAGAACAAACTCCGGGCTAAAGCCGCCAAGGCCGGACTCTGGAACGGACGGCGGGAGCCCCGAAGGCCCTGGCCGTTCCTCCGAGTCCACTTCTGGCATCAAAAGGCGCGTAGGGGCAGGCTCCAGCACCGCCGGCGGACCCTGCGACTCCGGGGCCTCAGGGGCTTCCATGGTGAGCTCCACCGCCGAAGAAAGGGCAGCACAGCCTCTGCACACACCCGTGTCAGCCACAGTGCCCCTTCGAGTGCCACACACGAGGCACTGAGGACAGGCAGCCATAGGAAGAGCTAAGCCAAGAACTGTTTCTTATTTATGCGAAAAAGTACTGATCTAAGCCAGCTAGTGACCAGGTACTGCAAACAGTATGGGGCTGTTCTGTCGTTGTCCCCGTAGTGCTGCTCCACAATAGGGACTGAGAGGGGAAGAGAAGAATGCCCCTCCAGCCGCCCCCCCCCGCGAGTCCGAGGGCCCTCCGACGCAACGGAAACACCTCCGAGGGGAAATGAACCGCGAAAAATCAAGAAAGAAAATAAAGAAATAATGAAAGAAACAAATAAAGAAAGAAAGAAAAAAACGCTGAGGAAAATAAAGGGAAAGCGGCTGCCACGCGGCTGCACCGGGGCTCCCAAGATGGCCGCCGCAACGCGATCACCAAAAAGGGCGCCAAAGCTCCTAGCTGTAGGAGCGGAGCGGCCCTACCCCGAAGCGGCCGGGAGCTGGGCCTACACTTACCGCACCAGTCCCTGCGCTCTGCCTCACGAGCGAGAGAGAGAAACGGGAACCTGGGCCCATTCACAAAAGACCTTTGCTGGCAGTCAGTTCGTCGGCCGCGGAGCTCAGAAACAGCAGCCCCGCGGTGCACAGCAAGCAAGAAGGACTCACCCCCGTAGCGTCAGGGGGGTGAGGCTTCCGGGCCAAGCAGGTAAGGGGGAAGAGGACCCGCAGGAACCTGAGTCAAACCCCCTGAGGCAGGAAAGACAAGCACCGACACAGGCAGGGTGCACGAAAGCCTGTCACTGTCTACTGAAGAGGTTCTAGCAGCCGGGCTAAGTCCCCTGCTCAAACAGAACCGGTGTCAGGGATTTTTTTTTTTGTTTTTGTTTTTGTTTTAAACACAGGAACCCCAAGAATCAACACCAACTACACTAACACCCCTGGCTCCTTATCCTATTCCTCCAAAGAGCCTCTCCTAAGGCTCGTCAAGTCCTCCTGCTGCAAGGAGACTGGTTACACTGGGAAGCAAGTGGGAGTGAAGCAGGCTATATCCAGTGATGTCATCATTCTGACAAACCAGTCTCCTAGCTGCAGGAGGAGATGGACAACCCAGAGGTAGAGGACTGAACTGGCGGAACGATAAGGAATGTGTTATAATTATAACTACAGTAAAAAAACTAAAACAAACAAGTGAAAGAGACAAGTAAAAAAGACAGAGAATGAGATGAGGAGGGCATAACTAAAAACATAAATATGTCTATCGATACCTTTCCTGTATAGGATTTCTGTTAAATAGAGAACATATGTCACTAAAAAAAGGGGAATAAAAAACAAATGAATAATACACGGGTAAAATCATGAAAGATGTCAAAAAGATCAACTACTTTAAAAAAATAAACCAACCATACTTAAAAAGTAAGTATCTGATAAATAAAACATGCCTAAAACCATAAATAATGTGATAATATACTTAAGAACCAATACTCCAATCACAAAAACAGCAAATGATACAAACTACAAATAAATCACATTAAAAAATGTATTAAAATATCTTAAACAATCCTGGAAAAGAAAAAGCCACAATGTAAAGTATATTTATAAAGAGTAATAACAAAAAACATTGTGTGAAAACATGATAAAGGAGGAGCACTGTAATGAACCCAAACCATTACCATCATCTGCAGTGCAATGGGCAATGTTGTACTAATTCATAGATGTGAAGATAACTATCCCTAAATGTAACAAAGTTAAAAAGGAATTGTGTCAGGATTAGGTATGTTGAAAAGATCGATGGACATTGTCCCACCAATTTATAGAAGCTCCAGAGGATATGTAAAAATGACTACCCATAAATGTGCAGAGGTTAATGATGAATTATGGAAGTTGTGTTTATCTTTATCCATACTGCGATGACACTATCAGTCAGGATTTTGTGTTGTAAACAAAATGTGGTATCAAAACAGCCCAACATTAAGCCAAAAAAAATCAGCATTACCGATATGGCAGATAAGACGCTTAGATTCGGTGCTTAACAGAAAGATCAAGTGTGATAGATTCATAATGTGACCAGAATGGTATAATAAACCAACATACCGTTATAAAAGAACAGAAACCGGAAAAAGCAGTACTGCTATGTTGGCATCCTTTCCACGGAATCGAACAAAAATACACCTAACCTCAGCTAGATAAATTAACACCATAGCACATTTTTAAATGAATGTCAGTGCGCGTTTTTAAAATCATAATCTCATATATAATGAATGTTGACCATACTAATATGAGCTAAGTATATGAAAACCCGTAAGGAAACAAAAAACGCTGTGTCCAATATACCTACGTATGATGCCAAACCTCCGAAAGATGTATCGCTTCAGGATATCTGGCAGATCATTTCTAGAACTGAACGGTCGTTGAACTCTTCTTTGGTGAAGCTTTTTAAATTTACACAAGAGACTGACTATGCTGGCTGATCATCAGGATAGATTAAGAATTCTTGAAAACTCTAAAGTTAAAACTGATGGTCAAATTGCATCAATTCAGGGAGTCTTGGCGTCTTCTGTCTAAGACTCCCTGTTGCTGCATCATCATGATGAAATTGTTGAGAATGCACTTCGATGAAGAATCTTCGCTTGTTAAATTTCCCCCGAACTCACTACCTCTCTCCGAGCATTTTGTTCACTAAATATTTGAAGGATGTATTAAAAATACCTGATCCAGATTCTATAATTCTATCTAAATTGTATTATTTGCCTGTTGGAGAAAATCGGGCATTAGACTCGAAGTCAGGTGGTTGTGCTAATGGGGAAATGGATCATTTAACTGCACAGAGCTTAGATTTATCCATTTTTTTGGAGACTTCTGTTGAGGAAATTCCTACTCGTGCCACTTTGTTAGTAACTTTTTTGTTAGAAAAAGATGAGTTGATTTTACGTTCTTATTTTAAATCTAGGCATGAGAAATTATTTGGACAGGCGATACAGATTTTCCCAGATGTATGTCATAGTACACAACTAAAGAGGAAAGCTTTTCGTCCTCGTGTTTTGGCTTCGTCCTCGTGTTTTGGCTTTAGGGGCTTCTTTTGTGTTGAAATATCCATTCAAATGTGTTGTAGCTCTTCAGGGTAAATTGTATATTTTTTTCAACTCATCTCAGTTGGAGACCTTTTTGCAAGGATCGACTTTGAAGTAATACTTTTCTTAATTAACTTTCATGCTCTTGCTTAGTATGAAGGGGTCTGTTTAATTTGACTACACTCTGTATCGAGTTATTTTATTTACTTGTTTATTCCACACTCCGTATTGTGGGCTGGGAGGTTTTTTAGCAACGTGTGGTATACTCGCTGTATATGATTAGTCTTTTCTTTGTATTTCCTTGTTTTTCCTTAATAAAGAGGATTTAAAAAAAATAATAAAATTACCTACGTATGATGTTCATAACGTGCTTTTGTACCTTCTGTTCCAAAAAGACCCACTTTTTACTGCTCTAAAATTGGAATACAAAAGACTGCATATCATAAAATAAAAGAACCACCTTACTGCACACTTCAGCATTGTCTGCTTAGCAGTGAACAAGTACAGACTACTAGGTCAATGTGTATTTAATGGCGTTTTCCCGCTGTGCAGAGGTGAAAGGTTATATGTAAAGGGTGAAATCCATTAGAACAACAAAAGAAAACATTATATCCAATGCTATGGAAAATTAAAAAGTAAAAAAGGGGAACCTGATGAGTGCTGCACCCTATAATATCCCCCTGAAGAAGGCCATTAAGCCGAAATGCGTAGGGGTAATAAAGAAAGGGGTCTTTCAAACCTGAAAACTCTGCCAGTCTGGGTATCTGTTCCTTTTGTTCCATTGCATCCTACAGATACATTGGTTGCTTTCTTTAGTTTTCTCCTTGGTAATGGGATAGGACATGACACACACGGAAGGCAGAGGAAAGGGAGGAGAGCAGGGTAATGGGGGGAAGGGGCAGTTTCATAGAAGGGAGGGGGAGACATGCTAAAATGGGAGAAAGGAGGGGGTGGAGGAGGGGAATAGTGTCATGTTGCGGATAGGATCACTAAATGTTACAGGACTCAATTCCCCTACTAAGCATAGATTGTTATTCAGGGAGGCACGGAGTAATCAGTGGGATGTGGTATTAGTGCAAGAGACACATCTGAGAAGGAAGGATGAAAATGGGTGGTTTCCAGAGCAATTTTGTTCCTTTAACACAGAGGGAGTAAAAAAGGGAGAGGTGGCTATTTTGGTGAGCAAAGGCAGTAGGGTTCAAGTGCAGGGTAGTTTCAAGGATCTAGCAGGGAGGATTGTAGGAATAAAAGGGATAATGGGGACAGAGGAATTTACAATTGTGTCGGTCTATGGACCGAATGGGAACCAGGTGGTATTTTAGAGGGACATGAGAAAGCTGTTAGATAAGGAAGTTCAAGGGAAGCTGATTGGGGGGGGGGATTTTAATATAGTTCTAAATCCAGGAGGTAGATAAAAGATTCGGAGAGGTCTGATATGGGGGGGGGGATAAATAGAAAGGGGTTGAAACAGCTGATGAAACATTACGATTTAGTAGACACGTGGAGGGGAGTTATACCCATTAAAGAGGGAATACACGTTTTTTCCACACCACATCAGAGTTGGAGTAGACTAGATATGATTTTAATAGATAAGGATTGGATGTTGGGAGTTAAAGAAGGGGGTATAGAACCAATAGTGTGGTCAGATCATGGGGCAGTGGAGGTAGTCGTAGATGGGAGGCAATTCGGGGTAAAATTCTGGAGATTAAATGAGAGCTTGCTCAAATGCAAAGAGGTGGTGGCTGATATCAGACAGGCAATACGAGAATATTTAGCATTAAATGATAATGGGGAGGTGCAGGATGTAACATTGTGGGAGGGACTGAAGGCTTATGTCCGTGGGAGGTTTATTAGGTGGGGCAAAAAGGAAAAAGGGTAGAGGGCAAAGGGAAGAGGAGTTGAAGCAAAGGCTTAAGGAGGTGGAGGGGGAATATCAACGGATAGGGTCGAAGAGGGCTAGGGGAGAGGTGGACAAGGTGAGAGGGGAGTTGCATGCTTTAAAGGTGGAGGAAATGATAATTACACTTACCTGGTAATTGTAGTTCCTTGAGTGACGACAGTGCAGTCCTCAACCTCTGGGTTGTCAACCTCCACCTGCAGCTAGGAGACTGGCATGTCAAATTCATGACATCACTGGATATAGGCTGCTGCTCTCGCTCCACCTCCCCAGTGTGAACTATTAACAAAGCAGACTCAAGAGAGCAACAAATAAGTAGCTACTATAAACATGCTTAACTAAACAGAACAATGACCAACCTAGGTAAGGCGGTCTTAAACCTTCCCTGCGGCACGCAGACGCAGATACTTGGAAAGCCGAGGGAACTGAAAACGACTGACAGGTGACCTACCTGAAATCCACCTCCACTTGACGCGAATCCTGATCTGAACCTGAAAGAATTCCGGGCGGGACCGAGGACTGCACTGTCGTCACTCAAGGAACTACAATCATCAGGTAAGTGTATCATTTCCTTATCGTTCCTCCAATGCAGTCCTCAACCTCTGGGATGTACCAGAGCAGTAATCATGGGGTGGGACCTTTCCATCCGGCACGTAAAACCGCCGAACCGAAACAAGCATCATTGGCCGCCGCCACGTCAAGACGGTAATGCCTACTGAAGGTATGCAAGGACGACCAAGTCGCCGCCCTACAAATTTCCCCTGGGGGCACCAAGCTGTGCTCCGCCCAGGAAGCCGCCTGAGCTCTAGTAGAATGAGCTCGGAAACCGACGGGCACGGACCATCCCTGAAGCATGTAAGCGGACGCAATCGCCTCCTGGATCCATCTGGCAATGGAGGCCTTAGAAGCCGCCTCCCCTTTGCGAACACCTCCAAACACCACAAAGAGCCGATCCGACCTACGAAAAGGTTGAGTCACCTTCAGATAACGCCGTAACACCCTTTTTACATCCAACCGGTGCAAACGGCAATCCTGATCCGAACCGCCTAGGGAACCCAACACCGGCAAGGTAACCGCCTGATTCAAGTGGAAGGACGACACCACCTTAGGCAAAAAGGATGGGACAGGCCGCAAGACAACTTTCTCCTTAGAAAAAGACAGGAAAGGATCTCTACATGACAAGGCCTGCAGCTCCAAAATGCGCCGGGCAGAACAGATAGCCACTAGAAAAACCACTTTCAAGGTCAAATCCTTCACCGACGCCTGACCCAACGGCTCAAAGGGAGAAGCGGTCAAGGCTTTCAGCACGAGATTGAGATCCCAAGGCGGCACCACCACTCTGCACGATGGTCGCAGCCTAGAGACCGCCCTGAGAAACCGCAAAACATCAGAGTGAGCCCTGAGAGCCACCCCCTGTACCTTGCCCTGATAACAAGAGAGCGCCACCAGCTGAACCCGCAACGAGCTGGCCGCAAGTCCTTTATCAAAGCCATCCTGAAGAAAATTGAGAACCACCGGGATAGAGGCCGTCGCAGCCCGAATCCGCCACCACGAACACCAATCTTCAAATATACGCCAAACGCGCACATAAGCTAAAGACGTAGACTGTTTCCTGGCTCTGAGCAATGTATCCACAACGGAAGGCGAATAGCCCTTTTTCTTCAGCCGTGCCCTTTAAATGGCCAGACCGTAAGCGAGAACCGATCCACCTGCGGCATGAAGAGGGGGCCTTGTCTCAACAGATCTGCCCTCTCCAGCAACCGCCATGGCTCCCCGTCCAGAAGACGTACCAGGTCGGCATACCAAGGGCGCCGCGGCCAGTCGGTAGCTACCAGCAGCACCCTTCCTGGATGAGCTCCGACCCGTTGAATCACGCGGCCTATCAAGGCCCACGGAGGAAACACGTACAGGAGACCCGTCACCGGCCATCGCTGCAACAGTGCGTCTATGCCCTCGGACATTCTCTCCCGTCTCCTGCTGTAAAAACGAGTGGCCTTCGCAGAGTGGAAGGTCGCCATCAAATCCATTATGGGCGTTCCAACGAAGAACGATCTGATCGAACACGTCCGGATGCAGTTCCCACTCCCCTGCATCCACTTGAACCCGGCTGAGAAAAATCGGCCCGCACGTTGTCTCTCCCCGCGATGTGCGCCGCCGAAATCGCCGACAAGCGACCCTCTATCCAAGAGAAGAGGAGATCCGCTTCTTCTTCCATCGCCGCACTTCCCGTGCCGCCCTGGCGATTGATGTAGGCGACCTTCGCCGAGTTGTCGGATAGAACCCGGACCGACTGACCCACCACGAACTGCTCGAACGCGAGAAGTGCCCGAGCCACTGCTCGAAGTTCCAGGCGATTGATCGACCATGAAACCTCCAGAGGAGACCAAAGACCTTGCGCAAACCGGCCCTCGCAGTGGGCCCCCCAGCCCATCAGGCTGGCATCCGTCAAGATCGGAAGCCACTCCGGAGGTTCCAGCGGCATCCCGGCCTCCAGAGACGGCGGCTGCAGCCACCACCGCAGGGACTGTTTGACTTTGGACGGTACCGGCAACCGTCGGCCCAGGGAATCCGACTGATGAGACCAGCGACGAAGCAGCGCCCGCTGTAGCGGACGCATATGGAACCTGGCCCAAGGGACCGCCTCCAAGGTCGCCGCCATCGTCCCTAGCACCCGAAGGTAGTCCCACACCGACGGTGAGGGAGTGACCCTGAACCTGCGCAACATACTCCGCAGAGCCTGAGCTCTCACGGTCGGCAAGAAGACCTGCCCCTGCCTCGTGTCGAACCGGACCCCCAGATACTCTAGCACCTGAGAGGGCTCCAGACAACTCTTGGTCGGGTTGACTACCCAACCGAGACCCTGCAGAAACTCGACAACCCTACTTGTGACCTGCCTGCTTTCCGCTTCGGATTTGGCTAGAATCAACCAATCGTCGAGATACGGGTGCACCAGAATGCCTTCTTTGCGCAACGCCGCCACCACCACCACCACCACCACCATAATTTTGGTGAATGTGCGGGACGCCGTGGCGAGCCCAAATGGCAAGGCTTGGAATTGATAGTGACCCCAAGGGAGGGCGAACCGCAAAATCTTTTGATGCGTCGGACGAATCGGGATGTGTAAGTACGCCTCCGTCAGGTCGAGCGACGTTAGGAACTCTCCCTGATCACTGACAGGGAAGGTGTAAGAGCCGCCAAACCCTTTCTCCCACCTCCCCTGTGTGAGAAATCTTCGACTCTGATAAGGTCTCTACCTATTGGGGGGGTTTTTTTGTTTTTTTTTTAAAGAGACAGAACCCACAGCATT
The DNA here is from genome assembly GCA_033557465.1 of Ichthyophis bannanicus. Lineage (NCBI taxonomy): Eukaryota > Metazoa > Chordata > Amphibia > Gymnophiona > Ichthyophiidae > Ichthyophis > Ichthyophis bannanicus. Next base: position 375,753,653 of record CM066037.1, on the reverse strand, counting down.
AGCCTAAAATTAAAGTAGCTACCCTAGCCTATATCGCTCATCATCTGTTCCTCTAGTGAGCCCCTGAAGAGGCTCACAACTTCCTCCTGCTGCAAGGAGACTGGTCACACTGGGGAGGTGGAACGAGAGCAGCAGCCTATATCCAGTGATGTCATGAATTTGACATGCCAGTCTCCTAGCTGCAGGTGGAGGTTGACAACCCAGAGGTTGAGGACTGCACAGGAGGAACGATAAGGAAGTAGCATTTGAAATGCGGCAAGTAAAACAGGTATATTACGAGTTTGGTAATAGACCAGGGCGACTGTTGGCCAGAAAGTTGAGGGAAAGAAAAGTGGCATTGATGATGCATCATATTCGGGGAGCTGAAGGGGAGGTATACAGGGAAGAAAAAAAAAAGACAGAGAAAGATTTATGCAGTATTATCAGGAACTTTATAAGCGGGAGGGTGAGATTGGGGTGGAGCAAATTCAACAGTATTTGGAGAAACTAAAATTGCCAGAGATCCCAGAAGAGGCACAGGAAGGTCTAGAGGCACAAATTAGGGGGGAGGAAGTAGAACAGGTGGTTAGAAGGTTGGTTGGGGGGGGGGAGGTGCTAGGCTTAGATGGGCTACCAGGAAGCTTTTACAAATTTTTTTGTGGCAAGATCAAGGATATGATGGGCAGGGTTTTCAATGGGATAATGGAGGGGGGGGGGGGGGGAGAGCTCACCCCAGATATGTCAACAGCGGGAATAACAATTCTGCCTAAGCGAGGGAAGGACCCTCAAATTGTAGCGCTTATAGACCAATTTCCTTATTGAATGTCGATGTTAAGATTCCGGCAAAGATTCTGGCAGGGAGACTGGCACAGTGTCTGCGTGGAATAAAGGATGACCAAACAGGGTTTATAATGGGCATGCAGCGGAAAATATTAGGAGGGCTGTAGGTGTAGTGTGGGAGGGGGGACAGGGGGAGAAAGACTTGATCTTAATGTCAATTGATGCCAAAAAGGCATTTGACAGAGTACATTGGGATTTTTTGATGGGAGGTCTTGAAGGGGGATGTGGGCCAAATTTTGGAAAATGGATAACGGGGGTTGTATACGGGGCCGAGGGCTCAGGTTAAAATTAATGGGAGTTACACGGGAGCTTTTGGATTAGGGAGGGGGACTCAGCAGGGATGCCCCATGTCACCTTTGCTATTTGCTTTGGTAGTGGAGCCACTGGTGGAGAGGATTAGGGGGAATGACAGGCTACAGGGACTGGACAAGGGGGGGGGGGGGTAGTCATAAAATTGTGTTATATGCAGATGATATATTACTATATATCTGTCAACTGCAGATATCACTACCTGAAGTAATGAAGGAGGTAAAGGGATATGGAAAGGTGTCAGGGTTCAAAATGAATACTAATAAGACAGGTTTTGAAGGTAGAGCTATTGGGGGAATTAGAGGAGCAGCTCAGAAGGGAGTATCCATTGAGATGGATGAATAAATCCTTGAGCTATTTGGGGGAACAAATTGAGGCAAAATATGAGTATTTATATAAGGTTAACTACCCAAGGGTTTTGGGCAAGATTAATAGGGATTTAGAGGGGTGGATGCGATACGAAATATCCTGGTTAGGCCAATTGCGGGAGTTAAAATGAATATTTTGCCGCGATTGTTATGTTTTTCAGGTGTTGCCGGTGGGGGTACCAGAGGGAGTACTAAGGGCATTGCAGAGGAAGGTGTTTCAATACATAAGGGAAAAGAAACCGAGGGTAGCGAGGGACGTAATGTACGCAGCCAAAGAAGGAGGTCTAGGGGTCCCCAACTTTAAGGATTATTATAGAGCAGCTCAAGTGAGCCATGTAATGGACTGGCGGGGTAGTCATGGAGTGAAACCTGGAGTGGAGCTAGAAAAGATGAGGGTAAAGGGAGGACGGTTGGAAGAGTGGTTATGAGCTACTAGGAAGGAAAGGAAGGACTTGGGGGAAGAGTACACCGATGACGCGCCAGGTAGTAGGCGTGTGGGACAGGAAGAGAGAAGAAGACATTAAAGACAGAGATAGTGGGTTTTCCCCGATGATATCATGAGGAAGATGGAAAGTTTTTTGCCAGGGTGGGAAGGGGGATGGTTTGAGGAATGGAGAAGGAAGGGGTTGAAGTGCTTCTATCAACTATTGGAGGAAGGAGAGATTCAGAAATTTGAGAAGTAACGGGAAGAGTATGGGTTGGAGGAGAAGGATAGATTTGCATATATGCAGGCAGGTCATTTTTTGAAAAAAACAAAAACAAAAAAAAAGCTCTAGGTAGGGATGGGTTAGGGAGAGAGGTCATATGGTTTGGGAAAAAGGGTTCAAAAGGGTTGATATCAGCTTTACATAAAGGAATAAGGGAAAAAAGAGTAAATTAGACTTACCTGCTAATTGTTGTTCCTTAAGGAACTCTAGTCCAGTCCCAGAACCATAGAGTTGTCAACCTCCACCAGCAGCTTTGGAGACTGAAAGATGTCATCGTTCTGATGTCACTGGTACAAATAGGCAAGATCCGCCCCCTTTCACCAGCACCTATTGACAAAGCAGACTCAGCAGAGCAACAAATAAGTAGAAAATTGGAATTACTATATGACTATACAGACAGGAAGGCAGTGAAAAAAACAAGAACCCGCACTGCCCCCCAAACATGTGTCCCACATTCTTTGCGAACACGCAGAATAGAAAAAGAACCGCCTGAAAAAACGCGGCCCCACTGCACTCTAGCGCCCAGCCGGGCCTGCTGCGGAAACAAAAATAGAGCCCCCCCCGAGAGCTATTTCCATCTCATCTTCTGACCGTGGACAAACTGATTGAAAGGATGCTACAAAATTATTTTTTTTTTTTTTAACCTGACATGTGCACCTTCCCTGTTCTCCTCTCTCATGAAACTTCAGGCTGCCCACCATTATCGGGAGGGATCCGGGACTGGACTAGAGTTCCTTAAGGAACAACAATTAGCAGGTAAGTCTAATTTACTCTTCCTTTGCGTCCCTCTAGTCCAGTCCCGGAACCATAGAGGATGTAACAGAGCAGTGAATATCAACGGGAGGGACAGGAAAGCCCAGCCTGAAGAACCGCTGAACCAAAACGGCCATCACTCCGCGCCTGCACATCCAGACGATAGTGCCGGGCAAACGAATGCAACGAGGACCACGTCACCGCTCTACAAATATCCGCAACTGGTACTAAACTGACTTCCGCCCACGACGCCGCCTGCGCTCTAGTGGAATGCGCCCGCAGGCCCACCGGAACCTCTTTGCCCTTTAGCAGATAGGCCGAAGCAATAGCCTCCTTCAGCCATCGAGAAATAGAGGACTTCGCCGCCGCCTCGCCCTTCTGCGGACCTCCAAAGGCGACAAAGAGCCTGTCGGACTTACGGAAGGAAGCGGTCTTACGGAGATACTTCTTGAGCGCCCGCCGCACATCCAACCGATGCAAACGACCACCCGACTGAGCCTTCTGCTCCGCGGAAAACACCGGTAGCGACACCACTTGATTCACGTGAAAATCCGAGACCACCTTGGGCAAAAAAGCTGGAACCGTATGCAAAACCACCCTGTCCCCCGAAAAGGACAAGAAGGGTTACAGACACGACAACGCCTGCAACTCAGAAGTTCTTCTGGCAGAACAAATAGCCACCAGGAAAACGGTCTTCAGGGTCAAGTCCTTCAGCGAAGCCCTACCTAAGGGCTCGAACGGTTCCCCAACCAAGGCTTCCAATACCACATTGAGGTCCCACGGAGGGATAACCGGCCGCCTGGGCGGTCTCAGCAAGAGCACCGCTCGCAGGAAACGCCGAATATCACTATGCGCCGCGATCACCTGACCGTTAACCTTTCCTCGATAACAGGAAAGAGCCGCAAGCTGAACACATAAGGAACTGGCCGCGAGCCCGTTCTCCACCCCAGCCTGCAAAAAGGACAGGATATGAGGGACAGAGGCTTTCAATGGAGAGACAGCCCGCTCGGAACACTAAGCTTCGAAGACACGCCAGACGCGGACATACGCCAGCGACGTAGACGGCCTGCGTGCATGTAAAAGGGTAGAGATGACTGCCGCCGAATACCCCCTGGCCGTCAACCGCGCCCGCTCAATAGCCAAGCCGTAAGCGAGAATAGACCCACCTGCGGCATTCGTAGCGGCCCCTGTAACAGATCCTCTCGAAGCGGAAGCCGCAGCGGAGCGTCCGCCAACAGTCAAACCAAGTCCGCATACCATGGTCTCCTTGGCCAATCCGGCACCACCAGCACCACCAGGCCCCGATGCCTTTCTATGCGCTGAACCACCCTGCCGATGAGTGCCCAGGGAGGAAACACAAAGCAGACCCTCTACCGGCCAACACTGAGCCAAGGCATCCAGGCCTTCCGCCATCCACTCTCTCCGTCTGCTGAAGAAACGGTCTACCTTCGCTGACTCCAAGGCCGCCATGAGAGCCATCACCGGGAGCCCCCAACGGCTGACAGTCAGTGCGAAGACTTCCGGGTGCAGAGCCCACTCCCCCGGGTCCACCCTGCGACGGCTGAGAAAATCCGCCTCGACACTGTCTACGCCGGCGACGTGCTGAGCCGACAGCGCCTGCAAGTTCTGCTCCGCCCAGGCCAACAGGACCCTGGCCTCCGCCTCCAGAGACGCACTCCCCGTGCCGCCCTGCCGATTTATATAGGCAACTGTCGTTGCGTTGTCGGACAGCACGCGAACCGCCTCTTGACGTAACACCTCCTGGAACTCCAGAAGTGCCCAATACACCGCACGCATTTCCAATCTGTTGGACCACTGTCGCTCCTCCAGCGACCAAGTCCCTTGGGCAAAGGACCCATCGAGATGTGCCCCCCTCCTGTCAGACTTGCATCGGTCGTGACCAGTCTCCAGGACGGAGGCTCCAGAGGCACTCCTTTCACCAGACTGTCCGGCCGCAACCACCAGAGGAGGTCCCGCCGCACCTCCGGCGGACACGGCAGACGTAGCGATAGCGCATCCCGTTGATGAGACCAACGCCGGAGGAGAGCACTCTGCAACGACCGCATGTGCACCCTGGCCCACAGCACCAAGTCGATCGCAGCCGCCATGGTCCCCAGTAACTGTAAATACTGCCAGGCCATCGGCGCCTTGCGCCCCAGAAAACGTAGCACGAGCTCTCGCAAAGCCTGCGCTCTTTTGCTGGGAAGAAACACCACTCCCTGCTGTGTTTCGAAGCGCGCTCCCAAGTACTCCAGCGTCTGGGAGGGGGTTAGCCTGCTCTTCGCCATGTTGACCACCCAACCGAGGCTTTCCAACAAAGCAACCACCCGAGCGGTGGCTGCCGGGCTCTCTTCCCTCGACTTCGCCCGAATCAACCAATCGTCCAAGTAAGGATGCACCAGAATCCCTTCCTTGCGAAGCGCGGCCGCCACCACTACCATCACCTTGGTGAACGTCCGTGGAGCCGTCGCAGGACCAAAAGGCAACGCCTGAAATTGAAAATGCCCCATCGGCACCGCAAAACGCAGGAACCTTTGATGTTCTTGCCGGACGGGGATATGCAGATAAGCTTCCGTAAGATCCAACGAAGTCAGAAATTCCCCGGACCGAACCACCGCAATGACGGAACGCAAAGTTTCCATTCGAAAGTGTGTCACGCGGAGACAGCGATTTGCGCGCTTGAGGTCCAGAATCGGCTGAAAAGTGCCCTCCTTTTTGGGAACCACGAAATAGATGGAGTATTGACCTGAACCGCACTGCTCCTCCGGAATGGGCACAACCGTTCCGAGTTGCTGCAGACGCCGCAGAGTGACGGCTACCGCCCGGAGCTTCTGATGTGCCCTGCACTGGGAAAGAACAAAGGAATCTAAGACGGGACGCTGGAACTCCAGAGCATAGCCGTCCCGAATAACTTCCAGCACCCACTGGTCCGAAGTGATCTGGACCCAGGCAGGGTAGAACTCCCGCAACCTTCCGCCCATGGGAACCTCCACCACCTGGGTCCGCCTTATCTCATTGCGGCTTCTTGGTACCCGAGGACTGAAAGGGGCCAAAACCTCTGTCCGCCCCTCTGAATCCCCGAAAGGGCTGACCATGAACTGGAAACCTGCCCCTCTGCGATTGATTAAACCGAGAGGTCCTAAACCTACGAAAATCCCTCAGGAGGCCCCTGGACCCCGAAGCCCCACAACCCTGCTTCGGCTTATCCTCCGGGAGGCGACCCTCCTTGGACTCCCCGAGGTCCTTAACCAACTTCTCCAAATCTTCCCCAAAGAGTAGTTTCCCCCTAAATGGGAGCTTACTAAGCCTCGCTTTGGAAGAGGCATCTGCCGACCAGTAACGCAGCCACAGATATCGGCGAGCCGCCACTACCGAGGCCATACTCTTGGCCAGACCGCGGATTAAATCGTAGTGAATATCGGATAAGTAGGCCGTGCCCGACTCTAACCGAGTCACATCCTCCGTCTGTTCTTCCAAGGAGGATCCCTGAAGGCGCTGGGACCACCTTAAACAGCCTCGAGCCACCCAAGCCCCCGCAATGGAGGCCTGCAGAGATAGAGCACACATATCAAACACCTGCTTCAGCAAGGTATCCAACTTCCTGTCCTGCCCATCTTTCAGCACCGCGGCCCCCTCAACCGGAATGGTGGTCTTCTTGGTGACTGCCGACACCGCCGCATCCACCCTGGGCAAACGAAAAATCTCCCTATCCTGTTCGGACAGAGGGTATAACCTGGCCAAAGCCCTGGTCCCACGCAACGACGACTCCGGTGAGAGTCCCATTCTTCCTGAATCATATTGCGTAAAACCCTATGCACAGGGAATACCCTCTGTGAGGTTCTTACGGCCTGCAAGAGCGGATCCTCCAACGCCTCCTCCGAGGAGGTGGACCCCGCGGGCATATTCAAAGTCTTAAGTGTTTCCGCAATCAATGCTGGCAGTTCCTCCCTCCGAAACACGCGGACTAATCTGCTTTGCTGCTCCGCGTCCAGCAATTCACCTTCCTCCAAGTCGTCCTCGGAGGCCTCTTCCACCTCCAAGTCCTGGGTTCCCCCCTCCTCCTCCAACCCCACATCCGAGGAGGGGTCCAGACTCTCCCGACGTCTCTTAGGCGGGGGAATCTCCCCTTCCTGAAGACCCCCTGACCCTAATCTTTTCCGGCCGGTGGGGCTCTGTGACCGAGCTCCCAACCCTGGTTGAAGCAAGGCAAAGGCCTTCTGCATCAGTGCAAAGAAATCTGAAGGAATCCCAGGCACTCCGGTCCCCTGGGACTCCTCCCCTGACAAAGGAGCGCTCCAAGCCAAGGACGGACCTGCTACCGGCTCCGAAGCCTCCAAGGAGGGAGGCCCTGATCCCCTGCCGTCGAAGGAAGCCTCCGGCTGACCACTCGAGCCCTCCCCCAAGGATTTCTCCATGCCAACTGCCTCTACGGAGCAGGCCTTGCACACACCCGCTTCCAATAGCTCCCCGCGCCTCACACCACAAACAAGGCAGCGGGGCTTAGCAGGCATGCTTGCTAGTGCTGTAGTCCAGGAAATTAAGCCTGCAAGGGTCTCTCTTACTGCCCTATGCGCTATGCTATGCCCTCCGACAAATTTCTTCGGGTTTTTTTTTGTTTGTTTGTTTTTTTACTGAATCACGCCAAGGCAGCCCCAACTAGCTGCCCCCAGGCAGTCCTAATGAAAAACGAAGCTTCTAAGCCGTGGAAAAAGCAAAAGAAATTGGCGCTGAAAAAACGGCATCCAAAATGGCCGCCGCAACGTTTGCACCGCCAAAAATCACGCGGGCAGCTTCCTAGCCAAACTCCGGAGCCGCCAAAACCCTCCCTTAGCCTAAGTACTTCTCCCCCAGCGATCCCCGAAGTTCGGGGGTACTCACCACGCTTCTGAGAAGAGAGGAAGGAAGGGCAGCGCTAGGCACTTCTGGAGCACAGCCTTTTTCACGGCATCAGCTCCAGGCACTGACTGTCACCTCAGCAACAGAGGCTTTCTCCTGACAGTCACTTCTGCCTTCTACCTGCTCCTCACCCTTCCAAATCGGGTTCGGGAGCAGGGAGGCTATTTCACCCTCCTGTGCTCGTTTAAATGCTGGGGCACTCTGAGACCACGTTAGGGAGGGGGAACGGAGGGAGGGAGGGAGAGGGAGTTTGCAAGAGATGAGAGAAAAAACGCACCCAGCAGCACAGGATCTCTGTACACCTAAAGACAAAAAATAAAGGAAAAAACTCAAAAACCAATCCAACCAGGGGCTAACTAAACCCAGTAAGCTCTGCTTATTTGCTCCTCCTGAGCCCAGTCCCGGGCTCAGAATCTCCAAGCTGCTTGGAGACTGAAAGTACTGGTGAAAGGGGGCGGATCTTGCCTATTTGTACCAGTGACATCAGAATGATGACATCTTTCAGTCTCCAAAGCTGCTGGTGGAGGTTGACAACTCTATGGTTCCGGGACTGGACTAGAGGGACGCAAAGGAAGGGGGAAATTTAGGTACACAGTAGAGTGGGAGGTACGATGACACTCAAAGAATGGAGAAAGGTATGTGATCAGGTGAGAAGAGCACCCTGGTCGAGTAGCATTAAAGAGAACTGCTATAAAACCTTATTTAGATGGTACTACACACCTGAGAGGTTGTACCGGATATACCCGGGGGTAACTCCACTATGCTGGAGAGAGTGTGGGGAGGTGGGTATATTTTGGCATATTTGGTGTGGGTGTGGAAAGGTTCAGGTTTATTGGCAGAGGATTCAAAAGTGGATTCAACAGAACCTAGGGGAAGTAGTGGAGATGCAACCGGAGGTAGCTCTGCTATCATGGTGGGGGGAGGATGGTCAAAAGTGTGGGGGGGGGGGGGCGGATGATAATGGCTTGTTTAAGTGCAGCTAGATGTGAGCTAGCTGCTGCATGGAAACAGAGAGAAGTACCGACAGTGATGGACTCTGAAGGGCACCTGAGGCATATTGTCCTAATGGAAAAAGCTAACAGCGGCCAGAAGGCAGAAGGTGGATAAGTTTGAAGTGGATTGGGGAGAGTTATGGTGTGTCTTAGGGGTTGAGGGGAGGCGGGGATGGTGGGGTTAGAAGTACTTAAGAGAAAATAGGTGGAAGGTTTACATTGTAGTTTAAAATATGGGAAAGTTAGCGGTTTCTAGGATGATGGTTTGGGGTTCTAACATTTAAGATTCATAGGTTAAGTAAAATACAACCACCAAATAATGAACGATACACAATTGACAATTAGTTAATACTTTTACTGCAAACGTCTATCGACATTCAAGGTTGGTTGTAAGTTCAAACATAATACGTTGATGGGAGTGAGCGGGGGCCTATGGGTGTTATGATTACCATATATGCTAGTATTCTATTAGCTAGTACCATATATGCTAGTATTCTATTACCATATATGCTAGTATATATTAGGTTTAACTTTACGCATATATGTTATATGAATAAGATTGTATTGTAGACATTTTGGTACAATAAAAAATTTAAATATAAAAAAAAAAACGAACACAAGTGGAGGAATTCAGAGGAGGTGGCGAGGCTGAGGAGCATTCAAGATAGTGAGAAGTACATTGATGAGATGCTTCTTGCAACATCCAAGCTCTCCAGCAGAAGAGAAGATGGGTACCTACAGAATGACGAAGGTTGGACACAAGTCACCAAGGCCTGCAGAATCACCAATCCAACTTCTCCAGCCCTTGAATTGAAGAACCATTATGCAGCCCTGGAAGTGGAGGAGGTGAAAGCATTCCTGGAAAGGGAAAAACCAGAGCTCAAGTACCCAAAGGTTGCAGAATCAGTAACTACAAGGAAGCGAAGGGTAGTGATGGTTGGTGATTCTCTTCTGAGGTGTACTGATGTCCATCTGCACACCAGGCTTGATGTCCAGAGAGGTATGCTGTCTGCCAGGTGCCAAAATCCAAGATGTTACGGAGACTCATCAAGCCCACTGACTATTACCCAATGTTGCTAATCTATGTCAGCACAAATGATACTGCCAGGTATCCCTCTGAGCGTATCAAAAGTGACTTCATGGCTCTGGGACAGAGGGTGAAGCAGATAGGAGCACAGGTGGTGTTCTCTTCAATCCTCCCTGCTGAAGGTAAAGGACATGGCAGAGAAGCTTGCATCCTGGAGATGAATGCATGACTGCGTGGATGGTGTCATCGAGAGCGTTTTGGTTTCCTGGACAATGGGATGTTGTTCCAACGGTTGCAGAGCAGAGATGGTGTCCATCTGTCCAAGAAAGGTTGACGTATATTCAGTAGCAGACCGGCTAATCTACTGAAGAGCGTTTTAAACTAGATTCATTGGGGATGGGTGAAGAAAGCCCCCAGGTAAGTGAAACATTAAATACCTTTATGGAAATGGGTAAAAGGGGCAAAATGTGGAAAGCGGTATGTATAAATGCCCATAGCATGGGAAATAATATCCCAGATGTTGAAGCTTTAATGGGAGTGGCTGACTTGGATTTAGTGGCAGTTACAGAAACATGGTTCACAGAAAACCATGACTAGGATGTAACTATACCAGGCTATACTTTATTCAGAAAGGACAAGGTAGGAAGAAGGGGAGGAGGAATGGCACTATATGTAAAAAAATACTATTAAAGCTTTGGAATTACAGAGCTTAAAAGGGAGAGAGAGGAGGCACTGTGGGTTAAACTAGAAAGAGGGAAAGAGAAATCTATTTGCAATGGTGTGATATACAGACCTCCCTCACAAGAGGAAGAGGTGGATGGAGAGTTAATTTAAGAGAAACACAGCATTGCTAGGATAGGAGATTTCAATATGCCAGATGTTGATTGGCACATTCCTGCTGCAGTATCATCTAGAAGTAAGGAGATCCTGGATTCTCTACAGGGAGAGCTATTCAGGCAATTGGTAACAGACCCCACACGTGAAGGGGCCATACTGGACTTGATGCTTATCAATGGTGAAAGTGTTTCTGATATCATAGTGGGAGATCATTTTGCATCCAGTGATCACCAAATGATGTGGTTCAGTATTAGGACTAGGGCTGATAGAATCCATTCAAAAGCGAGGGTCTTAGACTTTAGAAAAACTAACTTTGCCAAGATGGGCCAATACCTCAGGGAGTCGTTAGCAGGATGGGAACAGCTGGGGGATGTAGAAAAACAGTGGGCAAAAGTGAAAGGGGATATTTTAAGGGCAACCAACCTTTTTGTTAAAATGGTAAATAAAAGGTAAGAGGAAAAGGAGACCACTATGGTTTTCGAAAGAAGTAGCTGAAAAGGTGAAGAAAAAGAGGGAGGCCTTCATGAAATACAAGAGATCACAGAGAGAGGAAGACATGCATTCATATCTAGAAAAACAGAGAAGCTAGCAAAGTAGTCAGGAAAGCAAAGATTCAAGAGGAGGAAATAGCCAATGCAATAAAATGGGGGGGGGATAAGACATTTTTCAGATATGTTAGTGAAAAGAGGAAGGGCAAAAGTGGTATTGTCAGACTCTAGAGTGAAGGGGAGAAATATGTAGAAACTGATGAGAGGATAAGGAAGAATTGCTTAACAAATATTTCTGTTCTGTGTTCACAGATGAAGAACCAGGAAAAGGACCTCAGAAAACACCCACAAACATGAACAGAAGCGAGGGGCATCTTGAAGAATTTTCAGAAGACTGTGTTCGTGAGAAACTAAACAAAGCGATGGGACCGGATGGGATATGCTCTAGAATACCGAGGGAACTTGGGGACGTTCTAGCAGCTCCACTGATTGAACTTTTCAATGCCTCAGAGTTGGGAGTGGTGCCAAAGGACTGGAGAGGCTCATGTGGTTCCTTTACACAAAAGCAGAAGTAAGGATGTGGTTGAAAACTACAGGTCAGTTAGTTTAACTTCGGTGGCAAGTAAATTATTGGAAGTGCCACAGAAAGAGAAAATAGTGAGGTTTCTGGAGTCCAGCAGATTACAGGATCAGTGGCAGCATGGATTCACCAGAGGCAGGTCTTGTCAGACAAATCTGATTGATTTCTTTGACTAGGTGACCAGGGAGTTGGACCGAGGGAGAGTACTAGATGTGGTGTATTTAGATTTCAGTAAAGCCTTTGACACTTTTCCTCACAGGTGACTTATAAACAAACTGAGCACCCTAGGGATGGACCCTAAAGTTAACGCTTGGGTTAGAAATTGGCTAAGTGTGAGGCGACACTCACTCTGAGGAGAAGGAAGTTACCAGTGGTGTGCCCCAGGGATCTGTCCTTGGTCCGATTCTTTTTAACATCTTTGTTAGTGATATAGCGGAAAGGCTGTCGGGTGAGGTTTGCCTCTTTGAGGATGATACCAAAATCTGCAATAGAGTAGACACCCAGGAAGTTGTAGATAACATGAGGGATCTAGCTAAGCTTGAAGAATGGTCTAGAATTTGGCAGCTGGGATTTAATGTTAAAAAATGCAAGGTCATGTATTTGGGCTGTAGGAATCCAAGGCAACGATATAGTATAGGGGGTGAAGTACTTCTGTCCACTAAAGAAGAGCGGGACCTAGGCGTGGTTGTGTCTGATGATCTTAAAATAGCTAAACAGGTAGAAAAGGCAACAGCAAAAGCTAGAAGGATGCTTGGGTGCATAGGGAGAGGAATGGCTAGCAGAAAAAAGGTGCTAGTGCCTCTGTATAAGTCTGGTGCGATCTCATTTGGAGTACTGTGTGCAATTCTGGAGACCACACCTTCAAAAGGGTATAGACAGGATGGAGTCAGTACAGAGGGTGGCTACTAAAATGGTTAGTGGTCTTCATTATAAAGCATATGAGGACAGACTTAAGGATCTTAATATGTACACCTTAGAGGAAAGGCGGAATACAGGTGATATGATTGAGACGTTTAAATACCTCTGTGGCATAAATGCACAGTGGGGGGAGCCTCTTTCAATTGAAAGCAAGTTCTGCTATGAGGGGACATGGGATGAGGGTGAAAGGGGATAGATTCAGGAGTGATATGCGGAAATATTTCTTTATGGAAAGAGTAGTGGATCAGTGGAATAGTCTCCCAGTGGAGGTAGTAGAGATGAGGACAGTATCTGAATTCAAAAAAGCATGGGACAAACACAGAGGATCTCTAAAGGAAAAAAGGGGACTGTTGTAGTTGTTGATATGGAAAGACAGACTAGATAGAAAAAATGAAGACAGAAAAAGACCACATGACCTATGTTCCTATGACCCCGAATATTCAATGCCAGGGCTGCATATCACTCCAGCATTGAATATCCATGTTAAAGTTTGGTGGCAATGGCTATGCGCTGTAGAGGCACATAGCCATCGCAAATGAATATCGAGCCCATGTGCTGTCAACTTCCAAAAGTCTTTCTGTCCCTCTAACATGGAGATATTCAGTGAATACATTTGTTTAGCCTTCAAGTCAGATCTGGAGGATCCAGTCGATATGACCCTCCAAATCTAATGCCTAGAAAAAAAAAAACTGCACCAGCTTAACATCTCTTCCCCCTGAGCTCCACACCACTACACATGTCCAAAGCAGATCCAGGTGGTCTTCACTACCTGGAAGAGATCTCCAGATCTGTATTAAACTTGTACAGCAGAAGTTCAGGTGTCACAGGCAATGCATAAAAAAAAAATAAGAGAAGGAGGAAGCAAAGGATCGCTGAGAGATGTTCAGCCAGCAGTATGTTTTGCTTTGTTTGTTTTCTTTTCCAGAGTTAAAAATCAGATCCAGTGGATATTAATCTACCATCAGCTAGTTCATCATCTTAGCATTAAAAACAAAGCATCTCCTTCCCTTGACACCTGAAATCTCCTCCATTGCACGTTTTTAAAGCTGCAGCACCTCAACAGCACAAACGGATAGCACAGTGCCAAGACATTTAAATCTTCACATCCGTAAGATTTTTACCCACTCCCAATTGGTAACAAAGTCTCCAAGTTAAACTTCTGCTTGGGGATCTGGATGCAGCATTAATTCCGCTTTAAATCCCTACTGCTTTGCACTGAGCACAAGTTTTAAATGGCCACTCCCCATTTAAAGTCCACCAGCCAAATAAGTTAAAGCCGATCCTCCATAGTTACAATTAAAAGGTAGCATAAAAACCGGATCCTCCGGATCTAGGTTATCTACTCCCAGACTGCCCAACCATACCAACTACAAAGCTCCACAAGCCTTTCCTTCTCTCAGAGATCCTTTGTGCTTGTTCATACCGTCTTTTGTATTCGAATACATGCTTTATACCTATATTAGTGCAAGATACATCATTTATCCACTTCAGGCAGAACACCCACAGAATATTATTGTTTGTACTCACGCTCTCTCCAACCACAGTTGGAGTCGCTCCATCTTTTCCTCCCTCTGGTCCCGGTTGATGTTTGCAGTGCCAATGTTTCAATTTTATCCCGTAAGTCCGGAGTTGTTGGAGCACGGCCATATGCAGCAGCGCCTTATGAGCAGTCATTCGCTTCATTACTGTCTTTTCACTAGGATTTGGGAAAATTAGTTTACCACAATAAATACCTATCCTTTCTTTCTGCCCTGATCCCCGCCCTCTTCTTCCTCGCGTCAAGTTCTAACTTTTGTCGACCCGACCCGTCCCGTCCTCTACCTCTGCAACCTTCTTGCTTCCACGCAAATTTTTACATCCCGAAACGCATCTTATCCTACGCTCACAGATCTCCACATCCTCCACCTTACTCCCCTCACCTCACATTTCCCTCATTTCCTGTTGCAGCGCGTAAGTGAAGACAAATCCTCGCGCCGTACCCATACCACCATCCTCATTGGCCAGTCACAGTTCAAATATCAGGACCCCGTCACTATGCTCATAGGGAAACCGGTACAGTGCCTGCTTCGGGTGAAAACTAGTACTGTATACAAGAAACTAGCTGCGGAAAGCGAGGCTTCGCTCTGAGGATATTTCTTGGTTGCATTTTTTTTCTTCTGTATAAGAATAACTAGCTATTCTAATTTACTTTGTTAGCAGAAGGGTGAATGAACGTAGCGCGGCATGATGACTTGTGTTCTTTTCCTAATGGTTGAATCGTTAAACCTTTACACCACAGATAACTACGGTTGCCAGATGTTTTGTTCAGGCAAATTTGGGACACTACCCAAAGGGAGAAGGGTGTGTGACGTGTGACACCTTAGTTCCAGTTGAGCAACAACATATGGTAGAGGGAAGAGAAGTGAATACATTGCCCCCATCTATCTATCCTGTGACATCAACGATATCACTTCCAAGCAGACAAATCAACTGAGAAATGAAAACAGTGATGTATTACCCCGTTCAAAATATAAAGATAATGGATGTAAATTCTAAAAGTGGATATATGTTAGATTATCTTTCCCCATTGCTGAAATCGAGGACAGGAAGCTGTCAAATAGGTGGGAGTCAGGGACACAAAGTGCCAAGTTACCCAGTTCCACGAGTGAGATTTTTACACCGGTCCTGGATTTCTGATAAGCTCACCATAAGGGGTTATGGGATATATAGCACTGATTCCAATGGGGAAAATTAGGGACCACAAATACCATATTGCATTGTAATGCAGACTTAAAACCAGAACTGCCAAAAATCTCATTCTTGGAATTGGGAACTGGGGACAGTCCATGAAAATCAGGTCCAGAAGATTTGGTAATCAAAAGGTAGGAAAACTCAAGGATATGCTATAAAGTTACTAAGTAACACATTTAAGATAAATTGGAGAAAATGTTTGGGGGGTTTTCTTTACTGAAAACACAAGCTCTGGCATTGCTGCAAGAAGATGTGTTCAAAGAGAACAGGGATGATGGATTTAGTTTATGCTCTTTTTTTATGGTTTTCAGGCATAGCTCAAGGTGAGTTCATTTTCCCTATCTGTGGAGCAGGGCCAGTGCTAGGGTTTCTAGCGCCCCCTGCAACCTATAAATCGGCGCCCCCTCCCTCATTATTATTAATGTTGGCTGCATCCTACTCTCCTTTTTCCCAAAACCGCTTTGTGAACTCTTTTCAAGGGATATTAGTATTTCTCCTTCAAATCCAGTGTTGTAAGAAAATTGCAGCAAAAGAGCAAATGCATAGTCAAAATAACAGCATCATACAAACAGGCTTTGATAGTCAAAAATAAAATCTGATTCTGATCATCTCACAAACAACAACATAAACATTCTCCAGTGTCAGGCATATTGTGAACTAATTTAAAATGCTGCAAAGTCACTGACGATCTACAAAGCCAAATCTATCATACAATACCAGCATACATTTCCAAAACTCATACAATAAGGGGCCTACCCAGCAAAAAGCAGCACTATAAATACTGCAATGGCCCCCAAAACATCCATACACCTATTTGAAAAGCTGTCCAAGTCAAATTATTACAGTTCAGATCCCTATACAAACTCCATGTTAACAGAACACCTGGCCTTGGTCACACACTCAGAACACAGACCCTCACCAAGTAAAGAATAAGCAACCACAATCTAAAGTAAAAATAAAAATATATAGACAAAAATTAAAATGAAACCCCAAGAAGCCACACTCCAATTGCGGTGTCATACCAGATAAGAGATGCATTTCCCCATACTGTTTGAAATATAAAGATAACGCAAAGTCCAATTACTAAATTGAAAATAAAATTATTTTTTCTACCTTTGTTGTCTGATGATTTTTGATCATGCTGGTCCTGATCTGAGGTTTCTCTTTTCCTCTGTCTTCTCTTAGCTCTTTTTCTATGGTCTATAGTCCATCTGCCATTTCTTGTCTCTCCTTTTGCTTTCTTCATTTTCTTCCATCAGCCTTTTTCCAGGCCCAGTAACTCTCCCCAGTATCAACCCCCTTTACAGCCTCCCCTCCCAGTACCTTCCAGTGTCAAACTCCTTATATTCCCAGCACTGCCACTGGTATCCCCTTTTATTCCCCCTCCTTCTCCATCGTCCAGCCCCTTCTAGACCCAATACCATCCCAGGTATCAGCAAACTTCCAGTCCCAGTGCCCCTTCCTGTGTCAGTTCCCTTCCAGTCACCCTCTCTGTCTATCTACTGTACCTTCCAGTGCCATCCCTGGGTTTCAACTCCCCACCTTCCCTCCAGCCTCCTCCTCTCCCTCTTTTCCGCTCCCTTCCAACCCCCCATGTGAGCTCCCTTCCCCCCTGTCAGTTCTCTTCCAGCCCCCCTCCTATTATCCAGCCACTTTCCAGTCCCATCCCCAAGTGTCTGCTCTCTTCCAGCTCCCCCCTGTCTGCTCCCTTCCAGCTCCCCCTCCTGTGTCTGCTCCCTTGTAGCCCCCTATGTCTGCTCCCTTTCAGCACCCCGTGTTTGCTCCCTTCCAGCTCCCCAGTGTCTGCTGCCTTTCAGCCCCCCCCCCTCCGGGTCTGCTCCCTTCCAGCTCCCTTTCAGCTCCCCCCCCCCTGTGTCTACTCCCTTCCAGCTCCCCCCCCCTCCCGTGTCTGCTCCGATTTGTCCTTCAAAAAACAAAGCAGCCATGGGAACATTTCACAGGAAATGCTTCTTCTTGCCATTAGAAACTCCGCAACACAGCAGTTTAAAAGTTAGCAGAGCTACGGGAACAGAGAAATGTTCCCGTGGCTGCTTTATTTTTTGAAGTGGTGGGTGGCGGGCAGCTAGTGACGACGCCCCCCTCCCCCACCGTGCTTACCTGGCTTACCAGGTAGCGCCGGCCCTGCTGTGGAGGGCTTGCAATCTTACTAGAGTGCATATTCTGGTAGCATAAGATTTAGCACAGAAATAATGTGTGTTTGGGCCATGCAGTAGAATGGAGTGTGCGTCCCAAAGGCAACTGCGCTAAAACTCTTGCACCACTAGTGCAGCGCATGACAAGATAGGATTAAGGCAGAGACTGGTATTAGGAAATATGTGGTCACCCTGCTTCTGCCCTTCATAAGAATGAAATAGGTCAAGAACATATGTTAGCAGAAGACCTAGGTGCCTGCCTAACCAGAGCCTGCAGGTCAGGGGTGACCCTGTTGGGACAGTGGGCAAACATCCACAAACATATGAATAGCTGTTCTGACCAACTGCTGTTCACATTGGCATATGCATTGGATAGGTGTTGGGTGCTATGAAAATGTTAGGACATAGGGCCTGTGCTCTGTGCTGCAGGCAGTATTGACCTCATAGCCAGAGATGGAACTAGCGGAGTATAATGAGGGTGTGCGGCATGCAAATTAGGGGATGCACATACTGGCAACATGATGCTGTGGCAGCAAAAGTGCCATCCAACCCTTGTTTCCCCTGCATGTGGAGGCATATTTCAGTGCATACATACATCTGGAGGGGCCATGCCGCTGCCATGGGCCATGTTCCTGTGGGTAGGTGGCCCCTCACCCTGATCCATGTAGGATGTAGCTGAGATCTATCAGTTCTGAGCAGTTGTGTAATACTTAGGCCTCTAGCCTTGGAGCTCACTGATTGGTGTCCCCTTGTCCAGGAGCTGTGAGGCATTCTGTGGACCACTCATGATCTTCCCTTCTCTGGTGGAGCTTTATTTCCCTGACAGCTAGAGTGCTGGGCACTATGGGATTTGCTATCTCCATGTGGTATTCTCCATGAGGCTACAGGGGTGGTTGTTCTATACTGTGGGTTGTGGGGATGCTTCCTGACCTTGTAGACCCCATGTGTAGGCTGCTATGCACATGTAGACTGATTGTGCTTGGTCTCAAGATCCCATTTCCTTATCGACCCTACAGTCCAGTCCCGACAAAACCAAACTAAATTAACACCTATTCTGAGACATTTTCCTACATTGTCCTTTCAGTGAGACCAGCCCCCTGGCTCACTACCTCCAGCAGCTTGGAGACTGAGCAGGTCATCTTTTGATGACCTCACTGTACTTAGGCAGCCGGCTCCATCTACCAGCCCCAGTATGCTCAGTCTCCAAGCAGTTGGAGGAGGTAGTGAGCCAGGGGGCTGGTCTCACTGAAAGGACAATGTACGAAAATGTCTCAGAATAGGTGTTAATTTAGTTTGGTTTGGATTTCTCTGCCTAGTTTCAGGGTTGTTTTTTTGTTAGAGTTAAGTGTAATAGGGCCACTGAGCTGAAGGAGGAAATCGCCCCCCTCCTCTCTTCTCAGATCTTCAGGGAAGCAGGTTTTGATGGAGCTTCAGTTCCCAGGGTTACCGGTGGCTCCCAAACTCGTCAACGGGTGAGGAGCCGTCAGAGCTACAGCCTACTGCACAAATGCAGCTTCCTTAACGGTCCTCCAGTTCAGTCCTCCACCACTTGGTTGTGTACCTCCTCCTGCTGCATAGAGACTGGACCAATCAAATTCTTGATAGCACTGGATACTTTCTGCTGGTCTTCCCATCAGCCCCCATTGTGTCTAGTCTCCATGCAGCAGGAGTACATAGTGAGCCTGGGCTGGGCTCACTGGAGGAACACATAAGGAGCTCTATAGTCAGGGTTTAGGATTTTATTCCTGTTTTGGTTCTCTTCTCTTTTGTTTTCTTTGCCTTTAGGTGTTCTGCTCCTTTAAAAAAAAAAAAAGCCAAGCCGAATCGCGTTCCTACACTTCTCTTCTGTTTCCTTCTGTCTCTGGGACACCTTGCAGCTCTCTCTCCCTTGGCTGCACGGGAGAGAGCTCTGCTCAGCACGTTCACTCGACACAGCCTCGGACAGCAGACGGTGCCTCAGCATATGAGCAGTGCTGCTGGCCGGCAAGTAAGCCTTTGCCGCGAACGTCGCTCTTGACAACGCTGAGCAACATCGCAGCTCGCAGGGCACAGCACCGGAGGCAAGCGCTGGGTTTGGGGTTAGCGTCGGTGGCCCTTTTGTTAATGGCGCAGGGCTTGAGAGGCCAGTGCTTGGTTTTCCAGTCGAGCGGTTAGCTGCGGCGGCCATTTTGAAGTCTTCCCACGCTGCCGGAGCCGCATGACGTTGTTGGGGCTGTGTGTGGGTGCATCGTGTGGAGACCGCTTGGCAAGCTTCAGGACAGTGCAGGTGTAATTTTTTCGTCAGTGGTGCGCCGGGGAGCATTCTGAGTCTTCTAGCTTGGTTTGGTTAGGTGTGAGGCCAAAAAAAAAAAATAGAGGAAAAGTTCCTGTCACAAGAATCATCAGGGGAAAAGCAGGAAAGGATAGTCCTGGTACCTGTGTTTTCCGGGGCATAGATAGTCGGTGCTGGGGGAGTCTAGCCCATGTCATCTCACCCACAGTGCGTGGTTTGTGGCACACGCAGGGGCACGGTGTCCGATTCTGGAATTTGCCGTGGCTGCGCATCCGTATCTACCACAGTGGAACAACAGATGGAAGGCAAGGTGGCCCAGGACGCTCCAGCCCTCCCGGTTGGAGGGGAGGGAGAGCCCTTAGCGGTCGTCCCGCCGGGGTCTTCTTCAGAGCCCCTGGTGGGGCCCTCGGGGGTGCCTCCGGCTTCGGGGTCGAGCCATCGCTGGGGGATTTCTCTCCGGACTTCGTCCTTATTATGCATCAGGCTTTCCGCTTGGGGCGCCTAGGCAAGCTGCCGGAGGCTCTAGCGGAGACAACGGGGTTTCCCTCACCCCGAGTGGAAGTGCAGAGTGGCGCTCTTCCGAAGCCGGCTAAGAGACCTCGATATTCCGGTTCCATTCCCTCCGAGTTGGATTGGCCGGAGTCGGAAGAGGCGGAACCGGACCCAGAGTCGGGTCTAGAGGAGCTGGAAGACGGGGAAATACCAGAACCTGAAGATCAGGCGAGAATCATATGGGTATTTTGCAAAGAGGAGCTTCTGCCGCTCATTACAGAAGTTCTTAGGACTCTCAACCTCGCCACAGCACAGCCGACGGAGGAGGAGAGATTGGAAGATCCCCTCATCCAAGCGGTTATGGAATCATAGACGGTTCACCGGGTGGTGGATCGGATGATCCAGAATGAATGGGGTCAGCCGGAGGCGGGCCTAAAAGGCATCAAGACCATGAACAGGCTCTATCCTTTGGCAGATAAGGACAAGGAGAAGTATCGTGCACCGCGGGTGGATGCGGCAGTGTCGGCGGTCACGAAGAAAACGACGATTCCCGTGGAAGGTAGCGCAGCCTTGAAGGATGCGCAGGACAGAAAAGTGGATGGTTTACTAAAGCAGACATTTGAAGCTAATGCCCTCTCGCTGCAGGCCTCGATTTGCGGGGCCTGGATAGTGCGGGCATGCCTGCGTTGGTCCCAGCACTTAAGACGGGTTGAGCAGCTGGATCAGCAGAGTGTAATGGAGGTGATCCGACTCAAATCTGGGTCGGCATATCTGGCGGATGTGCACTATGATCTGAGCAGAGCATTGGCTAATAGCATGGCTTCGGTGGTGGCCGCTAGGCATTCCATCTGGTTGTGGAATTGGGCGGCCGACAGATCCTCTAAGTCTCGTCTCAGTAAGCTTCCCTTCAAAGGTAGATTATTGTTTGGGGAAGATCTGGATAAGCTGGTTAAGGATCTAGGGGAATCCAAAGGTGGCAGACTTCCGTAAGATAAGCCTCAACAGGGGAAGTCTTTGCCATCCTTCCAGGGTCAGTTTAGGGACTTCCGGAGGTTTCGTACATCTCGCCTCGGTGGTTCTCCCCGGGGAAGATTTCTTCCTCGAACCCAGGGGTTTCGTGGGTTTCGGGGGGCCGGCAGAGGTTTCTCTGCAGCCTCCCCCTCCTCGACTGGCCATAAGCCCCAACGAAGCGAGGCGGGCCCCGGCAGAAAGTCTCTCGTTTGGGGGGCGACTTCGGGAGTTCCTTCCTGCCTGGGTCCGAATAACGTCCGATCAGTGGGTGCTGGAGATCGTCCGCAACGGTTATGCTCTGGAGTTGGCTTGTCCTGTGCGGGACTCATTTGTAATGTCCCCCAGCAAGGGGCATCGAAAGGCAACGGCCCTCCGTCAGACGGTAGACCATCTCCTACGGCTGGGGGCAGTGATGCCCGTGCCATCATCAGAATGCGGGTAGGTCGCTACTCCATTTATTTCATGGTGCCAAAGAAGGAGGGATCGCTCTGGCAAATTCAGGACCCCAAAGGGGTAAACCGCTGTCTTCGAGTTCCCCACTTTCGAATGGAGACTCTAAGGTCCGTTATTGTGGCAGTTCGGAAAGGAGAGTTTTTGATGTCCCTCGACCTCACGGAAGCTTACTTGAACATTCCGTTAAGGGAGGCCCATCAAAGGTTCCTACGGTTCGCCTTCCCTTGGGGCCATTACCAGTTTCAAGCTCTACCCTTCGGTTTGGTGATGGCTCCGTGCACTTTCACCAAGATCATGGTGGTGGTGGTGGTGGCGGTGGCGTTGGCGTTGTGAAAGGAGGGCATTTTAGTTCATCCTTACCTCAACGATTGGTTTATTTGGGCAAAGTCCAGAGAGGAGAGCCTGCGGGCGACAGATAGGGTGTTGCAGCTGCTTCAGAGCCTCGGCTGGGTAGTCAATGAGGCCAAGAGTCACTTAGTACCCTCCCAGATCCTCGAATATCTAGGAGTTCGCTTCGACACTGCGAGAGGAGCGGTGTTTCTCCCGGAATGGCGGGCGCACCACTCCGGCCCCGTCCACTTGGTGGTACCTGCAGGTATTAGGCACCATAGCGGCGACCCTGGAAGTGGTGCCATTGGCCAGGTTTCACATGCGGGTCTTACAAAGGGCGCTGTTGTGTTGCTGGTTGCCGCAGGCGCATTCTCTGAGCAAATGCCTTCCTTGTCCTCTTCAGGTGAGACGGGACCTTCAGTGGTGGCTGGCTCCAGAGTCCCTGAAAGCAGGCATGCCTCTGGAGCAGCCAATATGGCTGCCTCTGCTGACAGACGCCAGTCTCATAGGTTGGGGAGCACATTGAGAGGGGCTCATCGCGCAGGGAGTATGGTCCGGTCAGGAAGGAGCTTGGTCTATCAACCGTCTCGAGCTTCGGGCAGTGTTTGTAGCGCTTCAGGTGTTCGAGAGCGCGGTGAGGGGACAAGCAGTAAGAGTGCTGTCGGACAATTCGGCGACAGTGGCATACATCACCTGGATAGAGCCGCGGCTAAAAGCCATCTTGGCGGCACACATCGCTGGGAAGAAGAATATGATGGCAGACTTTCTCAGCAGGGTCCAAGTGGACGCTGGGGAATGGGAACTTCACCTGGTTGTGTTCGCGCAGATTGTCCGCATATGGGAAACGCCGGTGATGGATCCCATGGCGACGTTCCAGTCTGCAAAAGTGAATCGTTTTTTCAGCAGGCGTCAGGAGAGGATATCTGAGGGCATCGATGCCCTGATTTAGCCATGGCCGACTTCCGGTCTGCTGTATGTCTTTTCCCCGTGGGCCCTCATAGGATGGGTGGTGCAGCGCATTGAGGCGCACTACGGCAGGGTGCTGCTCGTGGTGCCGGACTGGCCAAGACGGCCATGGTACGCGGATCTAGTTCGACTTCTGGACGGGACTCCCAGGAAGTTACCGATATCGGAAGATCTATTACAGCAGGGTCCTCTTCGCATGCCGCAGGTGGATCGGTTCTCGCTTACGGTATGGCCATTGAGAGGGCAAGGCTGAGGAAGAAGGGTTATTCTGCCGCGGTTATCGCCACGATGCTGTGGGCTAGAAAGCGTTCCATCTCCCTTGCTTATGTGTGCATCTGGCATATTTTTGAGGACTAGTGTTTGCGTCATCAGATATGGGCGGCGACGGTGTCAGTTCCCGTGGTCCTCAGCTTCTTACAGGACAGATTCGACAGAGGTTTAGCAGCCAGTTCGCTGAAAGTTCAGGTGGCTGCTCTAGCTTGTTATAGAGGCAAAGTGCACGGGGTGGCCCTAGGGTCTCACGTGGACGTGCAGCGTTTTCTTAAGGTGGTTTTTCTGCTTCGGCCGTCACGCAGGTGTTTCGTTCTGCCCTGGGATCTCAATCTGGTGTTAGGGGCGTTAACCAGGAAGCCGTTTGAGCCCTTAAGTCAGGCGCCGGTTAAGGATTTAACGCTCAAGACAGTTTTTTTGGTGGCCATTTGTTCGGCGAGACAAGTCTCGGAGATGCAGGTGTTATCGTGTAGGGAACCTTTTCTGTCCTTTTCCAGAGAGAAGGTGGTGTTGAGACTGGTTCCGTCCTTTCTTCCGAAGGTTGTCTCTCCATTCCATTTAAATCAGTCAGTTTCTTTGCCAGCGCTGTCTGCGTTGGCAGGGTCGTATTCAGACCGTAGCTTACATCGCCTGGATGTACGGAGGGTCTTGCGGTGAAATTTAAAAGTGACAGGTATGTTCCGCAGGACAGACCATCTTCATTCTGTTTGGTGGTGCTCGCAAAGGAGAAGCGGCAGCGAAAGCTTCAGTTTCCAGATGGATAAGAGAAGCAATTGCATCGGCTTACATTTTGCAAAGGCGGTCGGTACCGGTGGGTTTGCAAGCTCACTCTACTAGAGCGCAGGCGGCGTTCTGGGCGGAGCACAGTTTGATTCCGCCTGCAGAGATTTGCAGGGCGGCGACTTGGTCGTCACTACATACTTTCAGTAAGCACTACCATCTGGATGTCCTGGCGGCGAATGATGCCTGCTTTGGGGCGGCAGTGTTGCAGTCAGGCTGCAAGGGTCCCTCCCATTAAGTACTGCTCTGCTACATCCCAGTGGTGGAGGACTGAACTGGAGGACCGCTAAGGAAATGGAAATTACACTTGCCTGGTAATTGATGTTCCTTTAGGGACTACAGTTCAGTCCTCATTCCCACCCGGGGTGTCTGGGACAGACAGGGGCTTGACTTGCAGCGAACATGATTTCAGGTAAGGAGAATACAGCAGGATAAGGCCTGGAATCTTCATGTTCTACTATCTGTAGTTCTGATCTTTCGCTCTCTTTCTCTGTCACTGCTCTCTACTTCTTTCTAGGAAGCAGTTCGGTGGCAGAGGGGGCGGCAAGGAGGGGATGGTCTTGGTTTCTGTTCCCTTTTGTAATCAAGGGGGGCATACGTTCGTTAAGAGTTATGGTTACATTTTACATTTTAAAGTCTTTTTTGAGATTATCTATGTTATTGGCTACTTCTTTGTTGCTCCTTGGAGTGTGCTTTGTCAATAGTTCACTGGGGGCTGATGGGAAGACCAGCAGAAGGTATCCAATGCTATCAAGAATTTGATTGGTCCAGTCTCCATCCTGCAGGAGGAGTTACACAACCCAGTGGTGGAGGACTGAACTGTAGTCCCTAAAGGAACATCAATTACCAGGTAAGTGTAATTTCCATTTTCCAGGCATATCTCCCTCAGCACCAAAGTCTGTGAGTGGCTGAATGCGAGGGAGAGCGGACACGGAGATCAGTGGCCAGCACTTCAGCAGAAGCAGTTTCCCAGGCACACCTCCCTCAGCGCCGAAGCCAGTGTGGAGTGGCTGAGTGCGAGGGAGAGCCAACATGGAGAGCAGCAGCCGCACTTGACTTCAGTCAGAGACGGAGAGCAGTGGAGAAAAAAAAAAGCGGTTTCCTGGGCACCTCAGTGCTGATTCCTGTGAGCTGCGGCTGAGTGTGAGGGAGAGCTGACAAGGACGACAGCAACTGGGTCGGATTAAGCTGATCGCAGTTTTTGGTTCAGTGGTGAGGGAAGCGGCAAAAGTTTGCTTCGATATCTGCGTGGCCTCAGACTGCGTGACTGGCAGTTAACAGCTGCGTGGGAAAGGAAAAGGAAGGCCTCGATCTTGTTTGCTCCTGCCATTGGCCCAGCAGGTCTGTACTTTGTTAATATGCCTTTTGTTTTTCGGGGCTGCTCTCCTTTCTGTGCAGCAGTTTCCCTAGACAGCTGCCTACATTTTCTTTCTCTACATTTTCTTTCTTTCTGTTGTTATAATTGTAGTTGTTGAGGGTTTGTTCTGAGGGTAATGTGGAAATCCTGACACTTCACTTATTTTCCTTTTTGAAGACATTTTTTGTGTCTGCCTTACTTTAGTTTCTTTCTTTATTTCTTTCTATATTCCTGCCAGTTCTGTCTGTTTAGGCTCCTTAGCGATCTGCTGAGACCCCTGTACAGGGGCAGTCACGGTCTCTCCTGGAATGCCGGCTAGAATGTAGTGCCTGGTCTGGACAGTCTCTGAGACTGGCATTAGCCAGAGTGGTTTGCTGGAAGCCACATCTTTGAATGTGACTTCCGGGGCCAGGCAGGGCAAGGAGTAGATAGCAGATTGCCCTTCACCAAATGCTACCATGCTGGCAAGGGCCACAGGTAACACCTGTGGGGCGCACTAGGGCACGGTCTTGGCCTCAAGAATCAAGAGGGGGGACAGATGCCCGTGCGGCAGAGGAAGACATACAGGACTGCACTGCTAGTGCCAGTCGTGTGGGGCCCTCTGGGGCCTTTTGAGGGGGCAGCGCGAGCCACAGGGGACACAGGCTACTCTTACAACAATGATAATGATCACAGCACAACTCCAGAAAGGAGCGAGATCCACACAACTGGGGTTGTAAATGTGCGGCAGTGGTCCGCTTCTCTTCTGGACCCTCCGCAGCGCAGGTATGAGTGGAGTACAGGGCCTTCTACATTCCAGAGCTTAGGGGGATGCAGGATGGCAGGAAGATTTGGAAGAAGTGAGACAGGCCTTGGATTGTCTTGTATTTCTATGAGTCGTCTGCCGTTAAGTGTGGCAACTCTAATAGTCCAAGCACTTAAAGCGCTTGGTATGCCTACTGGAGGAGCCTGGAAAGGCCCAAGTAGATTCAGCAGTGGCAGGCTGCCAGAAGGTCGAGGAGTGGCCTAGTGGTTAGGACAAAGTACTTCAGGCTGGAGGGCCGGGGGTTCAAGTCCCACCTGGGGACAGCAATCTCAGGCCGGAGGGACTGGGATTTCTAGTCCTATAGGTACTCCTTGTGGTCTTGGGCAAGCCACTTAACCCTCCATTGCCCATGTTCCCTGTAAGTATTAGCGTATGTGTGTCATATCCCCTCGTGTTAAATGTATCTCCCAATTGACCGCTTTGACCCGGTGAAAAGCGGGATATAAATACAGCTAAATAAATAAATAAATAATGGATTTTCATGGCAGTCAAGTGAGTCTCTGCTGGAGCTCGAGAGGGAGCCCCCCCTATTTCCCCAAGGGGGATGTTCCGCCGTCGGCAGTAACTAAAAAGCCTAATTTTCCCATGGGGATACTTCGGTCCTCAGGGATGTTGAGGACAAAAAGTTGGCCCTCAGGAAAGCAGGCACTGTTTACATCATTACAAGCCTCTGTTGCTGGGGCTGTGGTGGCCAGAGCCTGTCAGAGCATGGCACAGAGAATTCTAGGGCTGGCAGCCCAGACTCAGGGGCCGGAGGTGGCAGCAGCGGATAGGTGGGCATTGGGTGCCGCTTTTCCAAGCAGAGACCTTCTGCCATCTTCCCATGGACTATGGCCTCAGGGGTAGTAGCCCTTCGCTACATCCAGTTGCATAACCAGTCGGCGGAGATCTTCTCCAAGATATGGGGAATAAGCTACCCGTTAAGGGCAACTTACTGTTGGAAGTAGCGTTGAGGAAGTTTGTGATGAAATCTAGAGTCCAAGGGGGGGCGCCTGCCCAGGGACGAGCAGAAACAGGCGCGTTCTCCGGCGCCAACACGGTGTCAGTCGGCAGTTTTGCAGACTCTGCGGGGCACAGGTTGCTCCATACTGGAGGGAAGAGTTCCTCTTGGGATCAAACCTGCCAGTACTTCCTCGGAGCGGGGCATGGTTACCACCCTCCCGCCTCCTCTTGGGTCCTGAAGATGACTCTAAGAAGGCAGGGGGTCTCAGAAAAAAAATAATAAAATAAAATTTTCGGGAGAGCGACACTCTGCAGTCTGCAAGGCTCCTGAATCCCGCTTTCGTACGAGACCCAAGCAAAGGCTGGGCAAGTCGTTCTCGAACAGATGATGCAATTAGGGGCCGCTGAAGGACAGCAGAGATCAATGTCTCTCTTTATAAAAAAAAAAGTAAAGTAGTTTTCGGACTCTTCTGTCTCTCAAACAAGTAAACAAATGTGTATGGGTGCCTCGGTGCCATAGGGGGACCCGCTGGACGAACGTGCAGAAACAGAGGTTTTCTTACCTCCCTTTTTCTTTTGGAGGTTTCTTACACATTCCTATCTGTCTGGAACGCCACAGATCCTGCATCTTGTGAACCCAAGGAGCAGTTCTGGTCACGAGCATGTCTTTTCGACTGGCTAATGGGTCTACTCCCTTTCTCCAAAGCCACTAGTTCATTCTTCCTCCAGGATGGGCACTTTCCGGCAGAGTCCTGGGAATGGAGAGAGCGAGCTGTAGAGTTGATGTGAGCTGTAGAGTTGATGCAGTGTTTCCCTTGGATCACTGTGGCACAGAGTCAGATGTCCCTTTCGCAGGACCTGTAGGACCTTCGGGTCTCCTGAGGTATGAGCAAGGACAAGAGGTTCTCCCCGGAACAGAGGACCAGGAGGCTGGCGCCTTCTATGGAACTATCTTCAGTTGCGGAGGATGATGGCAGCTACAATAGAGTGGAGCAGGGATAGGAATACATTGTTACGCTTGTTTCTTAAGAAAACTGATACTTCTTTTCTGGGGGGTAAGATTCAGATTTTTCCGGATGTGTCCTGTTGGACACAAGTCCATAGGAAGAAATTTTTGGAGCTGCGAACTGAGGTGGCAACACTAGGTGCAAAGTTCCAATTAAGATTTCCATGTAAATGTATTGTTCATTATCAGAATTTTGTATATCATTTCTTTGAACCTTCTCAATTACGCTTCTTTTTGGATGCTAAGAAGTTGTAGGGCTGATTGGGGTTGATTGGAGTAGGGGGTATTCTGTTGGGGCATTTATGTATTATATGCTTTGCTGTTCTGTTTTCTTCTTTGTATCTTTCTTTCTTTTTTGTTTCCACTCCTCTGGATTAGTGATTCTTGGATCTTCTCTATTGTGGACTATTTAGTATTTGGCCTCTGTTTTCCCCTTTGGGGTTTGTTTTTTTTCCTTGTTTATATAATTTTCTTATGGCTACTTTGTTAGACCAAATACTTGTATTTACTATTTCCAAGTTTTTGCTTGGCGTATGTTGTAAAATATGATAAATAGAAAATAAAAAAAAATAGAGTGGGGCAGTGGGCGCAGGCCCGCTTGCACCCATTGCTCAAGGAGCTGATCTTTGCGATGCCTGCCGCTGAACTGGTTCTTACTCAGTCGGGGAGCGACCCATAACGTACTCAGATGGCAACGACAGCGAAGCAGCTAGAAGCCTGTATTTTTCTGGAGTCTCCACGCTGTTTATCTTTCTCAACGAGCAACAGTTTCCTCAGTTGGGGAATGGGTTGCAGTTGGGCCAGGTGGCCCAAGCTCACTGGTCATCAGGAGAGTGCAGCTGGGCATTCATCTGGTTTGAGAGGTGGACTGTATTCCTAGAAGGCTAGGAGTTTCTCACCTTCTGTCAGGAGAGCTGGTTTGTTTTTCTTCCCTTACAACATCATCACGATGTTCTACATCAATCGGCAGGAGGGCGCGGGATGTGTCCGGCTGGAAAGTGAGGCTTGCAGCCAGCTGGCTCAGATGAAGACACATCTACTAGCCATTTCGATGGCCCAGGTCACAGGCATGGGAGAGGATGCAGCTGACGGTTTGTGGCATAGTCACCTTGTCCCACGAGGTGGACACTCAATGACATAGCCTGATCGTAGATATCATGGATGGGTGGCTTACCCATGTTAGATCTGAGGTAACCTCAGTGATGGCCAAGGCAAACAGGTCCTGCAGGCAATGGTAGAGTTTGGCAACAGGCCTAGATGTTTTAGTGCCGAGTTGGCCTATGGTGTGGGGCTGATCTGCTTCCCTTCCGGGACACGTATAGGGCACATTGTTTGGCGAATCAGGGAGCGCCAAGGACGAATGATTCTCAGCACCTCCAACTGGTCCACGGAACGGCAGGATATGGCACTCATCAGGAAGATGGGGGTGCAACCGTGGCGTCTCCCGGGCCTGCTCCAGGAGCCGATTTGGAGGTCACAGGGGGATCAATGCGGCCTTATGGCATAGCCATAGATAGGGCTTGCTTGAACAAGTGAGGCTTCTGTGCCACTAAGTTGAGGGCACTGAATTGGTCAGCGTGTTTGGCATCGAGATGCGTGGGCCCTGTGTTTTTTGAGACCTAGTGCGGGAAGAGCCAGGTGCTATGACTTTATCAGAGTCTGTGTCGAATGTTTTTTAGCCTTCCTTCAGTCAGGCCTAGCCAAGGGTGGGCCTGCGGTTGCTTGCCGGTGCAGGTGACGGCAAGAATTGGCCACCAGGGACATCTAGGAGCTGTCCTTAGGGAGGCACTCAAAGGTGGTACGCTTTCCCAGAGCGGTCTAGCAACGCCGCCCACTGGGGCGGGTGGAGTTTTCGTCTGGGGACCTCGGTTTGGGGGTTGTCAGGTGACCGGAGATGCCGTTGGGCTTCGTCACCCTAAAGGTCCGGACGTTTGGGAGGAGATTCCTGGTGGCTTTCTGCACAGTTTCCAGCACAGTCCTATCCTGAAATTTTCTCCCCATTTTCAAAGAGAAGGTAGTTTTGCATTTGTTCCGGTGTGTCGATCCAACTTGTCACATGGCAGGTGTTTGTCGGAGGTATCTCAGGGGGCCTCGGTTCAGTAGTCAAGTTGGCCTTAAGACGACTTTGGTGCAGTTTGAAAAGGGCAAAGCCTTCCCGAAAGGTGGACAGCCTGTTTGTTTTTGCCTAAGTGCTCCAACATTCCGACTACGGCAGAGTGCAGAGCCTAGGTTTGGTACTGCTAACAGTGTTTGGCAGGGCGGTTACTTGGTCTTTTCTTCAGTTCTTGGAAAGGCATGACCGCTTGGATGTGCAGGCTAGGGGAGCACAAGGACTAGGTGGCGGTCATTTAGGCTGGGCTCGCAGGTCCCTCCCGAGCGTGATACTGCTATGGTACATCCCAGAGGTCGGGACTGGACTGGAGAGATGATAAGGAAAGCAAAATTAGACTTATCTGCTAATTGTTGTTCCTTGAGTAACTGCAGTCCAATCCCGGATCCCTCCCTGATATGGTGATTGCGGCAGTTTAGTGATCCTGGGCCAGGTATAGATTCCACCAGGCAAGATCGTCCGGCACATAGTTGCAAGGGAGAAAGTCCATCATTGCCCATTCAGAAGATGGACAGGTAAGCCTTTTTTCTTCATTACTTTCAGAGGTTTCCTGAAGAAGTGGTTGGATCTAGTTTTTGGTTTGGAGTATGGCTAACTTAGACCTGCTTTAACTTATTTTTTGCTCCTGTGAGTCTGCTTTGTCAATAGGTTACTGGGGCTGGTAGGTGGAGCCGGCTGCCTAAGTACAGTGAGGTCATCAAAAGATGACGTGCTCAGTCTCCAAGCTGCTGCAGGAGGTACACTACCCAGAGGACTGGAGTTCCTCAAGGAACAACAATTAGCAGGTAAGTCTAATTTCGCTTTCCTTGGCATCCTCCGATATGGGAGATCTATTCCACAATGATTATGGTACTGTCCAAGTCTTAATCAGAGGAATGACTAGGAGGTAGAGCCCATTTCTACATCAGAAGCCTTGTACTATGCTCCCTGTAGCCTAGGTGCATAGGCACCCTTAGCGCTTCATGGTGAGGGAAATTCATATACCTGCCCCCCCCCCCCCCATGATGGACACTGTGGACACCTTGCCTGATCCCATACAAAGCTCCCTGCATCTCCAAATGCCACATTTGCACCCCTCTCCCCATAGAGCAGTAGCCTCATAGCCAAAAAAGCCAGGGTTTGAATCCCACTGGCACTCTGTGATCTTGAGCAAGTCACTTAGATCTCCATTGCCTTAGGTACAAACTTAAATTTTAAACCCTCCAGGGACAGGGAAATATCTGATTGTAACTTGCCTTGGACTACTACCAGAAAGACATAAGCTAAAAACTACTAAAAATACAATATAAGGATTCAATGCAGAAGCCATACCCTAGAGCTACAGTGCAGGGTTTCCTAACACAAGTCTAGCATAGATGGTAAGCAAACAAATAGAAATTACACTTACCTGGTAATTGTTGTTCCTTGAGGAACTCCAGTTCAGTCCTCCACCTCTGGGTAGTGCACCTCCTCCTGCAGCATGGAGACTGGGCATGTCAAAATCGTGACATCACTGGATGCATCCTGCTGGTCTCTCCCATCAGCCCCAGTGAACTATTGACAAAGCAGACTCAAAGGAGCAACAAATAAGTAGCTATAGTGTTAATTACAACTTTAAACTCAACTTTTAACTTCTAAACTAAAGCCCCCTGAAGTAAGGGGGGAAACAGCAAACTCCTTCTTGCCCTTTCTTCTTCCCCCATGATCAGAGTAAGAAAGAAAGAAAGAAGGCAAAGAGAGGTCAGAGAAAAAAGAACCACCGCGATCTCCGTATTATTAAGGATATTACACACTTAGTGACCGGTCCCTCCCCCCCCCAAACCGAAAACCAACCTCTGATTTGATCAACCCCGGGCGGGATTGAGGACTGAACTGGAGTTCCTCAAGGAACAACAATTACCAGGTAAGTGTAATTTCTATTTCCTTATCGTTCCTCCAGTTCAGTCCTCCACCTCTGGGATGTAACAGAGCAGTAATCATTGGAAGGGAGCTTTCCACCCGGATCGCAGTACCGCCGAACCGAACCAGGCATCGCTCGCCACCTGAACATCCAAGCGATAGTGCTTACTGAAGGTATGGAGAGACTACCAAGTCGCTGCTCTGCAAATCTTCACAGGTGGAACCAAACTGTGCTACGCCCTAGACGTCGCTTGCGCTCTAGTGGAATGAGCCCGTAAGCCCTCTGGTACCGGACAACCTTGCAAAATATATGCTGACGCTATTGCCTCTTGGACCCTTCTGGAAATTGAAGCTTTAGCTGCCACTTCACCTTTACAGGGGCCTCCAAAGAGAATGAATAGACGTTCAGACTTAAGAAAGGACTCTGAAACCTTCAAATATTGGCGCAGAACTCTCTTTATGTCCAATCGATGTAGACTACGGTCTGAGACGCTTTCTTCCAAGGCACCCAATACTGGCAACGAAACCGATTGATTCACGTGAAAAGGAGAAACTACCTTAGGTAGAAACAATGGAACTGGATGCAACACCACCTTTTCCCTAGAAAATCCAAAAACGGCTCTCAGCAAGACAACGCCTGCAGTTCCGACACTCGCCGAGCCGAACAAATGGCCAATAAAAACACTGTCTTTAAGGTCAGATCTTTTACTGAAGCTTGTGATAAGGGCTCAAAAGGTTCCCTAGTTAACGCTCCTAACACCAAATTGAGATCCCACAGAGGCACCATTATTCTGCGAGAGGGCCGTATCCTAGAGACCGCTTTTAGAAAACGCACCACATCGACGTGAGAGCCCAAGGAGACTCCCTGGACCCTACCTCTATAGCAAACCAGAGCTGCCAGCTGGACTCTTTAACGAACTGGCCACCAAGCCCTTATCAAAACCGTCCTGTAAGAAACTTAATACCATAGGCACAGAAACCATGGCAGCACGGACCTGTCGTCGAGAACACCAGTCCTCAAATATACGCCATATTCGCATGTATGCTAGGGATGTAGACCTCTTTCTGGCCTGAAGTAAGGTCGCAATGATGGCTCCAGAATAACCTTTTTTCCTTAACCTCGCCCTTTCAATGGCCAAGCCGTAAGCGAGAACCGATCCACCCGAGGCATTCGAAGCGAACCCTGAATCAACAGATTCTCCATTGTCGGCAATCTCCAAGGATCTCCGTCGAGAAACCGGACCAAATCAGCATACCATGGACGTCTTGGCCAATCTGGTGCCACTAACAGCACTCTTTCCCCAATGAGCTTCGATGCACTGAACCACTCGTCCTATGAGCGCTGTCAGACGGCTGCCTAGGGTGAGAACTTACACAATCTTGACGATGCATATATTCATATGATTCTTGCAAGGTATTGTGGGTAATGTAGTTCTTTCACTCCCAAACACAGCTGAAGACAATAATTGAGTTGTGATACGAGTGGTAAGGCCAATAAACTACTTCTTTTATTGATGGGGTTTAATTCACCCAGCACAAATATGCTTGGTAGCAATATAAATGAGGATACTTGCTTGCAGTGTTTAAATGGATAACATAAAGTCACAAAGCAAATCAGAAAACAACCTTCAGCTTGTCAGGCAATTAGCTAATGTTTTCTTAGCAAATAATTACCAAATAAAAAGGCCCAAAGAAATGAATAAACTTTGCTTGTTAGGTTAACTTCTGCTTATTTTCCACGCAGATCCCAGCAGTGATTCTCCCTTGCTCACACACACAATCAGGTGCAGCTTTAATTACTATCAATTGACCAGCTGAAAGCCTTTAGCTGGCTGTCTGCTACTGTGTGAACCCAAATCCTGCTTTAAGAGCTGTTTTCAGTGGAAATAAGAACAAAGTTAGGTTTCTTTGTGATGGCTGAGGTGTTTGCTCACAGAAAGCTAGCAATAGCACTTAGATAGAGAACAGTCCATGTAAGTAATAGTTTCATCTGCTGTATCTCCCCCTTCATCAATCAGCATAGGGTCACTATCATACATTGGCACAGACGAGTCTTTCATTAAGGCACTATCATGAGAATGCTTGTTCCCTTGCTGCCATTTATTATTATAGATAGGGTCTGGATCAGTGTTCATATCTGACCCTCTCCTGCTATCATAATTCCTCTCTGTATATCCTGGCCAGTATGTAATCCAGTTCTGATGTCCAGCCTTCCAATCTTGATCCCTGGACACTGGATCTTCTCTCACATACCTTCTGGCATAGGTCTGAAAGTCCCTTCCACGTGCAGTCTTCTCTCTTCTAGGTAGCGACTGGTGATTCCTATCTCTGCCCTTCCATTCCTCTGGCTGACTCCAGTCCAATGGACTCTGCTGGCACTTGGAATACCTCCCAGTATGGGTACTGCCTTGGATTCTCCCAGACCTTCCAATGGCCTTCCTTCTCTTCCTTCCAGAGAGTTTCCTTCTCTCTCTATCCGCTTGGCTTGGCTTCTGTTTCTCCAGGTGATACTGGTGCTTGAGCTTGTAGCCGTTGCTGAAGCTCTCCCTGAAGCTCTTTCTGTAGCTGTTATCTGAAGAATAAGCTCTATTCTTATTCTGTCCTAATGTGTGCTCCTCCCTAACACAGCACAGCTGTGTTGAATCAGGCCCTGCCCTTTGAGATGAGTGCTTAGGGATTACCTCATAGCTCTCTTGATTGCACACACATTTTCTCACTTCAGCCCCTCTCATGGCTGCTGGAAACCTGGTGCATTCTGGGACTGGTAGTCTTTTATGTGAAAACTCTGTTTTCTTACTTCTACCAAAACTGACAGGTTGCTTGTTCAGAGTCACATCATCTTTTCTATAGCTCCTACCTGAGCTATGATAAGCTTCCTTATCACAGCGCCCACGTGGGAAGACATAGAGAAGATTGGACAACGGCCAATGTTGTATTATGGCGTCGATCCGTTCCTTCGGCTGTAGAAATGATTCACCTTGGCTGAATAAAAGGTCGCCATGAGATCCATGACCGGAAGCCCCCATCTGTGGACTATCTGAGCAAACACATCCGGATGGAGCTCCCATTGCCCGGCATCCACCCAGACTCTGCTGAGAAAATCTGCCATCACATTGTCCATTCCCACGATGTGTGGTGCCGAGATTGCCTGGATTCGAGGCTCCACCCAGGCGAACAGCGTCCCTGCTTCCTCTTCCATGGCAGCGCTTCCCGTTCTGCCCTGCCGATTGATGTAAGCCACCGTTGCAAATTGTCCGACAGCACTTGCACCGCCCGACCTTTCACCTCGGCTTCAAATGCTTGAAGTGCTAGAGCCACTGCCCGTAACTCGAGATGGTTGATCGACCACTGGACCTCTTGGTCGCTCCAAGTCCCTTGTGTGAAGAGATTCCCCCAATGTGCTCCCCAACCTGTGAGGCTCGCATCTGTCAGCACCGGAAGCCATTGCGGTTGCTCCAGGGGCAAACCTGCCTCCAGATTTCCTGGGCAAAGCCACCACTGGAAGGATCATCTGACTCGAAGAGGACAGGGGAGGCGTTTGCTCAGAGCATCGTTCTGATGAGACCAGCGCCGCAACAACATCTTCTGCAACAGCCGCATGTGAGCTCTGGCCCAAGGCACCACCTCCAGGGTTGCCGCCATTGTTCCAAGCACACAAAGATAGCTCCACACTGATGGAGCCAGAGTCAACATGAATCTGTGCACTAGTTGCCGAAGGACTTGAGCTCATTGATCCGGCAGGAACACAGCTCCCCGCCGCGTGTCGAAGCGCACTCCCAAGTACTCTAGAACCTGTGACAGGACTAAACGGCTCATGGCAAAATTGACTACCCAGCCGCGGCTCTGCAGTAACGTCACAATCTTGTCCATAACCTGCGCGCTCTCGACTTTGGACTTTGCCTGAATCTACCAATCGTCGAGATAAGAGTGGACTAAAATACCTTCCTTATGTAGTGCCACCGCAACCACCACCATGACCTTGGTGAAGGTGTGCGGGGCCGTCGCTAGACCAAAGGGCAAAGCTTGAAATTCGTAATGTCCCCACGGTAGAGCGAACCTTAAAAACGTTTGATGAGCTGCTCTGATCAGAATGTGTAAATACGCCTCGGTAAGGTCTAGGGAGGTCAAAAACTCTCCCTGTCGGACCGCCACTATTACCAAATGTAAGGTTTCCATCCGGAAGTGAGGCACTCAAAGACAACAATTCACTCCTTTTAGGTCCAGGATAGGCCGGAGAGAGCCGTCTTGCTTTGGAACTATGAAATAAATGGAGTAACGACCGATGCCTACATCCGCCGGCGGAACCGGCACCACAGCTCCCAGCTGCAAGAGACGATCCACCATTTGCCGTACTGCCGTTTTCTGCCGACCTCTGCAAGGGGAAAGCATGAACGAATCTAGCACAGGACGAGCCAATTCGAGAGCATAACCTTCGCGTATTATTTCCATCACCCATTGGTCAGAAGTTATTTGGACCCAGGCAGGCAGGAATTCCCGAAGCCGACCTCCAATCTTTTGACTTCCTACCCGGGCCCGCCTCGCTTCATTGTGGTTTTCGAGCCGACATTGCAGCAGTAGCTGCGAAACCTCTACCTGCTCCCCGAAACCCACAAAACCCCTGGGCTCTAGAAGCAAATCTTCCTCTTTGGAAACTTCCTAACCGAGAAGTACGAAACCTCTTGAAATCTCGAAACTGGCCTCGCGCCGACGGTAGAGGCGTGCCATGCTTAGGTTTGTCCTCTGGCAGCCTTCTGCCTTTGGATTCTCCCAAATCCTTAACCAGTTTATCCAAATCTTCACCAAACAACAACTTCCCTTTAAAGGGAAGCTTGCTGAGGCGCGCCTTAGAAGAACCATCGGCCGACCAATTTCTTAGCCACAGGTAATGCCGAGCGGCTACCAATGAGGACATACTATTTGCTAATGCTCTAATCAAATCATAGTGAACATCAGCTAAATATGCCGACGCCGATTCCAGCCTTGTCAGCTCCAACAATTGCTCCTGCTCCGGTTGAATGGACTGCCGTAAGCATTGAGACCACCTAAGACAAGCTCTCTCTACCCAAGCCCCACAAATGGAAGCTTGCAACTACAGAGCGTTAGCCTCAAGGGCTTGTTTCAACAAGCCGCCCACCTTCCTGTCTTGTGCATCCTTCAAGGCCGTGCTGCCTTTCATAGGGATAGTGGTCTTTGTGACCGCTGACACCACCACATCTATCCGCGGGGAACAAAACCTTTCCTTTTCCTTGTCTTCCAAGGGGTAGAGTCTGTTCATCGTTTTAACCCCCCTTAGTCCCACTTCTGGGAGATCCCATTCATCCTGGATCATGCGGTCAACCACCCGGTGAACAGGAAACACCACCTGAGATTGCCTCTGATGGTTGAATCGAGGCCAGATTGAGCGTCTGAAGAGACTCCATAATGAGCGCCATAAGTTTGTCATTCCGGAAAACCCGGATGATTCTAGCCTGATCCTCTGGCTGTGGAATCTCGTCTTCTTCCAGTTCGTCCATTCCAGATTCCAGATCCAACACAGCCTCCTCCGTCTCGGGCCACTCCACATCTGAGAACGGAAGGTCAAGGGATCTCGCCCTCTTAAGGGGCCTTACAAGCTCGCTACCAGTTCATTCTAGCCCGGACTGCTGTAGCGGAGCCGCCAATGGCTCACGCACTTTCACCTGTCGCCGCAAGCAAAAGGCTTGATGCATCATCAAGACAAAATCCAGGGAAAAATTTCCCAGCGAAGGTTCTGAAGACGTCGAAGGCCCCGCGCTAGATGGTCCCGCTGGGGTTTCCCGTGAAGACAACGACGGGCCCTGCAACAGCAGCTCCCCCTCGGGCCTTGCCGACAGACTGTGAGTCTCTTGAGCAATTTTATCCTCTAAATGTTGTTCCATAGTGGTTGAAGCTGCAGCGCAGCCCCGACAGATTCCTGCGTCCGATACTGTGCCTCTGCGTAAGCCACACACCAGACACTGGGGCTGCGAAGGCATTAGCTATGGGTTCCAATAACCCCGATGTCACAAAAAGCTAACACAAAAAAACAAAAGAAAATCTTTTTTTTTTTTTTTTTTTTAATATCCAATTTAAGTGAAGGGGAAAAGTGAGCTGAGCCCCAAAAGCTAGAAATTAACCCAAACGAGGCATTAATGGCTAAATAAAATGGAACAGAGACTCTGAAGTGCCTCAGCTGCGTGTCTGCCCTGCTTCTCCCGTCAGCGTGCAGAGCGGCGCTATAGCTACCACGAGGCTGTCAAGCGCGGGAAGTGGGCCGGGACTGAAATCGGGCCCTGCTTGGTGACGAAAATCCCGCTGCCAGCTCAAAAACCCCGCTGAACGAATTCCGCAGTGGGGGAGCACTCACCTTCAGCGGCGACGATTAAAAGCCGCAAGGACACCCGCTCTGCCAGTCCGGCCCTACTCAAAGCCCTTCAAACTGCTATGCTGCTCAGCCACGCTGCGAGTAGCGTTCGCGGCGAGGGCTGAGCTCCCGGCGTCGATGGCTCACCCCGACACCCCGTGGCGATCTGGGGCAGCAGCGAGCCGAGCAATTTCTCTCCTGCCGGGCTCCCCTCTGTACAATCTAGGAGGGGAGAGCCGTCCAAAAGAAACGTGGCCAGATAGAATAGGGAGACAGAGAGAAAGAATGGCACAGGATCAAGGGCTTAATCTTTATGTTGTTGTTTTTTTTTAAAGGAATAGCTCCAATAAATGAACACATTTAAAAGTGATCAAAGAAAATTTAAAACCTGCTATCTAACTAATGCTCCTTATCCATTCCTCAAGTGAGCCCAGCACCTAGGCTCACTACGTCCTCCTGCTGCATGGAGACTGGACACACTGAGGCTGATGGGAGAGACCAGCAGAATACATCCAGTGATGTCACGATTTTGACATGCCCAGTCTCCATGCTGCAGAAGGAGGTGCACTACCCAGAGGTGGAGGACTGAACTGGAGGAACGATAAGGAACATACAAATGAGCTGTGTGCAAAAGGTCTGCACTAAACAAGGAGACCAAGTGAGGCACATGCGCACAGCAGTCTGTGTTAGTAGCGCTTATATCCTACACACAAAACAAAACAAAAAAAAACAGGTTGGTCTCGCACACATGTGCTGGAATGCTGTTTGGTGTATAAACAGTAATATTATTCTGCACACACTTCCCCTACCATTTTTTTTCAATATTCTCTTCACAGTGCTGACCCAAGGGTACCTGACACCCTAGGTGAAGCATGTCCCCAGCATCTCTCCTTCCCTACACCCTCCCCCAGTTCTCCATCATCTCTCTACTTCCCTTCCCTCCCCAGCTCTCTAGTATTTTTCTCCTTCCTCAAGATATCCCTCCTTCCTCAAGATATCCAGCACATCTCCCCTCTTTCTTTACTCCCACCCAAGGTGGCCAACATTTCCCCCCTCTTTCCTCCCCGTACCACAATTGCTGCTTCCCCACTACCCTACATCCGTGGGAGGCCCAAACATAGGGCTCCAGGGGGCGGCAGCAGAGTGCCAACACAGCACCAGGAAAGTTAAAACCATTCTCAGCAGGCTTTTGAGCATTTGTATGCCACATACCCATGTGCTCAAAGCCTGCTACATTGGAATGTGTCAGGCCTCGAGCATGCATGTGCAAAAATGATCAAAAGCTCATCACTGAGAACAGTTTTAAAGGGCTTTCCTGTGCTTCACCCTTTGAAGCCTGATATTTAGGCATCCTGCAGAGGCAGAGTTGTGGGGGTAGCAGCAGTACTAGTAGAAGGAAGGAAAAAGGAGCAAAATGCTGCGTGGGACCCCCCCCCCCCCTTCCAAGACTGCTGCCCTAGGCAGCTGCCTTGTCTCTTCAGCAAAGCCAGAAAAATGTTGCAGGTGCTATACCA
Organism: Ichthyophis bannanicus; assembly: GCA_033557465.1. Taxonomy (NCBI): domain Eukaryota; kingdom Metazoa; phylum Chordata; class Amphibia; order Gymnophiona; family Ichthyophiidae; genus Ichthyophis; species Ichthyophis bannanicus. The sequence continues at coordinate 375,713,529 of CM066037.1, read as the reverse complement.
TCAAATGGGCATTAATTTTTCACTGACACTGACTGCAGACCTATGAGCTAACCCTTAACATATCTTCAGACCTCATGTTAAAATCCCAGTGTTGGGTGCAGAAAACTAGAATGCTGAACTCTTCTCTGCCTCTGCATTGGATAGCTTAATTGCTTCATTGTCAGCCATTTCCTCATCGTCCCTCCAATCCAGTCCAGACAAGTAGGTTTATGCCCTCCTGCCAGGAGACTGAGAATCACTGGTTTGATGATGTCACGCCATAAGAGTCCTGTGCAGCCAATCTCTCACCAGTATTTCTCAGTCTCTAGCAGATAGAGGAGGCTCACTCTTCTGTGCAATCTAGGTTCTACTGGGTGGCTTAGGGAAAAAAAATTAGTTACAAAATAATTTCTTTAATGGCTTCGTAAGGGGTTTAATGTTTGGACCCAGGGGTGCAGAACCTGAAGATGTCAGGTCCCTACCCCTTGCTCCCTTCCTTCCTGGCATCAGGCCCTACCAGAGAAACCCTTTGCAGGGTCTCTGCATTTAGGATTGCCAACTGGCCGGTTTTTATATGGCCAGGCCGGCTGCCTGCAGACTGTTAAAAACCGGCACTTCACAAGCTGTTTTTTTGTGGCTGGTAGGCAGAACTGCCATCATAGTTGGGTTTCTATTCTTCCGTCCTATGAGGAGCTGCTATTAGGGTTGCCAACTGGCTCCAGATGCACCCGACAGGCTTGATCCAGTCCTGTGTTTACCCCATTGCATGCAGGGACTTGTAGTCTTGCTTTTCTTATGGAGTGCAATGGAGAAATCAGAACTACGTGTCCCTGCATGCAATGGAGTAAACCCAGGACTGGATCAAGCCTGTCGGGTGCATCTGGAGCCAGTTGGCAACCCTAGCTGCTATTCTGCCAGGCTGAGACTAGTCAACCAAATGAGCCAAATTTCAATGAGACAGCAGAGGGAGTGACTAGAGAGTAGTGGGAGCTGAGTAAAAGTCAGCCAAATGAGCCAATGAGACAACAGAGGGAGGGACTAGAGAGTAGTGGGAGCTGAGTAAAAATCAGCCAAATGAGCCAATGAGACAACAGAGGGAGGGACTAGGGAGTAGTGGAAGCTGAGTAAGTCAGCTGAAGGAGCCAATGAGACAATGGAGGGAGGGAGCTTCCAGCACAAGGTTTTTCATTGACTGTTGACTAGGAACAGTGCCTCCACAGCCCAAAAGGACTTCCAATCTCTGGGAGAGAAACTCAAGCGCGTTGTTAACACTGTTGCATTCTCAGAAGTTCTACCTGTTCTTGGTAAGGGGACAAAAAGGCTGCATCGCATTAACAGTTTTAATACATGGCTCCAGACCTGGTGCAAACAAGAAGGATTCAGATTTATTGGCAACTGGGACAACAGATGGACCAACAAGAGACTATACTGTGCTGATGGACTACATCTCTCTGTCGCAGGGAAAAGAATCCTAAGTGAAAAATTCAGGCAGTATGTGGATATGCATTTAAACTAGGAAGAGGGGGTGACGGATGTGGAAGGTCAACATCTACATGCCACCCCCAGCAAAAGCAGAACACCATCAGAAACAGCCACACTTTTAAACCACACATCAAAAACATGTGGGAAGATGTAGGCAGAACAAAATCAATGCAAAATACACACAAGCCAGGAAAATGCTGGAAAGCAATGAGCATAAATGCTCGAAGCCTAGCCAACAAAATTCCAGACCTGGAAGCCCTAATGATGGAAACGAATTTGGACATTGTGGCCATTACAGAAACATGGTTTAATGGATCACACGATTGGGATATAGTCATAGCTGGCTATAATCTATTCAGAAGAGACAGAGAAAATGGAAAAGGAGGAGGAGTAGCCTTGTATGTCAAAAGCAATATTAAAGATACTGAAATGCAGGGGACATGGGGAAAAGAAGAAGCGCTCTGGATTGCGTTGGAAAGAGGAAATGGCGCTGTCATCCATATTGCTGTAGTCTACAGACCTCCGTCTCAAATTGAAGAGAGAGATAACAAATTGATTAAAGATATTGCCAAGATAGCAACAAAGGGGGAAGCGATCATATTGGGTGACTTTAATCTACCTGATGTGGATTGGATTACTCCTTCTGCACATCTGGAAAGAAGCAAAAAAATTGTGGATGCTCTCCAAGATGCATTATTTAGACAAATGGTGATGGAACCAACCAGGGAAAGCTCAATGCTGGATGTACTGCTCACCAACGGTGATAGTGTGTCGAATGTCTGCGTGAGTGCCCCTGTGAGCAACAGCGACCATCACACGGTGTGGTTTGAGATAATAGCCATGGTACAGGCCAATCATAGCAACTCAAAGTCCTAAACTTCAAATACACTGACTTCAATAAAATGGCAGAGTACTTAAAGGAGGAGATGACGGGGTGGAAGGAGATAAAGGAAGTGGAATTGCAATGGGCTAAACTAAAGAAGGCAATAAATGGGGCAACAGATAAATATGTAAGAAAGTAAATAAAAACAAGAGGAGAAGGAAACCTATTTGGTTTTCCAAAGAGGTGGCTGCTCAAATAAAGGCAAAAAACACAACTTTCGCAAAATTCAAAAGCTTGCAAACAGAAGAACACAGAAATGAATACAGGATCCAACTCAAAGAGTCTAAAAGAGTAATAGGGATAGCAAAATCAAAGGCAGAGGAAAGGATGGCTAAAGATGTTAAGGGTAGCAACAAAACTTCTTCAGGTAGATTCGGGAAAGGAAGAAGATCAGAGTTGGAATTGCAGGACTCAAAAGTGCTGGGAAAGGACTCGTGGAAAGTGACACTGAAAAAGCGAAATTGCTAAACAAATACTTCTGCTCTGTTTTTACTAAAGAAGATCCTGGAGATGGACCAGCTGTGACTCCCAAATATAAAAATGGGAATGAAGTAGATACCACACCATTCACAGAAGACGAGGTGTTAGAACAACTTGCTAAACTGAAAGTGGACAAAGCCATGGGACTGGATGGGATACATCCCAGGATACTGAAAGAGCTCAGAGAGGTTCTTGCAGGACCGTTAAAGGATGTCTTCAACAGATCCTTGGAAACAGGAGAGGTTCCTCAGGACTGGAGAATGGCTGATGTCGTACCTCTACACAAAAGGGGTGACAGGGAAGAAGTGTCAAACTACAGGCCCGTGAGCCTTACCTCGGTGGCGGGAAAAGTAATGGAGGCGCTCCTGAAAGAGCGAATAGTGAACTTTCTCAAAACCAACAGGATGCAAGATCCGAGGCAACATGGTTTTACCGAAGGACGGTCTTGCCAAACAAATCTGATTGAGTTCTTTGACTGGGTGACCAAGGAACTAGATCAGGGGCATGAGATGGATGTCATCTACCTGGATTTCAGCAAAGCCTTTGATACTGCTCCTCATAGGAGGCTTGTCAACAAACTCAGTAGCTTGGGGATGGGTCCCAAGATGGTAAACTGGATTAGAAATTGGTTGACTGACAGACGACAGAAGGTGATTGTACATGGAGCTCACTCGAATGAGAGGAAGGTGATTAGCGGGGTACCCCAGGGTTCGGTCCTGGGCCCGGCACTGTTCAATGTATTTGTGAGTGATATTGCTGAAGGACTGAATGGAAAAGTCTGTCTTTTTGCAGACGACACAAAAATTTGCAACAGAGTAGACTCCCCCGAGGGAGTGGTTAACATGAGGAAAGATCTACAAAAGCTGGAAGACTGGTCTAATGCTTGGCAACTACGATTTAATGCGAAAAGTGCAGTGTCATGCACTTGGGTAGCAGAAATCCAAGGGAAATGTACGCGAAAGGGGGTGAGAGGTTGGTATGCACGGTTCAGGAGAAAGACCTTGGTGTGATTATCTCTGATGATCTCAAGGTGGCAAAACAGTGCGACAAGGCGGTGGCAAAAGCCAGGAGGATGTTGGGCTGCATACAAAGAGGGATTACCAGCAGAAAGGAAGAGGTACTTATGCCACTGTGTAAGTCACTGGTGAGGCCTCACTTGGAATACTGTGTTCAGTTTTGGAGATAGTATCTTGCAAAAGATGTAAAAAGACTGGAAACTGTTCAGAGGAAAGCGACCAAAATGATTTGGAGCCTGCATCAGAAGCCTTATGAGAAGAGACTTGAAGACCTAAATATGTACACTTTGGAGGAGAGGAGGGACAGGGGAGATATGATTCAGACCTTTAAATACTTAAAGAGAAATGATGAACAAACAAACCTCTTCCAAAGACGGGGAAGCTGTAAAACTAGAGGGCATAGCATGAAGCTGCAAGGTGGTAAATTGAAAGGCAATGTCAGGAAATATGTTTTCACTGAAAGGGTGGTGGATGCTTGGAATGCCCTCCCGATGGAAGTGGTGGGGGCAAACACGGTGACGGAATTCAAAAAGGCATGGGACAAACAGTGGATCCCTTTACAGCAATAGGATAAAAACAAGATAAACGGTACCATCTAACTTCTGAACCATATAACGTCTCAACAAATAGGGGTGTCCTACATGGAGTGGTGGGTTTACCCCTAAACAAAGACATGGGGAGGGGTGGCCTGCACAGAGCGACAGGTGCACCTACTCTTGCCATCTTACTGGGCAGACTAGATGGACCATGCTGGTCTTTATCTGCCATCATTTACTATGTTACTATGTTACTATGTAGTTTGCTTCTCACAATCAAAGAACATAGTCTCAAAATGGGCCTGCACCTTAATGTAAAGAAGACAAAGATTATGACAACTGGCATAATCAACAGGTTCATCGTTGAAGGAGAAGGAATTGAAATTGTGAACAACTTTAACCTACTTGGATCACCTATCAATAAAGAAGCAACAAGCAGTCAAGAAATCAGACGACGCATTGCTCTTGGCAGAATGGCTATGAAAGACCTAGATAAGATTCTCAAGAGCAGAGATGTCTTTCTCCATACAAAGATTCGACTTGTTCAAGCCATGGTATTTTCAATAACATCATATGGATGTGAAAGCTGGACAGTGAAAAAGACGGACAGGAAGACAATTGATGCCTTTGAATTATGGTGCTGGCGGTGAATACTGTGTATACCATGGACTGCCCGAAGAACAAACCAGTTGGTACTAGAGGAGATCAAACCTAAGCTTTCTTTAGAAGCTCAGATGACAAGACTTCGACTTTCATACTTTGGACACATCATGCGAAGAGAGAGATCATTAGAGAAAGACATCATGCTTGACAAGATAGAAGGTCAACGCAAAAGAGGAAGGCCACCAATGAGATGGATCGATACAATAAGCTACGGGTACCAGTCTGTCGTCAATGAGCCGCCTGACTGAAGACCGAACACAATTTAGGATAGCTATCCAGAGGGTCGCCCTGAGTCAACTCCGACTCGACGGCACTTAACAACAACATGTAGTGGCGAGAGAGCCAGCCAGTCACAACCAGAACCAGAGCCAGCCAAATGACGGTGAGTGGGTCTGAATAGTGATACTGGACTTCCCAGTGTCTTAAAATTTTTTTTTTATATGGGGATGGTTATGGTGCTGTTGTGCTGCGCTGCACTTGCCTGAATTCTGGTCCTTGATTCACTTAAATAAATGTCCATGTCGTCACTTATTTTTAACTTCCAACTATTCAGATGCTCACTGTTGCCAAGGACAGTTCATATCAATATATATGCTTGCAGCCAATTAATGTAGTGTCACTCAAACTCTCAGCATTATATATTTTATTAAACGCAAATCAAGCACACACTTATCAGTTTTTTTTGTAACTCCTTGTCAGCATTTCACTCTATAGAACATGGTGCCTTGGTGTCCCTGCATCACTGTGGGTCCTGTAAGGGCAGCTCACCACTTTAGGTTTCATAGTTACCACCTAAGGAGTTAGCTCAATGAATGAAAGCCAAGCTTTAGACTGCAAAGTGTAGTTATTCACCTGTAACAGGTGATCTCTGGGAACAGCAGGAATTTAGTCTTCATATATGGGTATCGTCGGTACTGACAGAGCCTGCGTGGGAACGCTCCCCAGCGTCCAATAGGAACGCTTTTGGGAGCATCCCTCAGCACATGCGCGCTGCCTTCCCGACTTTCCAACTGTCCCTCTTCAGTTAAGTTTGTAGCTGAGTGAAAGGATAGAGGGAGAGAGGAAAGAGACAAATAGATAGAGAGACAACTCCTAGGGGAGGTGGGCGGGTTGTGAAGACTAAATTCCTGCTGTTCCCGGAGATCACCTGTTACAGATGAGTAACTACACTATCTCCAGGAACAAGCAGGAATGTAGTCTTCACATATGGGGACTCCCTAGCTGAAGATGCCAGGGAGATGACCCCAGGAAGCTGCCACCTATAGTGAGGTGGGCCATGCTTCCTCCCTTGGATCTCTGGCATCCTACCAGGGTTGGTGGGTAGGAGTTGTATTAAGTTTGAAAGAGATTTTGAAGAACAGCCTGGCCAAAGAAGGCATCCCGACGGGAGGCTTTATCTAGGCAGTAATGGGCTGTAAAGATATGTACCGAAGCCCAGGTGGCTGCTCGACAAATGTCATCAATAGACACAGAGTGAAGGTTAGCCATAGAGGCTGACATGGCTCTCACATTATGAGCTGTGACATGGCCTTGAAGAGGAAGACTCTTACTCTCATAAGCAAAGGATATGCATTGTGCAATCCATTTGGATAAAGTCCTCTTGGAGACTGGAAGTCCCAAATGACTAGCATCAAAAGCAATAAAAAATTGAGAAGACTTTCTATTTTGCTGTGTTCTTTGTAGATAAAAAGCTAAGGCTCTTTTATAGTCCAAAGTGTGAAGGTTCTTCTCTGCATTAGAGGCACGAGGCCTCGGAAAGAATACAGGAAGATAAATCAATTGATTTAAATGAAAAGGCGAAACCACCTTTGGCATAAAGTGTGGATGAGTTTTGAGGACAACCTTATCATGGTGAAACCTAGTGTAAGGAGGATCAGCCACTAACGCTTGCAATTCACTAATGCGACGTGCAGAGGTGATTGCAATTAGGAAGATGACCTTCCAGGACAAAACCTTCAGGGTAGTAGTGGCTAAAGGTTCAAAGGGCGGTTTCATGAGCTGCCCGAGAACTATATTTAAATCCCATGCCACCGGTGGTGGTTGGATGGGAGGTTTTGTTAACAGAAGACTTCTCATAAATCTGGATATGAGAGGATGAGAGGAAATTGGTTGTCCATTTAGAGGCTTATAGGAAGCTGTAATTGCGCTAATATGGACTCTTACTGAATTGGTCTTTAGACCAGAATTTGATAAATGAAGTAGATACTCTAGTATGACTTCCAAAGGTATCACCAGGGGGTTTATCCCCTTCTGGGAACACCATATAGTGAAACATTTCCACTTGAAGGTGTAAGATCGTCTTGTGGAAGGTTTTCTAGAAGCCTGAAGGATATCCTTTACCTGTTGGGAAAGGTTGAGATCCTGAAGATTTAAGCTTTCAGCAACCAGGCCGTGAGATGCAGGGACTGGGGATTCGGGTGCCATAGGGTCCCGCTCTCTTGGGATAGGAGATCTGGAGCACACCCTAACTCCTGTGGCACAGCTTGAGAGAGATGTAGAAGCAGGGGATACCACGTTTGGCGTGGCCACTGTGGCACTATGAGGATCATACGACCTCTGTCTCTCTGAAGCTTGAAAAGTGTTTTGGGGATGAGGGGAATAGGTGGGAAGGCATAGAAGAAGTCCTGACCCTAGTGAAGGAGGAAGGCATCCCTTGCTTGGCAATTGTGAGCCGGAATCCTGGAACAGAACCGGGGAAGTTTGGCATTCAGTGGACTTGCAAAGAGGTCTATGTCTGGAGTCCCCCAGATGTGAAATATCTTTGTCACCTGGTCTAGGTAGAGAGACCATTTGTGAGGCAGCAGTACTCGGCTGAGTTTGTCTGCCCAAAGGTTTTGAATGCCTGGAAGATATACCACGAGAAGGTGGATTTGATGCTCTCTGGCGAGGGCCCAAAGTCATAAAGCTTCGTTGCATAACGACAGAGAGCCTGTTCCGCCCTGCTTGTACACATAGAACATGGCTACTTGATTGTCCGTTTGGACTAGGACTGTCTTGTAGCTGAGCTGGGCATGGAATACTCGAAGAGCTAAATAGATTGCTCTTAATTCTAGGAGGTTTATGTGAAGACAAGCCTCCTGTGGAGTCCAGGTGCCCTGGGTAGAGAGATGATACCATTGTGCTCCCCAACCCACCTGTGATGAATCTGTTGTTAGGGTGGCCTGGAATAGGGGTTGTTGGAAAGGAGACCCCACTAAAAGATTCTCCAGTGACTGCCACCATTGAAGGGACAAGATCAGATGATGAGAGTTTGATATCTTGTCTGACAGACGTTCTGTGGCCTGTGTCCACTGTGTGGATAGGGTCCACTGGGCTGCTCGCATGTGGAGGCGAGCATAGGGAACTACATGAACTGTGGATGCCATGTGTCCCAGTAACTGTAGCAGTTCTCGAGCAGTTAGGGAGGATTTTCCCGCTGCTTGAGAAGCTAGTTGCACTATGCGAAGACACCGGGCCTGTGGAAGGAAAGCCCTTGACTGTCTGGTATCTAAACAGGCTCCTTTGAACTCCGTAGACTGGGAAGTAACAAGTTGGGATTTTGGGAAGTTTATTACCAATCCCAAGTATTAAGAGGATTCGCATTGTGCGAGACAGTGCAGAGCTGGCTTCTGCACTCGTGGGGGCTTGAATGAGCCAGTCGTCAAAGTAAGGGAAGATGAATATCCCTAGGGTTCGCAGGAATGCAGCAACTACTGACATGCATTTTGTGAAAACTCTTGGTGCGGAAGCCAGACCAAAGGGAAGAATCCTGTACTGCAAGTGTTTTCCCTTGAAAAGGAATCGTAAGAATTTCCTGTGATCTGGATGGATCAGAATGTGAGTATATGCATCCTTTAAGTCTAGAGAGCAAAGCCAATCCTGACTCTGAAGGTATGGCAGAAGAGTTCCTAGAGAAATCATTTTGAACTTCTCTCGGAACAGGTATTTGTTCAATTCTCTGAGGTTTAGAATGGGTCTGTGTCCCCCTGTTTTCTTTGGAATAAGAAAATAGGGGGAGTAGAACCCTGTACCCTGCTAGAGGATGGGTACTTCCTCTATTGCCCCTTGGGCAAGAAGTGTTGAGACCTTGTGATTCAGCAGATTGTGTGCAGATGTCTGGGAATTGAACTGCCTTAGGATTGTAGGAGGGGGCATGCTGTGAAAATGAAGCTTGTACTCCTCTCCTACAATGGACAGAGTCCAATTTTCTGCTGTTATTTGGTGCCATCTGTTGGCAAAATGACACAGCCTGCCTGGAATATTTAGGGGTTCTAGACCCCTCAGAGGCAGGAAGGCTAAGCTCTCTAGGAAGGAGTCAAAGCCCTTGAGGGGGCTGAACCTGCGGAGCTGGTTGAGCTCTCGGGCCTTTTGGCTTCTTCTGCTGTTTAAATTGCTGTTGTTGTTCCCTTTGAGCAATTTGACCGTGAGCTTGGCATTGCTGGGTATAGGACGGATAAAACTTCCTCTTTTTGCTGAAAGAGGGTTTTTTATAGGCTTTCTTTTTGGCTGGAATGGCTGTAGATTTTGACAATCTATCTAAGGTGATATTGTCAGCATCTATCTCATTAGCCTTTTCCTGCCAATTCTTGCCAAAGAGGTTTTCTCCTGTGCAAAGGATGTTGCCTAATTTATCCTGTACCCAAATCTCCGAGTCTGATGCCTGAAGCCAGGCAATCCGTCGTGCACCAATGGCAATAGCAGAGGTTCTGCTGATGCATTCAAAGCATTCAAAGGCTGCACGATTCACAAACTTGGAGACATCTTGAGCATGCCTGACAAGCGTAAGGAAGTCTTGTCGTCTGTCATCTGGGAGAAGTGGGCTCATAAGCTCCAAATCTCCTGTGACCTCTTTGAGGAACATTCCCATATATAAAATATATGAGCTGATCCTAGCTGAAAGCATGGAAGCCTGAAAAGTTCGACGTCCAAAAGCATCAGGAGTCCTGCATTCACGACCTGGAGGATTGGATGCTTGTCTCTTTGCACTTTTCATCCTACGCATGGCTGACTCCACTACCATTGAATGGTATGGCAGCTAAGTCTTTTGAAATCCAGGATATGGTGGAAACCAATAAATGGTATCAAGCCTCCTAGAATGAGGAGATGTGGTCAAAGGTGTCTCCCACATTCTGAGCATCAGATCATGAAGAATTTCATGAATGGGCAGAGTGGCAGCCTCCTTTGGAGCCTTAGGATATTGGAGAATTTCCAATTCCTTTGCTCTAGGTTCCTTTTCAGGAGCTACCGTGATTGAAAGGCCTTTGGCAACATCACGAATAAAATCCTGAAAAAGACATGTCCTCTGGAGGCGACATTCTGCGCTGGGGAGAGGAAGAGTCTTGCAGGAGAAAAACTCTGGTACCGGTAGAATTATCAGAGTCATCAGAATCGGAGGATTCGAAGTATCTCTAATCACGATGTTCATGTAAGGCACGGTTCCAGTATCGATCCGGTACCGATCTTTCGATGCCCGGCAAAGACGGCATAGGAAGAATTCCCACCGGGGCTGGTACCATCGGTGCTGGTACCAGTATCTGTGCCGGTACCGGCATCGGTACCAGTGCCCGCTGAACCATCGTTGTCAACGGTACCGCAGCTGTAAGGAGAGCTGCAATACTGCGCTCGATAGCAAGGAATCTCTGGTTTATCGACCCTGTCGATGCCTGGGTGTCGCTACCGTTGAAGGTGGCCGGGACCCCTGAGCATGGCACCAGTAGTTCTGTCGAGGCCGAGGCCTCGAGAACATCCTGGAACCCCGTTGATGCTTTGGAGGCCGAAGCCTCCTGCCGGGGCTGTTTTGCCGGTGTGGGTCCCTCAAGAGCAATGCGAATGGCCTCTCGATGCTTAGCAGGAGAGCTACCCTTTGAGGACCAGCTTTTATGTTTAGTTACCTGAGATCCATGGGAGGAAGAAGAGGCTCTTGAAGACGTTGATGCAATGGACCTGGCATCCGAAGAAAAGAGGTTACCGAGCTTAGCAGCCCAGTTCTCTCTTCCTCTTTTAGTCATTCTCATACAAGAGAGACACTCAGACGGAGAATGGTCAGTGCCTAACAATTTAAGACACCAGTCATGGGTGTCGGTGATGGAAACGGTACCGCCACACTTAGTGCATTTTTTAAAACCACTAGCTGGTTAACATAAGAACATAAGATATGCCATACTGGATCAGACCAAGGTCCATCAAGCCCAGTATCCTGTTTCCAACAGTGGCCAATCTAGGTCATACGTACCTAGCAGTTTCCCCAAAAGACACAGGTTCCACAATGCTTGTACTGGGTCAAGCATTGATATCCTGGGTCCCTTCTTAATAATGGTTTATGGACCTTTCCTGCAGGAACTTGTCCAAGCCTTTTTTAAACCCAGCTGCACTAACAGCCTTTACTACATCCTCCGGTAACAAATTCCAGAGTTTGATTACACATTGAGTGAAAAAATATTTTCTTTTATTAGTCTTAAATAGTTTACCCTGTAGCTTCATTGCATGTCCCCTAGTCTTTCTATATTCTGATAATGTAAACAATCGATCTATGTTTACCCGTTCCACTCCGTTTCATTAATTTAATAGTCTTTATTTTGGCGTTTTTGCTTCCGCAGCAATCTTCTTCTCAAATTCTCCCTTTGCCTGCCTTATCATGCCCTTGCATTTGACTTGCCAGTGCTTGTGCTGTTTCCAGGTTTCGTCGTTTAGCTCTTTTTTTTTTTTCCATTTCCTGAAAGATGCTTTTTTGGCAACAACAGCCTCTCTGACATCACTTTTAAACCATGCTGGCAGTTTTTTGGACTTCCTTCCACTTTTCATAAAGCGTTCCATCTTTAAAGGAAAAATGGGGCCTAGTGCCCAAAAATGGGGCCTAGCACCGAAAAAGAAAAGTTTCTGAAGAGAAACAATTCAGAATTTTTTTTTTTTAAGAAGAAATGAAAAGAACCGGCGGTACCGGTAGGCGTCGTGCGAAGGCAAACGCGACCACAAGAAAACAAGATTAAAGAAGAAATTTTCTGCAGTGACAGGGTATGTGTCCTGTCGGCTCCGCGGAAAATGAAGAACTGAAGAGGGACAGTTGGAAAGGCGGGAAGGCAGTGCGCATGTGCTGAGGGATGCTCTCAAAAGCGTTCCTATTGGACGCTGGGGAGCGTTCCCACACAGGCTCCGTCGGTACCGATGATACCCATATGTGAAGACTACATTCCTGCTTGTTCCTGGAGATTGCATTACTGCAACGGTAGTCTTCATCCTGCAGTACACTGAGCGTATTAGTGGTGAAGGATTGGAGTAGGTTCTTCTGTTGATTCCTTCAATATATAGGAATATTTAGTTTAAGTAGCTCTCCTTTTTGGGCAATATTATTCCATTTGGTCCACCTTGGGGGGCCAGGAAGTTCATAAATAAATCCACAGCACACAGTTAGGTATACTAAACTGCAACTTTACTGAAATATCATTGAGATTCAGCATTCACAGTATTTCCCAAGAATACACTCAAACACAGTACACTGTTCTACAAATTTTCAAAAATTGTTTGCTTCAGAAATTAAATGTGCTATTTTTTAATGAATTTGATATGCTGAATTCAAATATGATAGTTAAATTGCTCACTTAGCTCCTGTTTCTATGATATGTTGAAGAATTTTACCACAATGTATGGTGAAATCAAGCCTAAATCCTTAGATGTAAATCAAAATCTTGTTGTTGTTAAGTGCCGTCGAGTCGGAGTCGACTCATGGCGACCCTCTGGATAGCTATCCTAAATTGTGTTCGGTCTTCAGTCAGGCGGCTCATTATTGACAGACTGGTACCTGTAGCTGCTGTTATTGTATCGATCCATCTCATTGCTGGCCTTCCTCTTTTGCGTTGACCTTCTATCTTGCCAAGCATAATGTCTTTCTCTAATGATCTCTCTCTTCGCATGATGTGTCCAAAGTATGAAAGTCGAAGTCTTGTCATCTGAGCTTCTAAAGAAAGCTTAGGTTTGATCTCCTCTAGTACCGGACTGGTTTGTTCTTCGGGCAGTCCTATGGTATACACAGTATTCGCCGCCAGCACCATAATTCAAAGGCATCAATTTTCTTCCTATCTGTCTTTTTCACTGTCCAGCTTTCACATCCATATGATGTTATTGAAAATACCATGGCCTGAACAAGTTTGAACTCTTTGTATGGAGAGAGACATCTCTGCTCTTGAGAATCTTATCTAGGTCTTTCATAGCCATTCTGCCAAGAGCAATGCGTCGTCTGATTTCTTGACTGCTTGTTGCTTCTTTATTGATATTTGATCCAAGTAGGTTAAAGTTGTTCACAATTTCAATTTCTTCTCCTTCAATGATGAACCTGTTGATTATGCCAGTTGTCACGATCTTTGTCTTCTTTACATTAAGGTGCAGGCCCATTTTGAGACTATGTTCTTTGATTGTGAGAAGCAAATGTTTCAGATCATCTTCACTTTCAGCCAGTAATGTGGTATCATCAGCATAGTGAAGGTTGTTGATGAGTCTTCCACCAATCTTCACACCTCTGTTGTCTTCATACAATCCTGCTTCTCTGATGATTTATTCTGCATATAAATTAAAAAGGTAGGGGAAAGTATGCAGCCTTGTCTTACACCTTTGCTTATTTTAAACCATTCTGTTTCTCCTTGTTCCGTTCGAACTGTTGCTTCTTGATCAATGTACAGATTGCGCAAGAGAACGATCAGGTGTTCTGGTATATAACCCATGCTTCTTAATGTGGCCCAGAGTTTCTCATGGTTTACACAGTCAAAAGCCTTGCTATAGTCGATAAAGCCACAAATAGATATCCTTTTGGTATTCTTTAGTCTTTTCAAGGATCCATCTCACATCTGCAATGATGTCTCTCGTTCCTCGCCCTTTCCTGAACCCTGCTTGCACTTCAGGTAGTTCTTGTTCCAGGTATGGTTGTAGTCTCTTTTGAATAATCTTCAGTAGAATCTTGCTGGCATGTGGGATCAGAGCGATTGTGCGATAATTTCCACAGTCAGTTGAATCACCTTTCTTTAGTATTGGTATAAACACAGATCTTTTCCAGTCAGTTGGCCATGATTTTGTCTTCCATATTTCTTGACAGAGCCTTGTAAGTACGGTAACAGCTGCATCAGATTGCTGCCATACTTCTATGGGAATGCTATCAATGCCTGGTGCTTTGTTTCTTTGATAAGGCTTTCAATGCTGCTACAACTTCTTCTTTCATCACCAATGGTTCCCAATCATAAGGTACAGGTTGAAACGGCTGTTGGTCCACTTGATCTTTATCATATAAAAACTCTGTATATTCCTTCCACCTTTTCTTGATCTTATCAGCATCATTCAACATAGAACCTTGAGCATCTTGTAACATTCCAATTCGAGGCTGGAACTTTTTCTTTAACTCTCGTAGCTTTAGGAAAGCCGATCTTGTTCTTCCTCTAATAGTTTCTGCTTCTAGTTCCGTGCAAGTGTCATTGTATGTACTTTTCCTTGTTCCTGTCTTTGCTGCACATTGTAAATCGCTGTTAAGTTCTGCGATTGTCTTTCTTTCTTCTCCTCTGGCTTTAGCTCTCTCGGCGTTTCTGGGCAATTTTCAGAGTTTCTTTCCCGTCATTCATTTTTGGCCGTTTTTTGCTGTTTCACCTTTTTGTAGAGACTTCTCGCTTTCTTCCAACACAACCTTCTGAATGTCCTTCCATAACTCCTTTTCCGGGAGCTCTGTCATTTGTACTTAAAGCAAGCAAATTCGATTTTGCATGCAGTCTTTAAATTCCAGTGGTATATTCTCACGGTCATATTTTGCTGCATTCGGGAGTGGTTTTTTGCTCTTTTTTCAACTTTAGCTTGAGTTTTTGGCATACTAGTAGTTGATGATGCTGTACCACCGTCATCGCTCCATGTTTTGTCTTTGTTGATGTTACAGAGCTTTTTCCATCGTTGACGTCCACATATGTAGTCAATTTGATTGTTATACAATCCATTGGGTGACTCCATGTGTAACAGTCGCCGCTTGTGTTGCTGGAAGAAGGTGTGTAGATGAATAGATCATTGTTCCTTGCAGAATTCTATCAGTCTTTCTCCAGCTTCCATTTCTTTCTGTTGCCAAAGTCCATATTTTCCAACTACTTTGCCTTCTTCTTTGTTGCCAACCTTTTGCATTCCAGTCACCCCTGACTATCAGGATATCCTGTTTGCATGTTCTGTCCAATTTCAGCTTGTACTTGTTTCATAGAACTCTTCAATTTCATTCTCTTCTGCAGCGATTGTTGGGGCAGTATACTTGAATTATAGTTGTGTTGCATAGGCAATCCTCATAGACAAAGAGAGATTAAGCGTTCGCTGACTGTATTGTATTTCATTACATTTTCTTGCAAGTTTCTTCTTTATTAAAATTGCAACACCATTTCTTCTTTGTCTTTCATTTCCCGCATAGTATACCATGTGATCATCTGATGCAAATTGCCGCCATGCCATGTTCATTTCAGTTTCGCTGACACCCAACAGATCAAGTTGTACACGTTCCATTTTCATTCTTGACCACCTCCAACTTTCCTTGGTTCATGCGTCGTACGTTCCATGTTCCAATGTGTAAGCACATCTTTACAGCTTCTGACTCTCATTTCGTGCAGCTACAATCATCAGTCAGACTTCCCGAGGGCTTTGATCCAACCACATCATAAATGCTGGCTTTACTCTGAAAAAGTCTTCAGCTCATTCCCCAGTAGCTAGGTTGAGTGCCTTCTGACCTGGTGGTCTCATCTTCCAGCCCCCCCATAGCACAATTTGTTTTGTTGTAACTATCCATTGTGTTTTCATGGCAAGATACAGAAGTAGATTGCCGGGCCTTTCTTCCGGCGCATTTAAGTTTGGGTTTGTTGCCGTTGTCACAAAACTGTTATCCTCCGCCGTCAACACTGTCCCATTCTGCTGCTGCAAAATCTTATTACAATTGAAACTTTGCACAATAACAAGCATGTTTTATAAAATCAAGTTCATAAAATGTATATAAGACCACAGATGAGTAATTATTTCCTGCAATTAACTTTTCATTAAGAACATTTGTAAGTACATTCTAGCAAGTTTTTGTTCTCATTCAGTGGCTTCACGACGCTCTCTTCCTGATCTGTTTCTTGTACAGAAGCAATGGAATATCCCTTGTCACTGTCCTCAGTAGTCCTGCAAGCATGGATGGACTCCCTTAACCGCTTATACCACCTCTTTTCCCCATGGCTGCAATGTCTTGGTGAAATCCTTCTCCATGTTCATCATTTACTGGCTCCGCAATGTTGTGGGAAAACATCCTAGATTAGAGTTGTCACCCCTCGCCATTCAAGCCCCAGTAGGAAGGCTTGTAGGAGAGTGGGGCACATTTACAGTCACTCTGTTTATATGCGTTTGCCTGGTATGGTGCCTGTGTAGTTGTAGCCCAGTGATGACAGCCAAAGTTAGGTTAAGGGTAAACAATATATTTTATTGGTTTGCACAGGGTTTCTTCCCCCATGACAGAGATCAAAAAGATGGTATAAACGTAACAGATGAAAGTCCAGAATTACCAACTCTCCTGATATTTCTCCGGGCACAAGAATGCAAATCAAAATCAGCTTTCCTCTTACTTCTTTCAGCTTTCCAAAATATTCCTTGTTATCACTAACAGCAATACTTTTCCAATACAAGGATTTTAAAAAAGGAACATTCCAGTGTTTTGGGTTTTTCCTTTCCTCCCCGTTGTGCGTAAGTTACTTCTTCTAGGCTCTATGTATAACGAGATGCTTCTTTCTCCAGCCTTGATCCTTCTTCGACACAAACTTTCCTCACAGAAGAATTCTCTATATCGTTCTTGCTACCTATCCTTTAGAGCTAGGTATCTGAGTGGGGTTGGCAGTGAGACAAAGTCTCCTGTCTGCATGCGAATTCCAATCTCCACATTAGACTTTCACAACATCCTTAAAACTACTGGATATGCTAAAGCTGTAGTTTAAAACTCTTTCTCTGACAGATGCCACATTCCATTTCTGAGTCACTG